>JARHVA010000219.1:1935000-2285000 GCA_037957365.1 Torreya grandis | reverse complement strand
TTGTAAATTTGGTGCATTACTTTTCCATCGTGAAATGTCAACTACTACAACCAAAATGAACTAGACAATAGATAAATAATGTGATAATGTCCCAATTTTGCTCTTTGCAACATTTTTGTGATATTACCAATACTGCTACATTTTTCCTCACTATGTTTTGTCCTCATGAGATTTTTTTCATACTACATTTTTTACTGATACATTTTTGTTTATTGTGTTATCACATAAATCCTAGCCATAGATGTGAATCAGTTTCCTGTTTAAAACTAGATAAAATTACTAAACTTGAGAATTGTGGAATAAATCTATTAGCATTGAAGGAAAAAGAAAAGTTGTCATGAAGACAACAAATTAACTTTAGATGTAGAGGAAGGCCCTCAAGAGGAATAAGGCAAAGTAGTGATGGAAAATGACAATAAATTCATGATCAAAAAGTGAGCAGCTCTTAGAATCAAAATAAAAATACCATAGGAAGACGTTATTCTTTCAGAGAGAGAGAATCCTTTAGAAAAGGAATAGACAAAGTCTTTATGGGTAAGTATTTTGGATGTAATAAATACATTAGGCACATAGCTTATGAATTCCCCAAAGCAACTCAAAACAATGGCAAGAGAGATAAATGTAAAATTCATATTGCTTATGATGATGAAGAAAGAATTGGATCTCCAACACACATAAAATATCTAGGATAATGAGTCTTATGATGAAAAATAATATTGTTAAAACCAACCAAGGAAGTGAATGAACCTATGCAAAGAAAGAGTTTATTCTAACTATTTAAAAATCAAGAATTAAGTAATCTAAGCGAGTCATTGATAATGGTATCACTAATAATTTATTGTCTCAAGAAATTGTGGAGAAACTTGGGCTGAAAATGTTAGTACACCTCAATTTATAAATAAATTCATGGTTATTTAAAGGCCACCAAGTGCTAGAAAATGAACAATGCATGGTGAATTTTTAAATTGGTTCATTTAAGGATGATGTTCTATGTGACATTATTCTAATGGATGTGTGCCATGTGTTATTGGGAAGGACAAAAAAATATGATATATGATATATGCATGATGGAATAGTGAACACTTATGCTCTTGTGAAGGATGGAAATAAGTTCACCTTGAGTCCATTAAAGGATAAAGGAGATGAAGATGATAGTATTTCAAAGGTGATGATGGTTTCAAGAAAAGATTTTTTTAAAGTGGTAAACTAAGATGAGACACGCTTTAATTTTATTGAAAAACATATATTAATTATGATAGACACCAAGGTAATTGATCTTCCTATCAAAATTTAGAATTTATTGGAAGAGTATGTTGATATTATGACAAATGATTTTACAGATGGATTAATGACCATGAGAAACATCAAATATCATATATATTTAGTTCCAAGAGTAACCTTTCCAAATTAAGTTGCTTATATATTGGCCCCAATGAATAATGAAGAGATAAAAAGACAAGTACAATAATTGTTGAATAAAGGCTTGACAAGAGAGTTTGAGCCCATGTGTAGTTCTAGTTATATTATCAACCAAGAAAGGAGAAGAATAGAGAATGTGTATAGATTCAAGGTAAATAATAAAGATCAAAATTAAGTACAAATTTATGTTACCAAGGATGGATGATTTAATGGATTGTTTAAGTGGAGCCAAATACTTTGACAAGATAGATTTAAAGAGCAGGTATCACCAAATGTGAATAAGATAAGGTAATGAATGTAAAACCACATTCAAAATAAATGATGGGTTTTATGAGTACTTGGTTATGTCATTAATGTTAATAAATGATTCTAGTATGTTCATGAGGCTCATGAATGAGGTGTGTAAGCCATTCACAGTTAAGTTTGTGGTTATTTATTTGGATGATATTCTCATTTTCAGCCATTATAAAGAAGAGCATCTGAGATTGATTTTAGATACATTGAAGGAAGAAAATTCACTGATCACCTTAAATACTTTTATCTTCATGCAAGAGGAACTAGTGTGTTTGGGATTTTGATCTCATGTGAAGGGTTAAAGATGGACATTGAAAAGGTGAAAATAATTTTGGATTGTCCTTCACCAAAAGGCATATTTGAGGCCATAATTTTTCATGGATTAGCAAGTTTATAACAAATTTTCATTAGAAAATTTAGTGGCATATGTGAATCAATCACAAAAATTATGAATGGGGATAATAATATTTTTCATTAGAAAGCTATAACAAATTTTAAAGAAAAAGATAATTGAACAACTAGTGTTAGCATTTTCTGATTTTGGGAAGGCGTTCCAAGTATATTGTGATGAAAGTAGAACAACTATTGGAGAATTATTGAGTCAAGAAATAAGTCTATTTAATATTTTAGTGAAAATTTGAATGAAGAAAACTGAAAATATTCAGTTTATGATAAGCATTGTTATGCAATGGTAAAAAAACTTAAGAATCAGAGACACTATTTGTTGTTGAAATAATTCATTTTGTGCATTGATCACCAAACACTACATTTTATAAACAACCAAGGTAGGTTAAATAAAAGGCATATGAAATACCTATTATTTTGTTTTAAAGCATAGAAGTGGGCAATCGAATAAGGTTTTAAATGCATTAATTAGGTGAGCTCTTGTTTTAAATAAGCTTAGAGTTAAATTTATTGGATTTGAATTAATGAAATAATTTTATAATGATAAATAATTTGGGGTGGGTGGAAAACATATAAAGGTCCCACAAAAATAGACAAAATTCCATGGTTGGATTACATGATTCAATATGGGTTATTGTTTAAGAGAAAGAGGTTATGTAGACCAAAAGGTTCTATTTGAGAAAACTTACTTAAAAAAAACTTAGCTAGACATTTTGTATATGATAAAAATTTGGTACAATTGACTGATAAATAATATTGGCCATAATTGAGTATGGATGTGAATAAATTCATCCAAAGGTGCATAATTTGTTAGCATGAAAAAAGGAAAAGTTAAATATTGGATTATATCACCATTACTTATTGTAGACAAGCCATGGGTACATTAAGCATGGATTTTATTCTTGAGTTACCGATAAATCAAAAAGGTTATCACTCCATTTTTGTTGTTGCATATTTTTTTTTCTAAAATTCCACACTTTATATCATTTAAGAAAACTAGTGATGCCACAAATATTGATAACCTATTTTTCAATGTAGTTGTGAGATTGAGTGGGTTCCCAAGGAGTATTATGTTAGATAAAGATACAAATTTTGTTGGACATATTTAGATGACATTATGTAGGAAATTAGGCATGATATTAGAATTTATCTTATCCTAACACTTTCAAATAGATAGATAAACATAAGTTGTGAATTTTAGTTTTGGTATTTTGCTAAGATTTTAGCTAGAGATAAATCAAAATAGTGGGATTTGGTGCTGGCCCAAGCTGAATTCACTTACAATAATTTAGTCAATTGAAGCACATGTATGAGTCATTTAAAAATTGTAATGGTATCAGACTTAGATGTGTGTTTGAATTAAAAAAAAAACTGATTTGAGTAGAATTGTTGAAGGCGAGGAAAATGCACAAGTTATGCATGATATACATATGGAGGTAAAAAGGAGACTAGAAGAAAGTGGAATTAATTATAAAGAACATTTTTATTAGAGGAGAGAACATAATTTTTTATTTTGGGATTTAATTAGTATATTTGCATAATGAAAGGTTCCAAAAGGTGAGTATAACAAGCTCGAATGGAAGAAAATAAGGTCTTGCAAAAATCTCAAAAAAATATCAATTAATGCATATGAAATTAGATTTATAGATGGAGTGGACATCTTCCTAATTTTTAATGTGTTTAATCTATACCTATAAGTGGGGGGAAAATAAATGAAGAAGTTTCATGCATGGATTCTCTAAACATTGGCTGGAAAGAGAAATTACCACTTAATAAAAAGGAAGAGATAGAATCCATTCTAGACACATGAATTTGTAAGGAGATGAGGGGAAACAAGTACTATAAGTACTTGGTGAAGTAGATGAACTATTAGTTGAGTAGGAACTTGGATGAATTCATTTGAAGTTACCAAACATGGAAGATCACTAAAAAAACTAGCTTTAGGTTCATGAGCATGAACTTATAGATAAATTTCAATTACCATGGGTATCTAATGCAAGAGCATCCAAGGTGAACATTGATACACTCTTAACCTATGACATGTTTAGGGATTTGTGTGGCCATATTATGGCTTACATACCTCTTATATTATCTTGTCACATTTATCTATATTCTGTTGGTATCAGCTTTTGAACCTACAACCAAGGCTCTGATACCACTTGTTGGGAGGTGGAAGGTGGAAGGTAAATCCAAGAACAAACACACCTATTCTAATTCCACCTTCTAGGATCTTGCTCCTCAGAAAGAGCACAGTATGATTACCAAATATAAGCAATTGAATATGCAGAAATAACCAGAAACACAAGTAACTAGAATTCACCAATAGCACAGAATATGAGAGACAATACACTATCTTGTATTAACACTATATAGAAAAGAATACAACAAAGAGCTGCCACACTCTTTCACCTTACAGAGGATCGCCACACCTCAAGTGTACAGTAATTCTTCTCACACACACTCTCCTACACAAAAAACGGTCCCAACAACCAACTCACACACAAAATTGGTGTTCACCTCACCAACCAGTCAGTAATAACCCTGCCGATACACCAAGCACTCTATAGCACTTCAAGCTGATCTCTCATGAACCTGCAACCTGCAATTCAAAGACCAAACTTACATGTAGATCTCCAATGAGCTTGCAACAACCTGTAACTCACAGATCTTACAACTAGAAGGAACTCTTCCTTTCTATCTCATGCTTATACAATACATGCCAATGGGTCTATAAATAGATCCCTAACTCAAACAATAACTTAGACTCTTAATTTAGACAATTGTCCTCGCAGCCCAAGACTCTAACTGGTCTCAACATGCAAACTCTTCGTTCACTTAACTAACTGTCCGTGAAACGAGCAGTTTTGGAACACACAGGTGACCGACATCGGTCCCTGCTTGTCTGGTTTTGCTGACGTCGATCGACTTCCTGCCGTCACCGGTGGCCTTCTGCACTGGTCTCTACCGACATCAGTCCTGCTGCCGACGCCAGTTCTCCTGGATCTCAGCAACCATTGTTCCACAATTTGCAAAGGGTTGAAGCTTTTAGCTCCACAACCTAACAATCTCCCACTTGGAGATAAATAGCTGCAACCTGTACCTGTACCTGTACACCGTCTAGTTTGTTCCCTTGGCTATGTATCCATCTTCAAAATCACCCTTGAAGACCAACCACCACAAAATCCATGGTGCAAAACCTGTTATCCAAATCACCTGCCACATCCACATCTACAACCATGTAGAAATAAACCTGACCCTGCATAGCATGTGCACCTGTTGCTGGTCCCACTGAACTGCCCTTCAGTATTACTTTCCTGGATTGACTCCAAACTTGTGATAACTCCCACTGCTTGGGAAAACTCAGGTTTAGTACATACCATGCACTCAACCTCATTATGTGAATCAAGACACCTGTTCATAGAACTGTCCAACAATCGGCGTGCTAACCGATTTCACACAATCATCCTGAAACAAAGTCAACACATGACCTTCCATGTCTCTAGAACACACTCACGCCAAAGAATCTTGCTGCTCCCAGATTCTCCATGACAAACACCTGAACTAGCTTTACCTTTAGTTCAGCAATACCTGTATATGTAACCCTGTAACAAGCACATCATATAGAAATAGGATAGTGTAGCTAATACTATCCAACCTGGTAAAGAGAAACACAATGATCAAACCTCTATTGCCCTGCAGCTCATACAAGATCAAATACCCTGATCTTCCATCTCACGTATCCATTTTCGCTCTTCTTTATCCTGAACATCCATTCGTCTCTCAGTGCTTACTTTCAGCTGGCCACTTTACCCAAAACACCTGTTTGGTTCTCCTCCAAGGAATCACATCCTCATTCATGCCTAGCTCCCACTGTTTCTTGGATCTACCTGTTCTGCTTCTTTAATAACTTCCTGGTCCTATGCCATAAGTGAGCAACAAGTAGTGTAAAGAAGGGAAATGACGAATTTAAGAACTTACTTACACCTTCAATCCTCCATATGGGCGCTTGAGACTCCATGACAGCTTGCTGTCCACCCAAAATTCATCTCAGTGACCGATGCTGGTCACATCTCAGTCTACAGCCGACCGATGTCGGTTCCCTGCGACTGCCTCCCTGCCGACATCGGTTTCCCCTGGCCGACGCCGGTCTCTGTCTGCCCCGAGTCACCGACGTTTGGCTGCACATAGCCGACGTCGGTCCCTGTCTGGACACCGACGCCGGTTTTCCTACCGACATCGGTCTCTATGTTTTTCTTGTGAGACCTGACTTTTTCTCGTGAGCTCCTTTTGGATCAAACCCTTGTCCAAAACACCCTTGCTCTACTCAGAATTCCTCTGCATCTTGTGCTGAACTCTGTTCGTCACTTTCTCCTTGAAAACCAAGGCTTCCTTGTTCTTGTCACTAACATCAGATTCCTCAAGAAACCTCACCTTCTTCTTCTGCATACAGAAACCACGATCCATGCCTTCCAAATCTGAAAGCATACTCTTTGACTCAAGAACCAGCATCTCCTTCTTATCTATGTGACCAAGCCTATCAAGCCACATCTCTGAATCTACAGCTGAAGTAGATAACCCAGAAGAAGAATCAGTAAAACAAGTAAATAGATAAAGCGTACCTACTTTCTTACCTCTAGCTACAACAAGTGTACCCTTGGTAACCTTCCAAGAGTCCGCTGTGAGAGTTACTGTGCAACCCTCTTCACCCAAACTTCTAACAGAAATCAGATTCTGCTTCAGAACTGGGACGTGCATGACCTCCTTTAACACCCATGTGTTACCTGTCTGCAGTTTCAGCTTCACTTTGCCTTTGCCAACAATCTGACAAGGCTTACCATCCCCTACACAAATTTCTCCAAAGTCTCCCTGGACATACTCATGAAAAAATTCCCTATATGGGGATGCATGAAAAGAGGCACCAGAATCTAATACCCAAGATTCTACTTTATCCAAAGAACATACCAGAGCATCCTGTGCAATGTAACCCACAACATCTGCTTCTTCTCCATATCCTTCATGCTAATCTTCACCCGATCTACAATCTCTCTTTAAGTGCCCTTGCTTTCCACATTTCCAGTAGGTTATTCTGCCATACCTAGACTTAGATCTCTTGCCCATCTTCGACCTTGATCTCCCATGCTTTATCTTCTCTCTTGGCCTTCCTCTTCCTTCAACACTCAAAGCATCTCCAGATGATTCACCTGTGATTTTCCTGCATATCTCTTCGTTCAAGATCACACTCACAACATCATCCACTTTTAAGACTTTTGAAGGAGACACAGTATTAGAAACTGCCATTACCAAACCTTCCCAACTTTCAGGTAATGAACACAAGATTAAGAGAGCTCTAATTTCAGCATCAAATACAATATTGACGGAACTTAACTGGTTTACCAAACCATGGAAATCACTAAGATGGCTATGAACAGATCCACCTTCCAACATTTGCAAATTAAATAAACGCTTCATAAGAAATACCTTATTAGAAGCCGAGGGTTTTTCATACAAATTTGCCAAAGATTTCATCAACTCCACCATTGTCTTACACTATGATAAGCTGGAAATCATAGATGATTCAAGACTCAATCTAACAGATCCCAGAGCCTTCCGATCAAGAACCTCCCATTCTTCATCTTTCATATCCAAGGGTTTGCTAGCAACCCCACCCAACGGTAAGTACAAATCTTTCTGATACAGATAGTCCTCAATCTGCATCCTCCATAATTGGTAGTTCTTGCCATTAAACTTTTCCATTCGTAGTTGACTATTTTCTGCCATTGCTCAACTCCCACTCAAACAAAAACCCTGTGAGTAACCTGTAATCAAAACACACTACCCAGATCTACACCAATCTGTTAGTATCCCAACCTAAAGCTCTGATACCACTTGTTGGTATCAGCTTTTGAACCTACAACCAAGGCTCTGATACCACTTGTTGGGAGGTGGAAGGTGGAAGGTAAATCCAAGAACAAACACACCTGTTCTAATTCTACCTTCTAGGATCTTGCTCCTCAGAAAGAGCACAGTATGATTACCAAATATAAGCAATTGAATATGCGAAAATAACCAGAAACACAAGTAACTAGAATTCACCAATAGCACAGAATATGAGAGACAATACACTATCTTGTATTAACACTATACAGAAAAGAATACAACAAAGAGCCGCCACACTCTTTCACCTTACAGAGGATCGCCACACCTCAAGTGTACAGTAATTCTTCTCACACACACTCTCCTACACAAAAAACGGTCCCAACAACCAACTCACACACAGAATTGGTGTTCACCTCACCAACCAGTCAGTAATAACCCTGCCGGTACACCAAGCACTCTATAGCACTTCAAGCTGATCTCTCATGAACCTGCAACCTGCAATTCAAAGACCAAACTTACATGTAGATCCCCAATGAGCTTGCAACAACCTGTAACTCACAGATCTTACAACTAGAAGGAACTCTTCCTTTCTATCTCATGCTTATACAATACATGCCAATGGGTCTATAAATAGATCCCTAACTCAAACAATAACTTAGACTCTTAATTTAGACAATTGTCCTCGCAACCCAAGACTCTAACTGGTCTCAACATGCAAACTCTTCGTTCACTTAACTAACTGTCTGTGAAATGAGCAGTTCTGGAACACACAGGCGACCGACGTCAGTCCCTACTTGTCTGGTTCTACCGACGTCGGCCAACTTTCTGCCGTCGCCGATGGCCTTTTGCACTGGTCTCTGTCGATGTCGGTCCTGCTGCCGACGCCGGTCCTGCTAGATCTCAACAACCATTGTTCCACAGTTTGCAAAGGGTTGAAGCTTTTAGCTCCACAACCTAACATATTCTTAGTAAGGTCAGCCTATAGGATAACCATGGTAAGTAGAGTATATATAGGAAGTAGTGGTTAGTATTTGATCATCATATTACCACTTATGTTTGCATTTCATTATTGTGGAGGTTTCCCTCTCAAAGTTGCTCAATTATATTTATCAAGCATTATGTTCTTCTATCAATTATTGTTATGGATTTGTATATTATACTCTTATTTATATGATATAATATTATATTTTTCAAACATCTAAGAAACATCATTACAAGTGGTATTAGAGCTTAGATTTGTGCAAGTTTTTATGATGGATTTTTTCTTCATATCTAGTGTTGCACATCTCTTATGAGCTAAAATATTGAAAAAAACATAACTTATGATCCAAGAAGATTTTTTTCAGTCACTAAAGTATTATTTGAAGTGTTGTTTTTTGAAAAAAATAGTAAAAAAAGTCTAGAATTTGTTTAACCTTGTGTCAATTACCAATCATTTGATTCATCTCTATGAGATGATCACAATGGTATATTCTATCGGTACAATTTTTGGGCCAAAAATTTCACCTTTTTACACATTAAAAGTCATTGGATTCATCTTGGTGATTCAATCACAATGGTCTCATCTATTGATACACTTTTTGGGGGGTTAAAACCCTCCTAGGGTTTGTACATGACTAGTCCTAACACTCAAAGACTCAGGAAAGTGAAATAAGATCTTTAAACTCCTCACAAAGATGACATGGAGTCAAGAACTTTTGATCCATGTATGTTAGAGGTGGTTCAACAACTTTAGTTAAATTTACATGGCATGGTGCGAAAATATGATCTTGATGGTGTTAAAGGGGACATTATGAGGATGATAGGGGACTTGAATTTCTTGTCAAACTAATTAAAATAATTAACTGGGTAATTATACAGCCTTACAACATAAATTTGTAAAATAAACCCCCACCGTTCTAGTTTGGTTCTCAAAAAATCACACTAGCAATCTAGGTTTGAAGCCGATGTTGTCAAAAGTGGACTTGTAAAAGCTTGATGGTAATGATCCACTCATAGTGATCACTCAACTTGAAAATTTATTTAATCTAAATTAGACTCCATGTTTTCAAAAGGTGGTCATGGCCTCTTTGTATATATAACTAGAGTATTTTATTTGGTATAGATGGTTGTGTGCTCAAAATAAAATGAAAGTTCTCTTAGTTTCTTGGTTTATATTTTCTAAGGAACTGTAGCTTCACTATCACAATAAAATCTCAAAAAAAAACTTTAGATACCTAACCAAACTATGCCAAATAGGGAATGTAAAGGATTATATTCTTCAAATGTAGAATCTCTCCTTACATGCAGTAGACATCACTGAGGAAAATTTGATTGACCTATTTTTGGGTGGCCTCAAATATAACATCTAATTAGAGGTTTGCATTTTAGTCTAGTTCAATATCTAAAACCATCCTAAGGTTATGAATGGAAGAGGAAAAAGAGTTGATCAAATGAAGACATTTCATTAATGTTTGTGAATGCACTTTCCTAGCACCATCACTTCCTCAGCCTACTAGATTGATCCCTCAAAAAATGGAGAAGTGAGAAAAAGTTTTATGTTTTGGATATGATAGAGAATGTATAAAAGGACATAATTGTAATAAAAATAAATTGTTTTAAATTGAAGGTGCCAATGAGGATGATGACGATGATGAGGCCTTAGGTGTAGGTTTGGATAAACTTGAGGATGAATATGAATATTTTCAACCTACTATTTATTATCATGCACTTTCAGGTATTATTACTCTTCAAAATCTGAAGGTGGTGGGTTTTCTCAAGAAACAAAATGTGACTATGTTGATTGACTTTGGGAGTATGCACAACTTCATCAATAGTAAGTTGGCTACTTGTTTGAACTGTTTCATTTATCCAAATCTAGAATTTCATGTCATGATTATAGATGGTCGTGCTATTAACTATTCAAGAAAATACCATAGTATTTAGCTTGTTATGGGAGACTATGTGTTATATTATCTTATATTTACTATTCCCATGGGAGAGGTTGACATTATTTTGGAAGTGCAATGGCTCACCACTTTGGGCACTATTGAGATGAATTTTCAAGAATTATTCATGTACTTCCATTTAGAAGGTAGGACATTTAAACTATATGGATTACAAAATCTCCACAACTAGTTAGTTCCCATCAGATGACGAATATTCTCAAAAAATGTGCTAAAGGATTTATGTTATGCTTATTTTTCATAGAGGTTTAACTAATCAAGGAGTCTACCCATCCTGATTTACAAAGGGTGATAGATGACCATTATGTTGTTTTTGGTGACATGCCAAAAGGACTTAGACCAAATTGAGCACATGATCATGCCATTAGACTACTTATTAGAAGTACACCACTTAACATCAGACCCCATATGTATCCCTATGCTTAAAAGACATAAAGTGAATATTCTTCCCTCATGGTCATGGTGCGGAAGAAGAATGACACTTGGCGAATGTGCCTAGACTATAGAGAACTCAATAAGGACACCCTTAAAGATAAGTTTCCTATTATATTAATTTATGATTTTATATATGAATTACATGGTGTTTTTTATTTTACCAAGTTAGATCTTCACTCTAGATATCATTAGATTAGAATCTACGAAGAGGAGATAACTAAAACAATTTTAAGGACTCATGAAATCCATTAAGACTTTATGGTCATGATTTTTGGCCTCACAAATGCACCATCTACATTTCAAAGTTTGATGAATATTGTTTCATATCCATTTTTTAGAAATCTTATGTAGGTGTTTCTTGATAACATCCTAATTTATAGTAAAAATTGGGAAGACCATTTGAAGCATGTGAAACAAGTAATCTTAGCTCTAGAATAACATCAAATTTATTTAAACCCTTTTAAATTCACTTTTGGAATTTGAGAGGTGGATTATTTTGATCATATTGTTTCACATGGAGTGAAATTTGATCCTAAAAATATTATAGCAATGATGGAGTGGTAGGTTTCAAATACCCTCGAAAAACTCTGAGGTTTTTTGGGGCTAACTGGTTACTATCACAAGTTTGTCAAAAATTATTTTAGAATCATAACCCTACTCATATCTTTGTTGAATAAATACTCTTTCTAGTGGAATGATACAACCACCAAGGCATTCAAACAGTTGAAAATGGCTATGTGCACCACTCCAATTTTGGCTACTCTTGATTTTTCTCTATTTTTTGTTGTAGAATGTGAAACATCAAGATATAGCATGGGGGTTGTACTCATGCAATAAGGCATACCTCTTGCATTTAAGATTCACTAATTAAAGGGAGATAATAGGATAAATCTAATATATTAGAAAGAGATGATGGTTATTTTACATGCATTCAAGCAATGGAGACCTTATCAGATGGGTCATCACTTTTAAGTAAGTAATAATCATGATAGCTTCAAATATTTTTTGAAACAATAATTTTATTTTAAAGAACAACAAAAATGGGTGACTAAAATGTTAGGTTATGATTTTGAAATAGTCTATAAGAATGGATAAGATAATGTCGTGGCATATGCACTATATTGAAGCAATGAATTAATTGAGTAACTGATATGCAAAATGACCATTTGGCAATACTATTGGATAGAGGAAGCAAGATTATAATGGAATAATGGTAGTGATACCTTTTGGCCAATTTGTACCACATACCAAGCTTTTGCCTAGATGGAGAGGATGAACAGAGTTCCTGATGGATTAAATGATCAAATGGCTTAGGAGTAGGTCTAAAATTGTAAGAGAGAAGATCCAATAGGTTTACATAATGTTCATGTCATTCAAGGAGCATGAATTAGTTTTTATAAAATCCTTAGATCCTTTAAGAGAGATAAAATGACTCACACAAGCCTATAAAAGCCAGACTATCATGGTACATCATTCAAACATGAACTAGCTAGTTCACCTGTGCATTTTATAAGTATGACCAAGAAACCTCTCAAAGCTAAAGTATTGCATGAGCATGAGGTTATTCATTCCAATATCATCCCATTAAAATTTAATATCTTGATGAGTTATCTATCTCAATATATAAGGCTTCAAAAATGATCTAGCAGTTTGGGACGTTCGCACCAATGTCAAGTTAAAGTTACGGTAAATAACCATTTGGATTCAAATGTTCTTAAAGGTGAATGTGGAGATAAAAAGTGTCCAAATGATGAAATATAAAGTCAAGATCCAATGGTAAGTGGACGATCAACGATGTTAGTGGGTCTTGAATATCTAATGGAGCATATTAAATTATGCATCAAATATCAATGGTGAGCTTGTAATCAAAAGTTCAGTGTATCCTAAGATTAAGCATGAGGTTGAAAAGTATCAAGATTTTGGGTGCCTAAATGAGATATAATGTTGTGTGGTGACTTAAAAAACTAGTGGGTCTAATTTAATCAATAATGTGTGATCCATCATACCAAATTAGATTGATGATGAGCAAAAGGTCAACAAGTTAGAAAATATTGATGATAAATGAGAAGTTACCAAGTGTCATGATAATTTAAACTATCAAATAAATCAATAGTATGTATTTGAGTTGTAAAAAGGAAGATCGATGGTGTGTGAGAGGTCAAAGAGTCAGCAGGATCCTGAGGAATGAATGAGGATCTGATAGTTGACATAATATTAGGTAGCCTAGATTAAGATCAATAACTAAAATTAAAAGTTAAAAGCTAAGGGATTTCAATGGAGAGAAAACATGACCTAAATTCAAACTATATCAAATATTTCAAGGGGATGCCATAAAGGTAGACACATTAGACAAAGGATTTTGCCACTAATCAGGTAGAATACATAAATTCAAGATCAAACATGATCTAAGTTACTAAGAATAGACCTTGCAAAGTCATCTAACACCATTAAAGCCCTATAAAACTATTCAATAGCTTTTAGATGTAGGTTTTACATCTCATTTATATTTAATAAACCCTAGCTTATGGATCTTGATTTACAATCATGACTATATGAAAACCAATAGAGTGATTGGTTTTCATCTATAATAGATCTATATTTAATATTTAGAAGCAATGGCAAATGGTGACTGTGTAAGGAATGTCAGAAGGAACATCTAGGATCAATCCCAAGTAACTTCTTGATAACATAAAGAACATCAAGCATGATTGAGGAAGATAGTGGGGCATTTAGTGTTTCAAGGTCCATAGGGAATGGTTCCTATTTGATGGATTATGGATCAACATCCTTAGATCAATGATAATTGATCAAAGGTGGTTGGGTCACATTTATTAAGGGATATCTATTTAGTTCCCATCTCTATCATCCATTTCTACTATAAATTCAATATTAGAGCTCTTAATTGGGATCCCTCAGCTTGATATAGTGAATCTCTACCAAAATCACTTTGTAAAACTCTTTTGAAATAATATAAGACATCTTAGATTCTATTTGAATGCTACGTGTGCTTTATTAAAGTTTGATTACATAGTGTATGTTTCTTACTCATCATCTATATTTCCTTCATGTACCTTGCTTTAATTTTATTGGTTTCTTGTAGGTTGTGTGAAGTGTTGGCTAGTGAGGTTTCCATTGAAGTGTCACAAGTCCATAGTGTTTTTATTAAACCTATCTCTTTATATCCTTCAAGTTATAGGTCTCTTTTCAGACTCAATAAAAAATACTCATGTTTGAAACCTTTTCATAGAATCTAATCAATTCTTATCCTAATTGGATTAATTAGTAGTTATAAAAGTGCCCAAGCTGAGAGTGGATCATTGAACATTTGATGTATCACCATTTAGACTAGGTTTTGTTCTTTTTAGTTTTATTCCTTTTCCTTGATATAAGTATAGGTTTAGGATAAGAACTATATTATCATATCAAATGATCTAGCCTCATTAAAAACCTTAGAATTCTAACCCAACATTAGGTAACCCAGAACCTAGGGTCATTCCCATGTTGGACTAGGTTTGAAAGTATGACTTGAAAACTTCTACTTTCAGCTAGGGTGCAGCCTAAGTATCCAATAGTTTTGGCATGCCTAGTGGGATCCATTATCTTTGGCATAGCCAAAGTTTAGAGTTGAGAATAAGTATTTATATTAGAGGGAGACATCCATCACCATTAGAAGATAAATATTCTCCAAGTTGCAGAGTTCATAATATCATCCAAACAATACCTCTCATGCCAAAGTTTACTAGAAGTTTAGCTAGTAAAGGTATTCCATTTGAATTATTTGAGCTACCTTATATTTCATATAAAAGAGAAATATTCAATAAGACAAGTCCTTATCCCTAAAATAAATATTCATCTCTTAGTCATCTTAATATTGTAAGCAGTGCAACCCCCACTATGAAAATGGCAAGGCCTAGAATACAAGATTTTGTTACCCTTCAATGGTGTCAACCCTCTTAACCTTCAATAATATGATTATATCCCTACTACCTCTTTAAATATTCTACCAAAATTTATAGGATAAAAATATACCACCCCTATAGAGCACATATCTAACATTACAAACCTTTGTTCAGTACATAACATTACACAAGAGAATATAACCATGAGACTACTAGACATATCCTTGAAAGGCAAATCCCTAAAATGGTATAAGGGTCTATCTCCTACATCAATCAATACTTAGGATGAGTTTAGTGAGTGCCTATGTAAACATTTTGAGGATAGAAGTGACCATGTGTCACTTGTTGAACAACTCACCTCAATCAAGAGGGCATCCCAAGAGTCTATGGTTTATTTCAACTATAGATACCAAAAGACATGGGATAAGATCCATATCATCATTAAACCCACATCCAATTATGATTTTATTTATTATTTGAAATCATTGAATTCAAACATTGCAATCATGATCTAATCTATGGATGGGACAACTCTACCTTGGGCTTATGAGATATCTATAAGGGCATAAAACTATTTGACACAAGTAGGGAAACTCATGCCAAGACCATACTCATGGTGGTATGGTCATAATATGACCTTATTCATGGTGGTAAACTCATGCCTGACTTGTGGAGGTGAGAGGTTTGAATAAATTTAAGCACATGGTCTCTAATAATAAGATCATACTCATGGTGATACACCCAAGTATTAAAGAGTTTATACTCAATAGAGACCTCAATGAGAAAAGTGTTGGATGGGTGAAAATGCATAGAGATTAACCTTAAATTTAGAGTTATAAAAATTTTAAGGGAAAAAGGGTTATGTTAACACCTTGTAGCAGAGGTAAAACAAGATAAAGATTAAGTGTTGGTAGTTCATGACAATCAACAAGTAGCTATAGACAACACACCTTTTAGTTGGACACATGATATACTCAAATTTATTGAGTCAAGCTAATGTCTTATGGTACTAGATAGATCCAAAATAAGGCACTTTAGGTTACAAAGTATACCCTATGTTCTGATAGATGGAAACTTTTAAAGAGAGACATTCGAGGCATGCTTTTGAGGTGTGTGGAATCATGCCAAATGGACAAGTTGCTTGAGTAGTTCCATCATGGTCTAGTTTATGGAAACTTTGTGGCCAAGACCATAGCCTCTAAGATCATTAGATCTAAGTAGTTTTGTCCCACCATGTTTATAGATGCACACTCTTGGGTAAGGAAATGCCCAAATGTGCAATGTTTATTGGCAATCAGAAACTATTTTCCCTTCCCTTGCAACCCATACAAGTAGAACAACCTTCCATGTAATGGGGATTAGATTTCATAGGGATGATACACCCCTTCAAGTAAAGGACAAATGGGTCATTTTAGCTATAGACTACTTTACAAGGTGGGTTGAAGCAACTTCCTTGAAGGAACCTAATGAAGATTTTGTTTTGGACTTTTATGATAGCCTTGTAACCAGATTCGATGTGCTTTCTACAATCATTTCTAATAATGCATTGGCCTTAATTAGTAACAAGGTATATGACTGGGATATTTCATATGGAAGTTATGTCAAGGCATCCTCTAACTATTACCCATAGGGCAATAGACTAGTACAATCTATAAATAAGAAATTATTGAGGATTATTAAGATAAATATGGAAGATGGTCAAAGGGAATGGCATACTAGACTAAATACTTACCTATGAGTAGATAGAGTGACACCTAATAAAGCTACTGGACACTCCCCATACCTTCTTGTCTATGGGAAAGAATCCAAACTTTTTATATCTCTTGAACTCACTACATTAGAGATTGCTCATCAACTTGAACTCCTAGAGGATGATGCTATGTAGATAAGGTTGAATGAGCTAAGATAGATGGAGAAGACAAGGGACACTAATATGCACATTATGTGGTCCAATCAACACCAAGTGAAGAGGTCATTTGATAAAAGAGCTTCCTCAAAGACATTCCAACAAGGTGATATAGTCCTCAAATGGGATGAGGACCATGTAAAACTATGAAATCACACCAAGTTTGATAGTCTTTATAGTGTGCCTTATGTTATCATAGGTTACAAGGAGACCAATGCCTTTGAACTTTCTAAGATGAATGGAGAGATCGTTCCCATCCTTATCAATGGGAGGTATCTTAAATTATGCTATTAGTGTTATCTCATGATCTTTGTACATAGGTAGATAGGTTAGTCTTTACCTCCAAGTGTTCTTGCACATTGCTCTATTTGTTGTTTTCCTATTATTTGCATAGTTGTTTTGTGTGTTATATTATTTTCTTATTGTTTGTGTGTGTTTATTTACTTCAAAGTATTTCCAAGAGTCAGTCAAAAACCTTTTATAAGTAATACTTCATTTTTCTAGTCATCATGAGCAAGCTTGATCAAATTCTAGATTACATGACCAGTAGGCTGGTCAAGATAGTTGTGTCACCAAAAAAATTGGCCAATTTGGCCCACATACCAATCTTGTGCTTGGATGGAGAGGATGAGTAGAGTTCCTGATGGAGTAAACGATCAAATGGCTTAGGAGCAAGTCTAGAATTTCAAGAGAGAAGATCCAGCAAGTTTCCATGGTATTCATGGAAGTTAGGGAGCATGAAATAGGTTTTATCAAAGCCTCAGAGCCTTGAAGAGAGAAAAAATGACTCACACAAGCCTAGAGAAGCAAGACTGTCATGTCACATCATGCAAACATAAGCAAGCCTATTCACTTATGTATTTTATAAGTGTGCTTAGGAAACCTCCCAAAACTAAAGGATTGTATGAACATGAGGTTCTTCATGCCAAGATCATCCCATACAAATTTAATATCTTGATGAGTTTTCTATCTCAAGATATAAGGCTTTAAAAGTGATCCAGTAGTTTGGGACGTGCGTGAAAACATCAAGTTAAAGCTACAAAAAATAACCATTTGGATTTAAATGTTCTTGAGGGTAAATGCAGAGATAACAAGTGTCTAAATTATGAAATCTCAAGTCAAGATCCAATGGCGAGTAGGTGATCAATGATTTCAATGGGTTCCAAAGATCTAATAGAGTGCATTAAATCATGTATCAAAGATCAATGATGAGTTTGCAATCAAAAGGTTAGCATATCCTAAGATTAAGCATGAGGTTGACAAGTGTCAATATCTTAAGTACCTGAAGACAAATCTAATAGTGCATGGTGACTGACAAAACTCGTTGGTCCAAGATGATCACTAATGCATGATCTATCATACCAAAGCAGATCGATTATAAGTAAAAGGTCAACAAGTCATCAAATCTCAAAGATAAATGAGAAGTTTCCAAGTGTCATAACCATTAAAAATATTAGGTAAATCAATGGTATGTGCTCAAGTTATGCAAAGGAAGATCAACAGTGCATGATAGGTCAAAGAGATAGCAGGATCCTGAGGAGCAAATGAGGAGCTGACAATTGGCACAATATAGAGGAGCCCATATTAAGATCAATGACTAAAATTAAAGTAAAAATCTAAGGGACTTCAATGGAGAACAAATATGACCTATATTCAAACCATAACAAATATTTTAAGGGGATGCCATAAAGGTATACATGTTGGATAAAGGATTTTTATACCTCAAGTAGGTAGAATACATAAATACAAGATCAAACTTGATTTAAGTTACTAGGAGAAGACCATGTAAATCCATCTAATACAATTAAATCCCTATAAAACTATTTGAGAGATTTTTGATGTAGGTTTTATATTTTGTTCAGATCTAAGAAACTCTAGCCTATGGATCTTCATTTACAATCATGAATATATGAAAACCAATAGGGTGATTGGTTTTCATTCATAATAAATCTATATTTAGGATTTAGAAGTAATGGCATAATGGTGACTACGTAAGGAATGTCAAAAAGAACATTTAGAAGAGATCCCAAGTAACTACCTGATAACATGAAGAACATCAAGCAAGATTGAGGAAGATAGTGGGGAATTTAGTGTTTCAAGGTCCTTAGGGATTGGTTCTTGTTTGATGGATTATGACTCAGCATCCTTGGATCAATGTTAATTGATCAAAGGTGGTTGGGTCACATTTATTAAGGGTTATTTGTTTATTTACCCTCTCTCTCATCCTTTTCTATTATAAATACAAGCTTTGAGCTCTTGATTGGGATCCCTCAAATTGATATAATGAAGCTTTGCTAAAATCACTTTGTAAAACTCTTTTAAATAAATATAAGACATCTCATATTCTAGTTGAATTATAAGTGTGCTTTATTGAAGTTTGATTCATAGAGTGTATGTTTCCTATTCATCATATGTGTATCCTTCATGTACCTTGCTTCAAGTCTAGTGGGTTCTTGCAGGTTGTGTGAAGTGTTGGCTAGTGAGGTTTCCCTTGAAGTGTCATAAGTCCATAGTGTTTTTCTTAAACCTATCTCTTTCAGTCCTTCAAGTTGTAGGTCTTTTTTCATCCTTCATACAAAATACTCATGTTTTCAACCTTGTCATAGAATCTAACCTGTATTTGTCCTAATTGGATTTATTAATAGTTATAAAAGTGTCTAAAGTGAGAGTGGATCATTGAACATTTAGTGCGTCACCATTTAGACTAAGTTTTATTCCTTTTAGCTTTCTTTCCTTTCCCTTTTCCTTGATATAATTATAGGTTTAAGATAATAACTATATGGTCATATTAGAGGAGTTATCCTTGTTAAAAACCCTAAAGGTCTGACCCCACATTAGGTAACCCACATACTAAGGTCATTCCCATGTTAGAATAGGTTTGATAGTAGGACTTGAACACTTCTAATTTCAGCTATGGTGTAGCCTAAGTCTCCAACACTACCCATAATTTGATTCAAAATATTAACAAGTTATGGGGGATCTAAAAAATTTACATGGAAGGGGAATGCATTATGGTATAAAGATAGATTAAACTTATATAAGTATTATCTCTTCAAACATAAAATCCTTTAGGAACTTCATAAATCTCCAATAGGTGGTCACTCAGGGTTTTGGAAAACATATCATAAAATCAAGCAATATTTATTTTGGGAATGACTCAAGGGGAACATTCAAAAATATGTGGATGAATGCATGGTATGTTAATAGAACAAAGGTGAAACCATTAAGACCTTAGGTCTTTTATATCCTTTATCCATCCCTATCCAACATTGGGAAGATTTTTCCATGGACTTTATTATTAGGTTACCATGGTCTAAAGGTAAAAATGTTATCATGGTGGTTATGGATTGAGTCATGAAGTATGCTCATTTTTTTCCTTATTACAACCATTTTTTGCAAGTATAGTAGCTTCTGCTTTTATCAATATAGTTCAAAAATTACATGGTACTCTAAATATCATTGTAAGTGATCGAGATCCTATATTTACTAGTATTTTTTGGATTGAATTATTTGCATGTTTGGGAACCTAGTTAAATCATATCTCATCCTATCATCCTCAATCTGATGGACAAATAAAGTTAGTCAACAAACGTATAAAAGGTTATCTTTATTGCTTTACTTATTCGATTGGCTACCACTTGTTAAATGGTGGTATAATACTTCTATTCATAGTTCATCAAAAATCTCTCCCTTTATGGCCTTGTATGGATATCACCCCTTGATCATCACTTCAACCTTAAAGGTCCATCCCAAGGTTAGATATGTTGAGGAATGCATTCACCATCAATAGGAGGTATTTATTTGTTTGTGAGAAAATTAAGGCATGTCACATAATCGAATGAAGTAACAAGTAGATTAACACCGTAGTGAGTGACATTTTAACATAGGTGATTAGGTATTTGTGTTATTATATACATATAATCATATGTATCTAAATAAACATAAAAAGGATAAAAATTTGTCTCCTAAGTATTATGGCCCTTATCAGATCTTGTAGAAAATTAGTAGTGTGGCCTACAAGATGAAATTTCTCTAGTTCACTTGCATACATCTAATATTCCATGTTTCTTTCTTGAAGAAGGCAACCAAACATAGAGTTTCTACTCAAAATAAGTTATCTAAATTAGATAAGGAAGGTAGGGTTATTCTGGAGACTTAAGATATCTTCAAATGCATAGTAAGGAATTATAAACTAGAGTGATTAAGGAGTATTTGATCAAATAGAAGAATCTGAATTGTGAAGATGTAACATGGGAGGATGAAGCATTACTGTAGTAACATCCCAAGTTAATTCAATGTTGAGGATAATGTTTAACTGAAGGGGAGGGGCATGTTACACCCTTAACCTATGGCATCTCTAATGATATGTGTGGCCAACTTGTGGTTTACACACCTCTTATATTATCTTGTCATATTTCTCTATGTTTTTAGTAAGATCAACCTATGGAATAACTATGGATAATTAGAGTATATATGTGAGGTAGTGATTAGTATTTGATCATCATATTATGAATTTTGTTCTCATTGCATTGTTGTAGAGGTTTCTTCCTCGAAGCAGCTCAATTATATATATCAAGCATTCTACTCTTCTATCAATTATTGATGTGGATCTATATATTTTGCTCTTATTTATTCAATGTGATATTCTATACTAAAAACATTTAAGTAACTTCATTATAAATATAAAATCTTACATCTACAAAATTATAGTAGGTCTAAAATGGTATTTGAGTGATAAGAGTGCTAATTAAGACTACCCATCCATACATTATCCCTAGACCTATCTTAGAGCCTATTTTCACACTTATCCATCTTTTGTGTAGGCCGCATACATCCCTAATCAGCCTCAAATCAGTCCCAAACCCTCATTTCTGATCCTGGCCCTGCATGCCTAGTGTTCTACTAGTTGGACACTGGTGCCATAAAAAGGACAATATCACCACACGGATCCAGTGTCCCCAAAATGACACTAGTGTTCTTTGCCTATCTTTTCCCAAATGAATATATTTTCAAAATTAAAACTTCTTAGGGTCAGCCTAGACATTTTTTTAACACCCACACAAGTAATAGAACAATATATATATATATACATGAATTTTTCCCCTCTAAACACTAGATAGAAATTAAATACAAAATATAAATTCAAACTCAGAACAAGTTGTGCATAATTAAGGTTATCGATACCTATTATAGTCTACTTATGCATACTACCATCCACAACACCTCTAAGCTCAAATTATCTAGATTTCCAATCTCAAGAACATTCAAGACACTCAAGGCCACTATCATACTAGCATCACTTGCACTTGCACTAGCACTAAGGTGTGGAGAACTAAATTAGGATTGATCCCTCCTTGGTGTATTTTTATGTAGGCAACTCTCTTTATAATGGGGTGTTGAGGATGTCCAACCTACCCTACTAACAAACCCACTTTTCATCTTATGCCAACTAGATGCCCTAACTACATGGAGGATTAGGGTTTGCTCACTAAATCAATCATTATAGGAAAAACAAAAGGTTTTACAACTTGTGTACGTAAGAACAAACTGTAGATATCTATATACAAGTGCTCCCAAAATCTAAAGATAATCCTGCATAGAAGACATTACCACTAATATCAAGACACTACTCCCACTTTTCTAATAATGGCGCTATTGTCTAATTGTGGTGCTTCTATCTAGGAGGGGATTTGATATTGGGATCTAGTTTATGAAACTTAGACCATATTTTATCTCATTTTCCATCACCCAAATCATTTGTCTCAATTATTTTATAGATAAGTTCTTACTTTCACTATTTATTACTATTTTTAGAAAAGTCAAAGCTAGTCAATTCTATAACAAATAAGTAGTTGTATTTATTGCATATTATTTTCTCAATTCAATCTACTCAACTCTCTAAACAACATAGGATTTACATTCACTAATTCCTAAAAGGTTAAAACATTTGGTGAACTTGACTTACTTCAAACATTTCTCAATCCATAACCCTAGATGCTCTTAGGGTTTGTATCCTTTTTGTATCTATGCTCAGATATTAGTTTCAAAATTTTAGATTTGTTTCAATATTTGTTTGTTACAATCTTTCTTAAATCAAAGTTATTTAAAGTTTCAAAATGTACAACTTGTTTTCCTACTTCCCAAACTACAATGGAAGAATTAAATAACCAATTTGATGATATCGATAAAAACAATTATAAGATTTTATGTTTAAACATTTAGATATGCAAGATGACCTCATCACTATTATTCAAGAAGAGATTTTAAAATCAAACAATGGTCAATCTTTAACTCCCCCAGCTAATAACATTGTTACACCTACAATGGGGCTCACTCATCTAGCACAACCAATAATTGTAATTCAACAACCTTTAATGATAACTACACCTTTTATGGCTAGTTAATCCACTCTAGATGTATAATCCCTTATGCATGAGGTTCATACTCTATAGGATAAGGTGTTACATCTTGAGAAAGGAGATACTAAGCCATCACATGCCTTAGATTCTAATGTTATTTTACATTCACCTTTGGCACATCATAGAGGGTAACTCCCTTTCCATCCAGATTCATGACACCTAAGCTTATGTTGTATGATGGTAAGGGTGACCCATAACACAATCTACAAGATTTTCATGTAGTATGTTTAAACTATGTGTCCAATGATTAGATTCTTATAAAGTTGTTTCCACTTAGTTTAAAGGATTATGCCTTATAGTAGTTTTATGACTTACCCAAACAATATATAATAGCATTCAATCCTTTGGTAGACATGTTTTTAGCACACTTCTCCATAATCATTAGTGACAATATCTCATATGCTCAAGTTAGATAATTAAAACAAAAATCAAATGAGCCTATTACAGAATACATCTAATGATACAAGACTATATTAGCTAAATTGACTAGCCCCATGGAAGATAAAGAGCTTTAAGACATCTTAAAATAAAGTGTTCTGCAAACCTTACATGAATCTATCTTGTTTAAGAAGTTTCCAACATTCACAGATTTATGTCACACAGTAAAATAAATAGAAGTCAAGCTTCTATCAATGGGAAAACTAAAACATACCAATGGACCAGAATCAACTGTTAATAGTTTAAGTAAGCCTCCATACAAGCTTAGGGCCACTAAAAACAAGAGTCATCAAAAGGCCATAATTAATGCAACTTCAAATCCATCTCTTTGCTTGGTTTTATTAGCTCCTTCATGTATAGTCTTCACCAACCTTCCATAGTCACCAACAGAGGTTTCAAAACATCTCTTGGAATGCAATGTCATATCTCTACCTCCCATCAAAGAGGTTGATATGACATGGCCTCTTCCAAATAACTATGATTCCAATGCATTCTATGAGTATCACAGGGCACTAGGCCATACAACAAATAAATACATTAGCCTGAAACATAAGATACAATATTTGATTGAGGATAACATTATTGATGTGGACACACCCACAAAGGCACCAAAACTATAAAAAATGGAAGCTAAGGAATTAAAGATATTTTTAGATCTATCTCCAAAGCACAAAACAAATGAGGAAGAGAAGTCTTCACCAACCTTCCATAATCACCAACATAGGTTTCAAAACATCTCTTGGAATGTAATGTCATATCTCTACCTCCCATCAAAGAGGTTGATATGACATGGCCTCTTCCAAATAACTATGATTCCAATGCATTCTACGAGTATCACAGGGAACCAGGCCATACAACAAATAAATACATTAGCTTAAAACATAAGATATAATATTTGATTGAGGATAACATTATTGATGTGGACACACCCACAAAGGCACCAAAACTATAAAAAATGGAAGCTAAGGAATTAAAGATATTTTTACATATATTTCCAAAGCACAAAACAAATGAGGAAGAGAACACTTTAGGTGTTCACTACACATATTATGCACATCCAACACCAAATTCATATCATACTATTACAAAGGAGACACACCCATTACATAATATCATTAGTATGTACCACACTATAGTTATAGATAGACTACTCATCGCTTTCTCAAAGCATGATATTGTTGATGATGATACATATTTATATGCACTCTTTAAATGAGCCTACATCGATCATCATCCTATCTAGAGTGTTATGGTTGACAATGAGTCAAGTATTAGCATGTGCACTATCACACTTTTATAGTATTTTGGGTATTTAGAGTAGGATATGTCCTTTACAGACATAGTTATTAGTGGTTTTAATGGTCATGTTTGGATCTCTATCAGGGAAATTGTACTTCCACTATAGGTTGGATTAGCACATGTGGCCACTAGATTCTTAGTAGTACCTACTAATACATGTGTCCAATAGATTATTAGTAGTACCTACTAGCACATGTGGCCACTAGATTCTTAGTAGTACTTAGTGCAGTCATGTCTGACATGTTATTAGGTAGGCCATGGATATAGAAACTATGAGCCATCCCATCCAAAGTGCATAGATGCCTCAAATATATACATGCAAATCATGTGGTCACAATTGAGGGTCTTCCATATGAATATCATGTAACTATTCCACATGTAGTTACATCATAATTACTAGTTACATCATAGTTCCCAAATACATCATAGTTATCAGTTACAACTTAGAACATATTTCTTATTGATACACCATAGAGATTAGTAGAGCCACTAGTTTAGGCCAGGTCTACTGCTATAATATTGACATGTATGCATACTTTCCCATGGAGACCATTATTAGAGAGATACCTGCATTAGAGATATGTTTTAGATTTTAGAGGGCCTCCCTCTACTCACTTTATGTGGAAATTAGTATTATTGGTTTCTTAAGGTTCTTATCACATGACACCTATGCCACCTATATCTTCTTCTACTAGATGGGTCCCTAACACCCATACAATTCATAGGGCACGGCAATTAGTATCATAGATTCTAGCATCACTCTATAGGTAGGACTAGATATAGATCACTCAATACATTGAATTATGGGACCAAAATTGCCCTTTCACATAGCACACATGATCATAGTTCCTATATTGGACATAAGTCATAGTGATAGTGAGTTTCTCATAAGACTCATCAATTAGTATTGTTCCTCCCTTTTTGTATGTACTTTCCTTCTCTCTTTCCCTTTGTACATAGTTCATTTTCATGTTGCTTGTATGTAGATTATATCCAAAAATCCATACTATGTCAAAAAACACAAAAATATTTAAATAATTACTCAAAAAACACAAAATTATAGATTGTATGCATGCTCTATTTATATTTATTATATTTTCCATACACTACATATGCTAACTATCTTAGCATAGTCAATTTTATCATGCATATATGCTTCACTTGTTCTTTCCAAGTGCTCACAGATTGCTACAGGATTTAGATCCATTACACTGATCCAAACTTGCTATTATCTACCCATTGGGGGCATATACACCAATACATGGGTCTTCACTTGACATATTCTGCCACTTGAGGGCACCATATACACATGTTTTATTCCCATGTTCTATCTTTATATACTCTACATCCCAATTTTATCATTATTATATCTTAATATTGATCATGCTACTCTTACTCAGATTTTTTGCTAGCGATTACTACTTTAGACTCAGCATATGTACATCCTAGCTCTTACACAAATTTATGTTACATATTCATGCATACTTTCATTTCTAGATTTCCTAGTTTAAATGTGATTATATCTCTATACTTCTTCTATTAGAGGGCATTTGAAAATGCCATTGTTTTTTGTCTCTATACCACTTCTATTCATAGTATGTATGCCTTAGACATGTGCCCATGTCTTTGTGTGTGCCTTTCTAATTGTGTATATGAACACTTAAACATATCCTTATATGTGGCTCTAAGCCATCTTGCTTGTTGCTTATGTATGTGGACATTTGAACATGTCTTTATATGTCTTTTTTTTCTCAAATTTAGTGACATGTGCCCATGTCCCTTGTATTGTGGCCCTTTGGCTTAATTTGCATGTCTCATGTGTTTTGCATGCATTATTTCATATATGCATCATGGCCATAACACTTATCTTCTTGTTACACAAACTAGTTTTTGATGTCATGAGGAACCTTATGCATCTACCCTTCCTACTTGGGTGCCATGATTGACAACATGCCCTATCCCCCTAGGTAGCTATCAAGATTATACTCAATTTTACTATTACATACATGCGATATCTATCTTGATACCCTTGTGAATGATAGACATGACATACTTATTATATTACATACTTATGCTTAGATTATCTTACATTTTGATGTTATGTGTGCACATTATATTGTATTATCATGCAATTATCATATATGCTCTGGCTAACACACATTTTGTAGAGCTTTTTCATTTCAAGACATTTCTTACATAGTTTAAACAACTCCCCTCAAAATAAAGGGCATTCACAAGGGTTTAGATCAGGTTCCTATATTTCACTCATAGTATATTTTCAGCACACATGCTTAGTTATAAAAAATCAGACTCGGGTAAACATAGTGGGAAAATAGTGACACAAAGAGCAACATATTTGTAAAAAGTTTAGACTAAAAAGTCACTAAAGCCCAAATTGGGACACATGCCACATTTCCAAAAATATCACTACTATCCAAGACATGGTGCTACTGTCCAGTAGCCTTAGTTTCATAAAACCTAGATTGGCTAGAAAAGTACAATCTGTATAATATAGGTTTAATTAAATTATAGATTTATCAATTTTACTTAGATTCATACTAGTTCAGTTCAGATTCATACCAATTTTCTCAAATTTAGGGGAATCATGCATGACATGACCATTCCCATATTTAGTTCAGATACCTAGATATAGTTTATTACAACTCAATCTAGAATCCATATGCTCATATATTAGATTTGGGGACATGTGTGTAGCACATTGTTTCCATATGCTCACTTACACACCAGTTGATCAAATGCAATGACAAATTTCATGTCATTCTCTATGTTGTATACACCTAACATCATATTCTAGGTTTCACACTAGTTTCATGTCATACTCCATTTGTAGTGATTGGCATTCGCAAGTGGCCTGGAGCTACTTAATGTACCCAAATGGTCATAGAGCTAACATACCTAATTAAATATACTTAGTTAGACATTTATAGTTACTTCATGTAGTTTAGTTTTAGATTCATCTACTACACATGGGTGGAAATTGATGGAGTCATATCCTACTTGAGTTATTGAGCCACCTACATGAGAGGGTTGGACACACCATTAGTCTAATCCAAGCTATTCACAAGTCATGATCCACCAAGCAGGGGTGGGAAATGATGGAGTCAAAACTAAATTTAGTTTTTGAGCCACCCACACATGAGGATTGAGAAAGCTATCAACTCAATCCAAGATATTCACTAATTTTTCACTATATACACGCACACACACACACATGTTTTCACTAGGTTTATGTATTGGTTCACATACCCAATGAGGTGTATTTTTTATTTTCCTCTCTCCTATGTATTTACCTAGTTTTTACTCAATTTTACTTCTTTAATAAGTTTAGTCTTTTGCTTTTGATATCTCTTAAGGATTGATTTATGCCTATTTCACTTTCAAGACAAGCATTAGAGCATGCTTCACATACTTGTACCTATATTCACATACTCAGACCCAACTTCACCTTTTAGGTAAGTCTATGTATGCTTCTTTTTCCTTTATCCTAGTCATTTTGATTTGATGTATTTATACAATAAAGGGGGGGAATGTAATCACCCAAAAGTGGTATTTGACTTACTAGAGTGCTACTTGAGACTACCTATCCATAGCTTTGCCCTAGACCTATTCTAGAGCTTATTATCACACTTATCCAACCTTCATGTGGGCTATTAGCATCCCTAGTCCACCCTAAAGTAATCCTAGACCCTCATTTCCTAATCTTAGCCCTTCATGCCTAGTTTTTTACCATTTGGACACTCACACCATAATAAGGACACTAGTACCACATGTCACTAGTGTACCCAAAATGGTGTTAGTATCCTTTGCCCTATCTTTTTCCAAATGGATATCTTTTTAGAAATATAACTTCTGAGGGTCAGCCTGGGCATCTTTTATCACCTGCATAAGAAACATAATAATATATATACATGACTTTTATCCCTCTAACCATTATATAGAAATTAGATACAAAATACACATTCAAACTCAAAACAAGTTGTGGATAATTAAGGTTATCAATCTCTATTCTACCCTACTTCTGCATACTACCATCTACAATAACCCTAAGTTTAGATTATCTAGATTTACAGTCTCAAGCAAATTTAAGGTACTCAAGGCCACTATCATAATATCATCACTTGCACTTGCACCAATACTTAGGTGGGTAGAACTACATCAGTCTTGATCATTCCTCAGAGTATTGGTATGTACATAACTCTCTTCATAGTGGGGTGTTAAGGATGTCTAGCCTACCATAATAACAAACACACTTTTTAGCTCATGCTAACCAAATTCATTAGATACATGGAGGATTAGGGTTTGCTTACTAAATCAATCATTATAGGAAAAATATAGGTTTTTAAAACTCATGCACTCAGGAATAGACCTTAGATATTTAGACATAGGTGTACCAAGAAGTTTGGGACAATCCTACATAGATGACACTACCACCACTTTTCCAATAATGGTGTTACTATCTAATTATGGTGCAACTATCCAGGAGGGGCCAAGATCCATTTTATGACACTCAGACCAACTTCCACCTTAGTGTTTAGCATCTCGATCATCTGTCTTAATTTTTTCCAAGTTCCTACTTGCAATATTCATTGCTATTTTTAGAAAAGGCAAAGCTAGTCAATTTTGTAAAAAATCAATGGATATATTTATTGCATATTATTTCCCTAATTTAGGCTACTTAACTCTTTAACAAACATAAGATTTACATTCACTAAGTCCTAAAAGGTTAAAATAATAGGAGTTTTGTGTAATTATCAATAAGGGTTCTTTGCTAAATTTTGGGTTCTCAAAGATCACATTAATCACATTTTGGGTCACATTCCTTCTCACAACTTTAATTTGCAATGTTGCAAAGGCCACACACTCTCTAAGTTTAGTTGAGGCCTCATATTTACAAATATATGCCTTCACAATGACCTTTTAGTTCATGACTAAGTATGAATCCCATAGACTTCCTTGTGAAATTGACAAGTTATTAAGTGGTTTAATTAGTTTCATGGATATGTAGCCATAAATTCTTAGACTTCTTGTAATCCACAAAGTCATGTAATCAACAAAGCAATGACCTTGGGAACACTCCAAAAAACTATATAATTCTCTATGTTTATGCATGAAACATGAAGCCAAAAAATTATAAAAGTTCACATAGGAAAAAATTCACAAAGCCCATAGACTCAGCCTCGATATCAATGCACAAAGTTATCAACCACCACATAAAATTCATGGAACCAATGACTCTATAAAAGTGGACACGGATCACAATAAAAGTAAACTAGAAGTATCAACCTCCATAAAGCTCCAATGGGTAGGTAGGGATCCTAAGAAATTTATGGAGTTTATAAGCCCATGAAAAGGGGACAATTATTACCCCAACATGTTTTTGCAAAGGTCACAACCTAAGCCAAGGTGAGGATCACTTTCTATATTTTTGATAGAGTTTATGTGGAATGGATAGACCCAAACATACACATAAAATATATATACCATGAGGATGGTTTGGGCCCCATTATGTAGAGACCCAAAGATCAATCCACATGGCATAATATCATGTTCCCTACAAACATAATTCTAAAATATAATCATAGTGAGGGGAAACAACATATATCTTAAAATGACCATAATTTTTGCAATAAGTCAACAAACAAGGCATTCTAGGGCTTGTTGGAAAGATCTTGATGAGGGATTTTAGTTGGTTGTGGCCATGAGACAATTAACTTAGCCATGTGATTTTTGTTTCAACAAATTCACTAGGAATCACAGATAGTTGGAGAGAGAATTTGAGAAGGCTAACTAGGGATAAAATGTGAAGATCATAGGTTGAGAATTAAAGGGGGATTTTATCTCTGAAGAAGGTTGTGGGGATCATTGGAAGAGTTTTAATGTTAAAGAGAGTAGCCAATAGAATAGGAGAAGTCAAAAGAGAACAAAATGCAGAGCTTTAGGCCTACAAATTTGATGTGACTAACGTGATCCAAATTTATAATTATGAATGTAATTTTGTCTTAAATTCTATAAAGAGAGTCTTTATATTTATGTGCTATTGTGTTTTGTGTCTTTAAGAATTATTGAGTGAGATAATCACTAATTAGGAGTGAGGTAGTCATTAATTTGTCCCCTTATACCTCTTACCTACACCACTATCTATATGTAGCCATTGGGAGTATGATCATACCCACACATTCCAAAACCTTATTACTTATATCTTGCCATTAGGGGCATGATACACTTGTGTTTATTGATCCTCCCCTATTTATATTAGGTAATCAAATTGTCATCCATACCTTTTTATTATATTGGGAGGCACTATATTTACATTGGATAATTTTATTGCCACATCTCACAATATTAATTCATATCTTTGTCCCTCTTCACCATATACAATGGGCATGTTGCTTGCCCCTTATATATACTAATTCATCCTCACAGGGATCATATATCCCATCAAGATTTACATGATGATATATTTATATAGCTGCATAAATGTGTTACAATCATACTTTCAAAGATTAAAAAAACTAAGCTTAGTTTTATATATTACACATGGTACATTTATCTCTTTCTTTTGAAATGAGTGATTTGCATGACTATTCTTCACCTTAAAATGGAGGTATATATCTATATATTATATCACCAATGGAAGTTACATACAACAATTGAATTATTCAAATCAAGATAAACTACACAAACCAAGAAGCACCAAATATCTACTTCCTTGATTAAGACATAGACTTTAGTTTCTAGGATTTGCTATAAAATCCTTTAATTTACATGATTATCTTTAAAATTATTTAGATTTCAATTCCAACACCAAAGTACCAAGGAATGACAACATTATTCACACACCATTATAGGTAGTCATTCCTATGATCATTTTTAGATTTATATTTCATTTATATTCACATCGATTTATCTAGACATTGACTGCTTCGATTATTTTTAGGTATGCCATATTTACCAATACCAAGATGTGAGTGAGCCTATTAAAAATGAAAATTCCTCACTTTCCATCCATTTTAGGGAATGTTAAGTATGCATTTACATTTATATTTTGTTTTTATACACATTAATGTATTCATGTACATACATCAAAGTGTGGCATTATGCAGACACCTAATTTTGGTACAAGACCTTTTTTCACTATGTCCTTGTCATGTTTTACCCCATACGACCTATTTTTTTATACATTTGGTTACCTTTATACACTTTTCACCTACATAGAACTTTTCACAACCTTGAGACATTTATATTTCCTCATAAACATCTTAGACCTATCATTTGTCAACACTAAGATCCTAATCAGATATCCTATATTCAACTTGATAATTAATTTTAACTTTTTTGCCTATTGGGTCATAATCAACAACATGTCGATTCTAACATCATCATAATTGAAAGCATACAAATTATAAATCCCATGTTTTTGTGGGTTTTTTCTACCTTGTCTTATTTATTCATGCCTTGATTACTGCTTATCACTATCTCCTAAGGTTGATCTATGTGTGTGTATGTCCTAGAGAGTCCTAGATATAAATATCTAACATAGTCCATTTTATATCAAGTATCAATAAAATAAACTTATAAACATCCTTACAACCCAAGTCTCTCAAACACATCTACCAAGTGTTATCTATAGGTCTACACATTCAAACATGTAGTCTACACATTGAGCCTACATTGCACAAACATCATTACAAGTCTTATGCCATCACATATTGTAACAAGAAAAGGTCATAACAAAGAATATAATTGCAATTAATTATATAGGGAGAGAAGATTAAGTCCTTTCTCTCATTTAGGTTGAGAACACTCACAAGCACTAAAACTATTTGAGCCTTGATTCTATAACATACAATATATGTAGTCATAATTCCCATTAATAAGATTCAAGCTACTAACCCTTGCACATGTTCTATATTTATGACACTACGGAAAATTAGGTTTAAAATAAAGAATATCAATTTCAGACACTTTTACCTATCAATTTATCAAAGTGATGCCAAGATCCTGATTCTTTATCTTTATTGAAGTAACTCAAAAAATTAAAGGAACCAAAAAACCAATAGAGCTAAGAATTGTAGCACAAAGTCAAAATCAACACCAATGGGTCACAATCAACAATAAATTTTGTCTCAGGTCACAATCAACTAACTACCAATTTTGAACCCTTTCTAGATCATATTTATATTTCAAGGTTGTAATTTAGTCAATCATAAAACCTGTTTCCAAGTTAGAATCCAAATACAGTGCATAGGTGTGTCAGTTTTAATCACTTATCTCTCGTCATTATTATTGCTAATTAATCAACCAAATGGTATTTTCATTAATTATTTTTTGTATTCAGGCATCTTTAGCCCTGTAGTTTATTGTAGTTCTATAGGTCTCTCTTGTGTCATAAATTTAAACAAGTTATGCACAATACATTTACCCATTAAACCAAGATTTACCAAAACACAATCCAATATACAATCACTCAATTGATAACATTTTTGCCTTCTAAAACTATGTCATTTGAATTTAATCCTTATCTCTCACTAATAGGGTTATGTTGTATTATTAAGATAAAATCTATTAAATATTTATATCCAACATCTCTAAACTCTTTAGTTTGACCACCAATTTATAAAATATGAATGGTCTTTGTTCTCCCAATATCAAGAGGACTAACTTCAAGAATTTGTGCTTAATAAATATGAGGAAGTGAAAGACGACTCTCTAAAACCAACATGACCTTAGATTTCTTTGCATCATACACAAGTTGTTCATAGAATTTTGTATTTCTACAAGTTTTTATCCTCTGTGTTCATAATTTTTTGTGTTTCTACAAGTGATACCATAATTTTCTACTCTTTTTAGTGCTAGATTTAGATATGATACCTTTTTTACCCCTAATTGTGATCTTTGCCATTGCAATTTTTACAAAATTGAACTAGATCAATGTTTTAACCCTTTGTTTTAGATAAAACTTTCGATTATGATCACCCCATTGTTAACAAATGTTATTATTTTAGGTAATTAATTTGTTTTTAACTAATATTCATCTTTACATATTGTTCATAAGGTGAACTTGCTCTTTCCTATTGGTTTCTCTATCATGTAGTTTTATTTTCATTTGCATATTACACACTAGAATTCTTTTTTCATCTACTGCATTTTTTTGAAATGCATTTTGTTTTCTTATTTTAAACTCACTTCTAACATAAATTGAGAGTTCAAATTGCTTTTATAAATCATAATATCTAGGATTCTATTGTTCAAGCATGCCAACATTATTTTTGCATGTCTATTAGTTCACCATTCTACTTCTTAATGAATAACATGGCGTGCCCCTATTAAAATTCCTAAAGTAACATTGACAAGGCCACTTAACACATCAATCAAAACATACAATGATTATTCCACCTTTTAATTATCATGCAAGATATTATAATAATTATTTTTATAAGCTTATTTAATGCTTAATATCATCTAGTATCTTGTTTTTGTGGTATTATAGCCATTATTTGTTATATTATTACTCGAATAAGTCTATTTTTCACTTACTATTGTGCCCACCTCCTTTTTCATAGGATCTTGTTATGAGCCTATTTATTAGGCTATCTCCTTGGTTAATATAATCACATACTCTGTGTATTCTTGATCATCTTGTGTTAATTAATTTTGCATGGTTTCAATGCTCATGGTTGAGGGAGGTTGGGAGAGCCCTTAAGGGAGTGAAGAGAACATAGATTTTGTTAGGGATAAATTACTAGGTGGAGATCTCGATGAGGAGATATGGTGAGAGGACATGAAGATTTTGCAAAAGAAAGTAGAAAGTAGCCAAAATGTGCAACACCTAGTTGAGGGAAAGAAAAGAAATCTTGGAAACGAATAAAAAACATTACACTTCATACATTTCTTGTCCCAAGTAGAGATTGGCATTCCATTTGTCAACAAAGGCATTTTACATTGAAAGGAGGGTGTTTTTGATATTGCATGCCAAACAAAAGTATTTTTTTGTTGTTTAAAGACATTTATGGTGAAGAGAGAAGGTAGAGGAGGATGTTTTAGGAAGAGGACATTTTTTGAGTGATGAAAGGCATTTTTAGGTGTGGGATGCACTTTGTGAAACATGGGAGCTCAAATTTAGCTCAAACCCAACCCAAATTCGCAACCAAAGGGCACCATAATCAGAAAGAGGAATTATTTTGAAGAATTATGATAAAATACCAACAATTTCAGTCCATTTGGCAGCCCATTCAAGCACCCAAGGAAGGAGAGAGGCCCCATTGTGGAGGAGAAGCACACCATTTTTCTACAAACACATAGGTAGATTATCATTGGATGATTTAATTCATGATATTTTTAATCCAAAGTTTTGACAAATAAAAACATTTAGGATTTAATTGATTTTTTAAATTACTCAAAAATTAATTAAACCTTAAAAAACATTACTTTTACCTAAGAATTTCCCTAAAAAATGGTATGGTTAATTCCATTGCCGAAAAATAGTAAGTTATAATTACTTGAAAATTTTCCACATTTTCCAGTCTTAAGTTCTCATTTACACGTAAAATATCTTTTTGCAAACTGAGTCATAAAACTTGATATTTAATTGTTTTGGTGATTTTTAGAATTTTCTATGAGAAATAATTAATTTAATTTATCATAAATGGTAAAAAGTTTTTTTGTTGAAAACTGACAACATTGTCCAGTTTTATGATAAATTAATTGCACAAAAATAATTTATATGCAATTCATTATAATTTTTCACATTTAATTATTTTCATGAAAAAATAGATAAAAATAGTTGTTTTCAACATCTGTTGTTGCCAGATTCTTAGAAATTGAATGACAAACACTTTAGTTTGTGTAGTCATAGGATACTCACCATTAGTGATTATTAGAATATTGACCAGATTGTACTTGGTAAAGAGTCTAAACCCAATAATCAACTAGATAACTATGTTAATCATCATTGTGAGGCCTTAATTCTATTGAAACTATCTGTAGTTGACAATTTAATTCCAAAAGTCAGAAATGCTAATAGTGCACCAAAATTGTGGAAACATCTTAAGACCAAATATTAGGGTTATAAAGTCATCAAAATATTGTATTTGAAAATTCTCATATTTTCCACTAAGATGCAATAAGTAGATTATGTTTTTGAATATTTATTGTAGTTGAAGGATATCTGTGATTAAATAAAGGCGATAGAAAACCTTGTAGATGAACAAAAATCCATTGCCCTTGTTATGAAAGAATTAACCACATTTGTATGATTCCTTTGTGGAGTCATTACACATGATTTTCAAGACACAAACATTGGATTTGTAGCAGTTGTCCGCTCTTCTCATACAAAATAAATGATGATAGGAATAGTCCATAGTTTCAACATCCACATATACGAAAAGTGATTTTATAGAAAGGACAAAAGGTAAGGGAAAATGGTTAGCAAATAAAAATTCTTCAAAAAACAATGTAAGTGATTCCAAGAAAATAAAATGGAAGTGTTTTTATTGTAACTAGGTCATTTTAAGAAAGATTATAGAAAGAGAAAATATGATATGGCTAATTCAAACAAAAAATCTAGACATGTTAATATTATAAAAACGTAGCAAACAAAGTATCTACTGAATTTGCTTTTGCAGCAACACACGACCAATCATGTGTGTCACAAAGTTGGTATTTTTACTTAGGGGCTTCATGACACCAAATGTGTCACTGAGATTGATATGTAAACTTTATTGAGGGTAATAGTAGTAATGAAACTATTTCCTTAAGTGATGGATAGACACATGAAATTAAGGAATATGGGGATGTACAAATAATTTTAAACAATGAATACAGATATACATTTACTAATTTCAAATATGTACTAGATATGAATAAAAACCTTTTATCCATAAGTGAAATTACCAAAAACAAACAACTGGTAGTTAAGTTGAAGGAAACAAATATAATGTCACTACACTCAATGATAAGTTTTTTTATTATTGTTATAAGGGAAAGGGGTTTGTATATTTTTTAAAATCCTAAATTAGTAAAACAATATGTTTTAGAAATAATTGATCAATTTAGTACTCTATGTCATGAGAGATATGATACACACAAGCTGTATATAAATCCTTACACTCCACAGGGGAATGGAGTAGTGGAAAGGAGGAACAAGACTATCATGGTGATGACATGGTATATGGTGCAAAGTAGGAATGTACTTTTTTGGTACGAGGCAGAAAATGTTAACATGGTATTGTTCATATTGAATAGGAGTCCCTGTAAAGCTATGCAAAATGATACTCCAGAAGAAACATGGTTAGGGAGAAATCTTGATGCAAGTGATTTTTGCATTTTTGGTTGTACTTCTTTTGTATTAATACCTAAAGTGAAAAGAAGTGGTTTAGATGCAAAGAGTTAAAAGTACATGTTTTGTTGGTTACAGTGAGAATTTTAAAGCATATAGGTTACTAGATATCTCTTAAGAAATTTTCTATTTCTCAAAAGATGGTAAACCTACAGATAATAGTAATCTTTGGATTCTTACTAATGAACGTGGATCAAGTTCTAGTACTAAAATATAATGTGACTTAAAAAGGCAAACGCTAGAACAATCTAACTCCATGGAAGGTCTTAGTGGCACAACAGGTGGTTCCACAAGTCAACACAAATGACCAAATAGTACTATAACACAATGCAAGATATTCAATAAGAGGATCTCCTAGTTTCTTTGGAAGGTAGATCCACAAGATCACGGAACAAGTGGTATAAAATCAAGAGCATGCAAATTTTGCTCTCAATTCCACTATTTCACAAATTTTTGAGTCCAATACTTATACAGATGCTAAAGTGAAGTTAGACCAAGAATCTCCCATGAAAGTGAAATATGATGCACTTATAAATAATGGTACTTGGGATTTGTTTGAGCTACCCCAAATAAGAAATCTATTGGTTACAAATGAATTTATAAGGTAAAATGTAAATCAGATGGTTCTTTAGATAAATATAAATTTTGTCTTGTTGTAAAAGGTTATGCACAAAAAGAGGGAGTAGATTATGAATAAATATTCACTCCTACAGCTAAAATAGTAACATTTAGAATAGTTATATCTATTATTGCTTAGTTTGGTTGGCAGGGATTTCAGATGGATGTGAAAAAAGATTTTTCTGAATGGAGACTTAGAGGAGGTGTATATGGTATAATCACAGGGATTTTAGATTATTGGTAAAGAACATCTAGTTTGTAGATTAATGAAGTCCTTGTATGGACTTAAACAAACTCTTCAAGCCTAGTAATTCAAAATAGACAAATATTTTAGAATTTGGTTATAAAAAGATGTGATGCAGAATCTACTCTTTGTCGAATATGATTGCAAAACAAGTTAGTTCATGTGTTCAAGACATAAATAAAATGACAACGCATAAAAAATATAACATGTTAGGCCTAATCCCTAAAGGGACATGGATCAATGGAGTCAAGAAGCTTAGACAAGAAAACATGGACAATGCCTTCTCCTAGTGGCCCTTTTCTAAAATCAGTCCATTAAATGTGTTTGTGCCCATATTTGGTGCTCCAAGTCTTCATAAATGCAATAGCACAAGTGTCTCCATACATATCTCCTTGCACCGACGGCTTTGGCTCTTGATTTGATCAATGTTGAAAGAATGAGTGAAGCTCTCTAGTGATATTTTTGTATAGTTTCTCTACACCAAAAAGAGCTTCTTGAAGCTATTCCTACATAATAGCATTACATAAATAAAGCTTAAAGGTTATGGCCATGGCTCATGTATTTATAAGTTTTTCAAATGAGATAACTATTTTATGGACCTCCATCTCAAGATCAAGATGGAGACTCACAAATCTATTCAATTTTGGAAGGACAAACAATAAATATGGTCATCAATATTTGGAAGAATGGAGCATTAATGAGCCATGTGTAGCCTTAATCATGATATTTATCTCCATTAATGCTTTGTAGATGACACCTTTGTGATGATGTCATGAGTGACATCATGGCCTAGATATTTTGAATTATGAATTTCTAATAATAGATATTCAATAACTTTTTATAGATTTCTCACTTAAACTTTTAATCTAAATTGACTTGCATAAATGATTTTACTTAGGCTTTTTGCAATTCTTAGAAATTGGTTGCTTATTTAATCAAATTGGTCAAAAATGTCAATTTACTTAGTCATAATTTGACTGGAGTTGAATTAGAGGAAGGTGTCAATTACGTATAGGATAATACCCCAATTAGGAAATTATATATGCAAATTGGCACATGCATGTGATGTGTGTGATCAAATTAGAAGATTTTAGTTGTCTAGGACTTAATTTTTCTCAATCACAATTTAACTTGAAGTGAATTAAGAGAAAATAATTTCATAAAATTTATTTCCATAATCAAGGATTCATGGACGTGAATTGGCTCATGTACGTGACATGTGCAACCAAATTATAGCATTTTGGGTGATTTTGATCCAGTTTATGTGATATCATAGAACGTTGTTTAGATTTACAATCTTGACACGATAATGACATGATTTGAATGTCTACATTTTCCCACTATTTGAGAAGTCATTGTGAGACATTTGTTTGAAGCAATAACTTTTTAAAGAATAAAAAGGTTGCTTAAAATAATCAAAATTAGAAGAAAATCCGTTCCCATCTTCTACTAAATTCTACATGAACTGTAGAAAAATGGGGCTATGAAAAAACTCTCCAAACAACATTTGGGTGGCTTGTGTTAATGTTAGGAGATGCACGTCTTTAAATATCATATAGATTGTTGATTTATCCCTATTTATGATTGATGCATGACTAGACACTAGAGATTGATTTAGGATATGCACGTCGTAAATCAATATAGAATTAGCCATAAATGTTGGGTAAATGGATGGATAACATGACTCGATACATAAGACAAGAGATGCATTCCTGAAGTAGCAAAGAGAGTCATGCTTCTTTCCAATGTTTGGCTCATCAAGTCCAAACTATCCATGATTTTGTTTGGTATAGGATACTTGGCACTTTGGAAATAATTAGTAAACCCATCACCATACAACCAACCTCTTTTGATGCTAGTGGCCCGATCTTGATTGGGTGACATATCAAGTACAAAGATGAGTGGCTATTGTAAAATGGATTTAGATTTCTTTTGCCAAATCATGTTGGGCTTGTTAGGATTTTTAGATGGCTTAGGATGACCATAATACTTGGGAGACTTAGATAATTTGCCAATGTGGAATACATCATGAATACTAAATGTTGCAATATCATTTTCCTAAATAGTGAAATGGGTGGGCATGGTAGTGGGAAATGGATCAGTAGAAGTGGAAGTGAGGTCACTAGGGTTGATATAATTAGACTTGGGAGGTTCATAAATCACTCACTTACCCTTCTTGCCTGCCAACTCAGTGCTAGGATAATAGGTGTAATTGCCATACTCAGCTTATAAATGTTTACAATATTGGTATAGCTATAAATCACCATAAATAGTGACCTCTAACCCAGTATGGAGGATTTTGATGAATTGATGTAGGTTGGAAATGACTTCTCATACTTCATGGAGCCAAGGATGACCAAGAAGAAGATTGTAAGGCAGTTCTATATCAATAACATGGCATAAGGTATGATGGGTAAAAAACCCAATAATTATTGGTAAACTAATGGTTCCTATAGATTCTCTTTCTATGTTGCCATAAACCTTGATGGTGATGGTATCTGGGCATACATATACTGTCGTACACCCTAATGTTTGGACCAATTTTAATGACATTATGTTCAATCCATAGCCATTGTATATAAGAATCTATTTGATTTTATGATGGGAAATAACGACATCAATGTATAGGGGATTGTTATGTAGGAGACCAAAGGATGACATATCTCACTGGTCGAAGGTAAGTTTCTATCCTGGAGACAAATGTCCCACAAGCACTTGGAATTGGTCAGCATTAATGTCATCAGGCATAGTGGATTGTTGAAGGAAATCTTTTAGTATGGTCATGTGAACTTCAAATGTGCACAAGAGAATCAAAATAAGATTTGCACAAATGTTTTACTTAGTTGTTCACTGATACTATATGGATTTTCAATAATAGGATGAATAAGTTTGGTCTTAGATGGCACAGTGTTTGGTTTAGGAGTGGTCTTGATTTATATAATATTCAACTCAAAATTGGTCATAATCAGTATAATGTTTGGCTTAGGATTAGTCAAAATTGGCACAGTGTTTGGCTTAAGATAAGTGTTGGAAGAAGGCAAAAGGCCATGGAGGATAACTTTCAACCATCTAGTTGTGACTATGCAATTTTGAGTCAAGAGGGAATTATTGTAATTAAAGGAATGAGGAGGTCCATGAATGGTAACCCACAGAAGCCAAGGTGTGAAATTACCTAAAGCAAAGGATGGTGATCCTAAAATAGAGGAACCAATGTTTTAAACCATGTTAGATAGTACATGGGACTTGATTTTAATGGTAGTGGTGTGATTAGTTGTAATACGCCCTATAGTGTTATTGTAATCATGTGACACAAAATTGTACTTAATTTGCTTGGTTTGGGTGTCATGATCTTGATTATGTTTATTGCTCTGATTGTAACCTTGATTCTACTATTGATTGCACTTTTGGCCTTAGTTTTGATTCCTTCTCTATTGTTGGTCGTTATGCGTAGGAAAGGGATCTTTATAGATACCCATGTTTTGATTGGTGTTAGGAGGAGGTCTATGGTCCAACTCAATCTCTTCATTCTCTAACAAGTTTTCAATAATGTGCCTTAATTGCATGCATCTATAAGCTACATGGCCAACAACACAATGAAAATCATAGAATTCATTTTCATTATACCAGTCAGGTTTATGCTGATTCTTAGGAAAGGGTTTTGGCACAAGCCAAATAATCATATTAGCAACCACTAATTTCTTGAACATTGATTCAACAGGCTCCCCTAGGTCGATGAACAACCTCCATCTAGGAAATGTTCTACATGGTGGAGCTCTTTACAGTTGGAGTGGTGGATTTGATGACATGTTTTGAATAGGTGGTGCTTGCACTGTCTACACATGTTGTGACTTGGTAACCCCATTACCCACCAAGTTCTTATTCTTGTTAAATACCTTAGGGTTTTCAATAATATTGGTCTAAATAGGTGCTTGAGATTGATACGATGTTTGAGCTTGGGAATAGATCTTGACCCAACCTTTAGCAATAAGTGCCTTCTCAATCTGTATGCCCTTGTCGATGATTTCCTCAAATGTGCTAGCACAAACGAGTCTCAGATTATGAGTGACCTTAGGGTGTAGGTTATTTGCAAAAATATCAACTAGCTGTTTATCTAGTAAATTGTGTTGGAAGCAACTAGTTCATCCTCTCCACCATTGCAGATAGGTCATGAAGCTTTCTCCATCCCTCTATTTGGATTCACATAAGTCAACCACTATCAACTCATGTTCAATGTTGTAAAAAAATTGGGTTACAATGTTTTCTAATAAATCATAGAAAGTCCTTACCGATCCTTTAGGCAATTTGAGGAGCCACTCTAAGGTTTGTCCACCCAAGCTATGTGGAAACAAGTGCAACATGTACACACTATTGTAGGTGACCTCTTGACATGCAAGAAAGAAGACTTTGATATGCTCTCTAAGATCACCCTTCCCAAGTTATATTTATCAAATTTGGGTACTTCAAAATGAGGTGGAAAGGGTTCTTGAAGAATGCTCACATCAAACGGATATGGGCATATCTCATTGAACTTGTACTTTTTGGTTTAGTTACCTATTTTAAGCCTTGACACTACCTCCATTAGTTCCACTCTTGGATATTTAGAGTGGTTTATGGAGGAAAGAGATGGTTTTGTGGATTATTCATAGACTAATAGGTTTGGTTGGGGTTAGTGTGGGTAGGAATGGATCCTCCCTGCATGGTCCTATTGGGAATGTGCACCCTATGTCCTAACTTATGTGCTTGGTTTAACATTTATTATTGGTTTTGAGGCACATAGGAATAAGTGTGATGTTTTTGATTCAAAAGGTTCTATTATTGATACCTAGATATCTTATGCCAATTCTAAGGAATATGTTGTTGAAAGCTATAGGGAATTTGTTAATTTTGAAAAACTAGGTGTTGATTTAGAAAAAGATGTCGCTGCTAGTTTGCAAGTGGAAATTGTTATTGTCGTGAACTAGAAGTTGGTTTGGCATTCTGCAAATTATTCACCACTTGTTGGGGAGGTGGATGGTTAAAGACTTGTTATTGGGAGTGATCTGACACTTGTTTAGAAGTATTGGGTACATGCCACGCATTAAAAAGGGTATCCTGATGGTTAAAAAATGTGTGTTGTGTATCAAGTGGAACTTGGTTTGAAGTATTCATTGGCACAATTGGCTTGAGAGGAGTTAAAGGATCAACCTTATGTGTTAGGTTAGCTTGATTTGGATGTGGTTGTTCAGGGAACTGATTTTTCTCTTAAGTCACAATTTTGTTAAGTGAGGTTGTAGCCAAAGAAGTCGTTAAGTCAACAACAAGTTGATCCACATAATGTTGACTAATTTGTTGCATCATAGATGCAATAGTATGACATGTTTGGGAGGGATCCACCAATGGACCCTTCCCTTTGCTAGAAGAAGCAATGGTTGGTTTGGGCATTTGAGTGCGAAGTTGTTCTTGTTCAATAAATGGTTCATACCATTTTTCTTCTATTCAAATGAGGGTATGCAATTGCTCTTTCAAAAAATATGGAGAGAGTCTAGCTCCTAATTCTATCAATCTTAAGAGAGTTTTGTCTTGGTCTTCAAGTGGATGATTGTCAATGTATTGACCTTAGTTTGTTCCCACAAATGGATGGATTTTTTCACACACAACCGAGTGTTCTTCTCTATCATAAAAATTTTCCTCCTAACTAGAGCCATAAGCAACCCCATTACGAGTGTATCTCTACATGGTTGAAATAGTACTCACTCTTTGACCAATGTTTCAAATGTGGCTTTGGTTCAATTAGAGGTTTGAAAACACTATCAAATGGTCCTTAGAAACTATAGAATTGACTTAGACAATGTATCAACACAAAATGAGAAGTGAAATCTTTGGAATGCTTGACCTTGGTTGGTTAAAATCAACAAATTAGAAGAGGGTAGAACAATCTTGGAACTTAGAGTGTAGACTAACATGAGCAATCCTAAGTTCAAAATGCATTGGTACTACATAAAAGGATAATGAGACCGTGGTTGGTCTCGATCGTCAAATTAGAGGAAGGTCGAACGGTTCAGGAACTTAAAGTGTATGACAAATGTAATAAAATCTAAGTTTAAACTTTTAGAAGAAAATGGGCAACGTAACTGCACACAATAGAAAAGAAAGTTAAATGGTCCATAAACCTAGGGCATAGGCTGATGCAAGAAAACCTAAGTTCAAAACTGAAAACCAAATGTGTAAGCAAATGTCAATGTGTAAAATATGGAAACAAGACTTGCACTTAGGTAAGGCTCTAAAATCAAATCAAAAGCCAATCCAAGTGACGCTACCCAAACATGAAGAGTATAACACTCAAGCCCAAGTGATAGGCAAGACTCAAGTGCAATCCATTTGTCCTTAGATCGAATACTTGAACATAAATTTTGAACTTGGTTTTGAGAGGTTTTAGGCCCTATTTTGTTTTGTGCAACACGGCTATTTCAAACTCATAATTAAAAAGATGGAGCAGCTAAGTACACATTTCTATGCTAAATTGACATGAGGTATGCATAATATCTACCAAAGTTTCCACCGATATATCAGCCTTAATAAGAATTAATTGTTAATCCAAAAATAAAAGAGTGCATGTAGGTAGAGTTTTAGGCCACCCATCTGTCTCTCAAGAACTGATACGTGGCAAAGAACTTAGGAGTGTTGAAGCAACTCAACATTTGGTAGGATAATCCGTGACAAAAGTGAGGTCAATTAAGCTAAATTATTGATTTGGCTTTTCTAAATGGCCCACAAGTGCCCAGAAACACTTGGGCATCAAATTCATATCAATTGGATCCAAATCGTCTATTTTGTCATGTAAAGGTCTTGTCATTTGAATGACTTCAACTGTGTACTGCTTAGTGAAATCCGATGTCTAAACCATCACATGGTTCGGGGACTTGTTGGACTTGTCAAGCTAACCGCTTAATGACTATCCAATCTAATGGTATACCCAATTTATATACCCCAACCAGAGAGTGGGGTTGGAACAATGCTAGGAGATGAAACCACAAGTCAAAGTCTTCTTAAAGAACTCACGAGGAGGTGATGAACCCCTGCTCACAAACCAATGCATAAAAATAAATGGAAGAACTAGGTCATTTCTGAGTCACCCAAGTCCCTAGGAACAAAGGGAGAGCATATGTAACATTTCTTTAGGTTTTTGACTCAACAAGTAAAATGATGCATTTTTTATCATCCAAGTTCCTTAAGGGGAAAAAGGGGAGAGCATAGTGTAAGGTTTCATGAAAATAAAACTAAGTGCTAAATAAAGAATAAAGAATAAAATTAATTTTAAGAGTTCTAAATCTAACATGATTGTTCTTTTTAAAACACTTATTGAAACATGAATGAAATTTACCTTGAGGAGTTGTAAAATCAAACCAAAGCATGCTAACCCTGCAATACAAGTGGTTAATTTGTCAATCAAGGGTTTTAAGCATTTCAAGGAGCTTGATTTCGGTTGGTTTTATACTCTTAGGTTTTTCACTGAGAGACAATTTCATTGATATGCAAGACCTTTTTGTTTTTTTTATGAACCTACATAAAAGCATAGATAGAAGACAAGAAAATAGAGAAAGATGATTCACCGATCACAATGATGATTTTGTTGATTAGGACACAATTTTGCTAGAGAAAGTGATAAATTCATTAAAAATAGTTACAATTTCATTGAAATTAAGACAACTTTGCTAATGATCAAAGACCCAAACCTGGAACAATTTTATCGATCTCCAGAATATTTTCATTGATGGTTTTCATAGAAGATAAAGGAAATAGAAGAGACAAACTTGTCGATTATCAAAACAACATAGATGTTTTAGAGGAGACAAATTCATCAATTATAAGAATAATAGAGGAGATGAATTCGCTGGTTATCATAAACAAAGACAAATTCATCAATGCTCTGAACAACAAAAGAGACAAATTCATTAATATCCAATCAAAATTTGTGAACGATTTTTTTTTAAAATTTTAGCTGATTCCATCAAAAGTTATTAACAAAAACTGATGAAAAACGATCATAATAAGTACTTAGAGGAAACTTGTGGGTTGTGGTCCCATCGAGTGTGCCAAAATATAGAATAGGATTGCGAAGCAAGTTAGTTCATGTGTTTAAGACATAAAACAAATGACAAAACGTAAAAAAACATAATGTGCTAGGCCTACTCCCTCAAGGGGCATGGATCAATGGAGTCAAGAAGCTTATACAAGAAAACATGGACAATGCCTTCTCCAAGTGGCCCTCCTCCAAGACCGATCCATTAAACGTGTTTGTCCCCAGATTTGATGCTTGAAGTCTTTGTCAATGCTGTAGCACAAACGCTTCCATACATCTCTCTTTGCACCAATGGCTTTGGCTCTTGATTTGATCAATGTTGAAATGATAAGTGAAAGTCTTTAGTGATATTTTTGTTGCTATTCCTGCACAATAACATTACACAAATAAAACGTAAAGGTTATGACCATGGATCATGTATTTATAGGTTTTCCAAAATGAGCTAACTAATTTGTGGCCGTCCATTTCAAGATCAAGATGGAGGGCCACAAATCCATTCAATTTGGAGAGGCAAGCAATAAATATGATAATCAATCTTTGAAATAATGAAGCATTAATAACACATGGGTAACCTTAATATTGATATGCATCTCCATTAATGCTTTGTGGATGATACCCATGTGATAATGTCATGGGTGACATCATGGCCCGAATATTTAAATTATGAATTTATAATAATAGATATTCAATAACTTTTTATAGATTTCTCATTTAAGCTCTTAATCTAATTTGATTTGCTTAAATGATTCTACTTAGATTTTTTGCAATTTTGCAATTCTTGGAAGTTGGTTGCTTATTTAATCAAATTGGTCAAAAATGTCAATTTACTCAGTTTTAGTTTAACTGGAGTTGAATTAGAGGAAGGTGTCAATTATGTACAAGGTAATACCTTAATTAGAGCACTATAAATGCCAATTGGTATATGCACTTGATGTGCATGACCGAATTAGAAGATTTCATTGATCTAAGACGTTATTTTGCTTAGTCACAATTTGACTCAAAGTGAATTAAAAAGAGATAATAATTCCATAAAATGTATTGCCCTAATCAAGGATACATGGACACAAATTGATGCGCATACGTGACGTGTGACCAAATTATAACATTTTTAATGATTTTGATCTAGTTTATGCTTTATTGTAAAAAGTCATTCAAATTTATAATCTTGACACAATAGTGATAGGAATTAGATGTCTACACTGTCTATATTAAAGTAGTTGATGTCATAATAATTATAATTGTATATGTTGATGATCTTGCCATCACTGGAAGCAACAATGATTTCATTAAACATGGGAACGCTGATATTTATTTTATGTTTGAAATGACTAATCTAGGCATGCTTCAATATTGTCTAGGTGTGGAGTTTTTATAGTATTACAATTATGAGTACTCAAATTTTATATCTCAAACAAAATATCCCAAATTTTTGTTAGAGAAATTCAAAATGAGTGATAGTAATCCAACATCTACACCTATTAAAGTTGGGACCAAACTCTTGACTAATATTGATTCTCCACTAGTCAATGAAACAATGCATCGACAATTAATAGGTAGTTTAATTTATCTTACTACTACTAGACCACATTCATGTTTTACAATAAGTTATCTTTCTCGCTTAATGACTAAACCATATAAAAAACACTAACAAATTGCGAAGCATGTTCTTAAATATCTCAAAGGTACTCTTAACTTTGGCATATGTATAAGCAATTTGTTGACTTTGAACTAACAGTGTCTACCGATACAAATTTGACATGATCAGTTGATTCTAAAAGGTCTACAATAGGTTATACATTCACTCTTGGGCTCAGAGCCTTTTCATGGCAAAATAAGCTTTAAAATACAATGATATTGTCTTTTATCGAAGCAAAGTACAAAGCAATTGTTAGTATAAGTACAGACTTGATGTGAATTTAGTTAGTATTGGAAGATCTTCAAATTGATTCATTAACACCTACACATATTTACTGTGACAACCAACGTACTAAAGATGTTGAAGAATCTAGTATTTTATGTTAGGGCAAAGAACATCGAAATTCATCATCACTATATCCGATAGTTGATTACTAATGAAGACATGTCTTTATTATTGTCCTACCTTTGAGCAACCAACTGATATAATGGCTAAACCTTTATGGAAAGAAAAAATAATAAAATTTTGAAATTAGCTTGGAGTCATTTCTGGTTCAATCATTTAAGGAGGGTATTAGAATAATTGTTTGTATAAGCTTATTTAAAACTTAATATCTTCTAGTATCTTCTTCTTGTGGTGTTATAGCCACTAGTTGTTATATTGTTACTCAGGTAAGTCTATTTTTCACTTAACATTGTGCCCACCTCCTTTTTTATAAGAGCTTGTTATGAACCTATTTAATACACTATCTTCTTGACAATCACATACTCTATGTATTCATGCTCACCCTTTGTTAATTAATTTTTTATAAGTCTCATGCTAAGTTAAAACAGCTATTTGCCACAACCCAAACTTTCAAGTAATTCATCCTATTGTTTTATGTTATTGCTTCAATTTTGATTAATTGAGATTTCCAATCATTAATAAGTCCTTTGTTTTCAAAATTTAAATCTTTTTTTGGCTTTTTAAATTTATCATTGTGATGTTCAAGAGGAGGAACTTTAGCAAACAAAAACTCCAAAAATATCTTACAACAAATCAATACAAACTATACACAATATCACAACACCATTCCTATTAATCAAATGTATTCATAGACGAGATACGTTATCTATGAAATAATAATAATAATAATAATAATAATAATAATAATAATAATAATAATATTATTATTATATCTTAGAAATGTTGTGCATTATATTTAGAATAGAGAGTTCCTCAATAAATCATATAGGATGTACTTGTAAGTTCAAACTATGGTGAGTTGTTAGCTGGAGTGCCCAAACATCATCTATGCAATCACCAATAACAATCTGAATATACGTACATTCTAGCTAGTAACAATTATTACAAAATAATGTTCAACACTCAGAATTTCAATATAAAAATTAAGTTTTGGCCTAAGTAATGACATGTCCCACATTTATTGGAACATTTAAGTTCACATATCTTAATATCTATACAATTCTAGGCATCAAAAAATCATTCTAAAATTACCACTGAATTTTATTGCAAGTAATTTGATAATGGTTCATGCAAATAAATATAATAGCAAATTCTTGTATGGAATCATAAATGATAACAAAAATAAAATCAAGGCAATCAAATTTCACATTACTTGTTAGAAAAGGCCATAAATTACAATCTTGTATGTCATATACAAAATATTAAATATTTTTATACAAGATATAAAACATTTTGGTCAAAAAAATAAATTTCGTATACAATGCATGGATGAGTTATGTTGTAATAGTAAGGGGGCACAATCGTAAGAGCATGCCAAAGGTTGTGGTTCAGGCTTATTCCACACCGCTATCAAAGGCAGCACATCACCTTACTGAAGAAGCAAAATTGCAGTGTACCATTCACCCCCATAATTTGTACATCAAGAAATATACACGAATTAATAAATAGAAAATCTATAGACAATTAAAGTACAAATGCCATAAATTTCTCAATGATGAAAGAAGTTTGTCAATTATAAAAATTAAGATGTGAATATGATCTTCTCAATGATCTGCATCATTGTCCCCTGCCTGATAATACTTTTTTCCTTCCGGACAGCCATGACTGCGCTCTCTTAGCCCCTTCACATAAAAGACAACTTTCAGTTATCTGTTCACACGGTGAATAAAACAATTGGGGTTAAATTTTAGTAAAATCTATATTACCTAAAAAATTAATGGAACATACTTCGTCAACTTACGACGGGTAAAAGCGCCCAGTTAATCTACAATATATATATATATGGAGACTATGAGAGGATACAATTCAATACTTAAAAGCCATGACAAAAGCCCACATAAATATCCAAAATTTTGAAGATTGTCAATATCATTAAATCATTCAATAACACAATAAGTGACCTAATAATGCCTTTTTTAAGAATTTGAAGTTGTAAAATTGCTTTCTTCATAAAAAATCCACATGACAGACAGACATAACTTTATTGTTAACATAATACCCTTGTAGCTAAAGACCGCATGGAAGGATAAAATTTGAGCACATATTCATATTGTAAAGTGTATGGACTAAAAGTAGTAAGAATATAAAGAAGCATTTAGTGCATAAAAAGCCTTTATAACTGAGCTAAATGCTCGTGGGTTGAATAGAAAAAATTACAAATTACTTTACAAATAGGACTGTTGAACAATCTATAATTGGTGAGTGTCCTAAAGCTTGAGGGAAAAGGTTTGCGGGTAAGAGATTTTCTCAATTGCTCTCTTCCTCGAGATCCTCCAGATGTTTCATCATTGTACCATGGGGATGCATCCCCAGACAACAAGACTTTTTTAATTAAATAAATAAAAATTAAATAACCATATTTTTTTGTAAACACTCCCCACGACCCTTATAAGTAAAAATAATCCCCCTACAGCCACACAACTCACATGAAGGTGGAAATTTAAAAAAGTGTTGGAAGTAGGGTTTGTTATATTATACCAACAGGTCCAAAGTCGATCAATAGTAAAATACCCTAAGCAATAGAAGAAAACAGAATGCAGATATGTGGTGGAGTCTAAAGACACCTTAAAGAATAGTAATCGAGTATATATAATATAATGTATAGATGAGAAGGTTGAATAGGTGAAAGGCATTGCCTTTATATATACCTAGCAACATATGAAAAAAAGTTAGGTTGACCCAATGTAAGGCACTAACTCCAATATAAATTATAATTATATAGTATCAAAGGTGTCCAAGGCTCACAACCCAATGGATCCAATACACCCAATGGAACACGAGAAGTATCACTGAGTTAAAGGGACACTGTAAAGATGGGTTTTACATTCTAACATCATGCCTAAAACACAAATTTGAAGGTCAAAAGAAGGTTGCATTAGCAAGGCAATCCTCCTGTAAAAAGAAAGTTGCAATAACAGGCTAATCCTTTTGTAAACAGAAGAGAGGTCTTGACATCCCCCACCCAAGTGGCTCCCGTAATTTGGTGAACTCCTCATCAGTGCTCAGAACTCTGAATAAATTTAGTACCTCCCGTAGTGTGGTGAACTCCTCATCACTCCTCAAAATTCTGAATAACTCAAGTAGCTCCCATGGTATGGCAAGCTCCTCATCAATATTTAAAACTCCAAAGTCAAGGATATGTTGTACTCAATAATGAAAAATGGGAATCACCAAAGGATAGTAGTCAACTTTCATCTCAATATGAGATAAACAATAATACGCTGAAACAAAGTGAGATAGTACTATCCCCCTTAAAGAACATACTCCCAAAGATGTAGGCATGTGATTTAGAGAATCTACCCAAATACTCGGCAATCAAATGTTGAAGCCTCCTTCCAATAAGTCCATCACTCCATGCTACTAACTCTATGTTCAAACTCCAAAATTAGCAGCCTTTGAAATCGAGTGTCCAAAACATGAAGCAAGATATTAAAAACTCATCATTATAAATGCCAGATTTGGCTGTGAATCAGAAAGTAAATCGATCACTAAATATTCCATCCTATGTGTATATGCCCCTCAACCAACACCATAGTCTGAAGCAAAACGATGAAAATGTCATCAACAAGATATACTATCCAAAAAATCATATGTGAAGATGCCATCCAAAAAAGCCGCTAGGAGCCCCTTGATTCAGGCCTTGCAACTCTAAAAGAATCATTAAGCAAACATGGTTTGCTATGAAAACTACACTGCCAAAGGAACATCATTTTCAGAATACTAAATACATACAACAACATAGCATACAAGAACAAAAAGGACAACTTTATATCATAGGTAGTGCATAATACAAGTGTTAGGTACAGAGAGGACTTAATAAAACACTGATGACAATATTTTGGTAATAAGATGGACTACACTATCCCCTCTTTAAAACAAGTCGGAGTCCCTTTTGACACAACTCATATGCAACATGATAAAATGAGATCGAAGAGGCATGGAGGAAAACATTCCTGAAGGATTAGCTGCCAAAAACTTCCAAAACCCTAACACTGATCAGTATAAAAATTACCCCCAATGAATTTCTTCACCCAAATACCTTAGCTGCTCGTCAACAAAGTTGTCTGATGGTGGATCCAAATAACCCATTACGTTTTCTCCAACCATTGTTCTCTATGCGTTACAGTCTACAAAAAATATAAGAGCTAGTCACAATAGAATTCACCCTTCAGTGTATAAAGTTATTTTTCTTGCTCGAGCAAAATTTATGAAGGGAAAGCAAATTTTGACATCATAATTGCTCACAAAATCTTGCAAAGTGGTATGTAGCTTGGGTGTGAGCTGCAGTTGCATGTGTTTGACTAACTGTGGCTACAAGAATTAGGGCATAGAAGATAGTTATTTGATCATGTCACATCTGATAATTGAGCCCTTATGTCGGTAGGATGTAAAAGTGACAATTTCTGGAGACAAGGTCCAAAAATGTTAGCTGTGTAGAATGATTGGATGAGCACAAGCTGTCTCAAAATCCTTTTTTCACTCCATTTCTGTACCAAAAAAACAAACTAATTGTGGGGTGGTATATTTTCCTAAACCAGTAGGAAAGAGGGCCTTAAGGGCATTTATACTTGACCAATCGGATCAAATGGTAACAGGATTTCCTAAATGACAGTTAGATCTCCTCAACCTAAAGGTCTGTGTTGAATTCATAAAAAAGATGAGGACAGTACATCAAACTAGATATTTCAAGCATTTGATTGAGGCAGCTAGAAACTGAATTGGACACGATGGAAAGATTTAACTTCCACGAAGATCTAACCTTAGTGGATAAAGAGTTGCATGTTGAATCACCTCTCATGTCTTCTCTGTATTGATAAATGGTGTCCCAGAGCAATTATATTACTCCTCAAAGGATTAAGACAAAAACAATTTGTCTCCCAATCTAGTTTATTATAATCACAGAGGGACTAAACCTTCTGAGGGGGTTAAGATGGAGACCTGTTGTTCCCCTATCTATTTTATAATAATGGCAGAAGGAATGAACCTTCTGCTGCACAAAGAAAAACAGGATAATATATTACATTAAATGTCAGATACACAAAGACGGGGATGGTATATATAAAACTGCAATTTGCAAGACACAAAACTACTCTCCGAAGTGAAAAATCCTGGACACATCAACAAGCTTCAATATAACAAATCGATTCACACAACATACTTTAAGAGTACCCAGATAAGAACAAAGAGAATAATGTATTGTCATTTAATGCTTGGCAGGAATTCCTAAAACTGATTGGTAAAATCAGATTAGGGTTAAATATGTTTGCTTTAGTTATAAGGGTGTTGAATTGATTATAACAGGAGAAAAGGGCATTTACTCTTCTCTTCAATTCAGAATGTGAGTTGATCCTTTTCTAAACAGTTATAGAAACCAGATCATTTGCATCATCTGTATATGAAATAGAATGCCATTACGTCATCTATAATAAATCATGACTAATCAATAGAATAAAACTAAGATGGAAATTGTTTTCATTTAAACACTTCTTTAATATTCAGCATGCACGGGGGACATCATTACCCTGAGTTCCGCATTAGTGTTAGAAGCTTATTTCAGTAATATTTTGCAACTTCTATTATAAAAGAAGAAAACAAAACAAATTTGTATTTCTATACTTTCAAATTTGATTACTCTGTGACTATATTTGGTTTGGAAGACGGAGCATTATCATGAGGGGGCCATTTACAGTTGTAATTTCAATCTAAAATATAATAACTGTGAAAGAAAGGTTCTATGCTAAAATGGGGACCACTGATAATAAGAACATATCTTACTGCAAGCGATTCCAATTCCAGTATATAGACCATGAATAAAACATTTCTTCTGTTACTTCTAACAGCTAAAACAACCATATCAATTGATCCATAGAGAAATGTAGTCTACACTGTAATAAGGAGGAACTATTTAAATTTTTCATGTCTTATCACCATCTAGATATCTAATGAAAAATAATTAATGCCTCAGAATTTATGATGTTCATGCTGGTAGGCAGGGGAAACAGCACATGCTCGTATAAATTGAATTTCTACTAGATTAATTGCTTACAAATAACCCTCAGAACGGAGCCACCATAATGCGCCACAGGCAGCAGATCCCATTGCTAGCTTTTTACTTCTCATAGCCTCCCCCACGCACTCAACAGAAGTATCTCCAGGAAGTCTTAACACAACCATATATGTAAAGCTGCAAAAAAATAAAATTGAAGAGGCTAATCTTTACATTTATGCAAGATACTTAATCATTGTAGATATTAAATTTAACATTCCAAAGAGGTATTTGATCTGTAAAATAATACATCTAATCTCATACTCATATAATCATATTTATTCTTAAATATCAATTCATGTCATTTCCTAGCATATGGCTATACCAAACTGTGCATAGGAACTGCAAATTAGCTCCTTTACCTTCTGTTATGTGGCAATCCTTCTTCCTTATAGGAAACCCAGATTGGTGACTCCCACCTTTTTTTCTGACAGAATTCGTGGAGGCTTGATATTGCAGCTCCCAAATATTGGGTGTTATCTAGGCACATGAACGGTCCAAAACATCCATTAGAACTTACAAAAAGATGCTCGTTTTGGATCTATCGAGCAGTACTTAGATATTTAAGTACAAGATTGTGTAGATCTCTAATAAACAAAGCAACAAATTATTTACTTGTGCACAATGTGCATAGAGGTAAGCATCTTGGAATCAAACCTATGGAATGTGTTGCAGATGCTGATTGATACTGGGAAGATAAACTAGCTAAATCACTATACTGACAACTGTCTGATCGTTCATCTTCAGCAGTTATAGCTTGTACTGTAGAACTTGATGAAAGAGTATTTTGTTTGCCCTCTTCATTTTGAATTGTTGACCATGTATTGCTTTCTACCAATGTAGCCAAAAATGGTGGATGATTCACATGCTCGGTTGAGGTGTTCTCCTGTAGTGATGGTACGGTATCCAAATTGATTTCAACTGGATCTTTTGAAAACGTTCTTGTCATCTGACACGTATGTGAAGATGAAGCTTCAGAAGTTTCAGAATTTGAAGTTTGATGTTTCTCAGTGATCATAATTTCTGGTGTCCGTCTTTCTGATTGTGATTTATCATTACCAATAAGCACAGCATCCTTCTTGTGACATGTTTTAATAAACGTTTCCAAAATTTTATTTGGATGCACAAAACCAGAAGCCTATGAAAGCAGTAAAGACAAGAATGGTTTAGTGTTATGAAATGAACAAAATCTACAGCAACGATGTACAGAACAAAGAAGAAAAAAGTACATTCCAACCACAAAGTTCCTATTTTCAAAAGACCATTCAAATTGAACAGACCATAAGCATAGAAAGAGGTGAAAAAACAATTCCATTAGTAAACTATGGTGCTTGCCAATCATACCAAATAACATGCATTCATACTTTCTTCTTTGACAATCAAAAAGGGTTTAAATCTAGACTTGATACTTCTTTGACAACCAAAATAGGTTTAAATCTGGACAATCAAAAGGATTCTCTATCAAAAACCCAAATGCAACGCTTGAAGTCATTTTATAGTGGATTAAGCTCAAAGGAAATATGAATAATACAAACACTTGTTCTCCTAGTTCAAATCTACAACATACAAAATTGCTATCTTAAGCTGGAGTTCTAGTTATGTAGAAACCCCTGTTTCACCTGATTTCTGGAATTGTGTGTTTTTGGACTGTTTTTTTTTGTGTATTTTGATTTTTTTGGTGTTTTTGCATGAATAAGAGAAGAATGCGATTTTTGCAAGAAATTTATATAAATTCAAATAAATGAATATTGAAATAGTAAACTTTTTTAACTAGCTGATCTATGATCTTATTACTCTTTTCAGAGGATTACAATAGAAAATCTCTGGCATGCATTATAGATAATATAAATTATTGTTTCAAAAACCTGATTTGCTGCTAGACGAAAATGGCCTAAATCTGGTACAACTGCAATAAATAATCCTTTCTCCCTCCGTCTGACGATCCAGAATGATGCCAGGTGTATAGGCACCCCAGTTGGTAATGGTAGACTGGTCAAAGAGAAGGTGATTTGCTCCAAGAAGAAAGTACGCCCCTTTTTAGTGAAGGTATGGCCTGGTACAGAAATGTACGGCTTCTACAGCAGCAACAATAAATGAAGTACAGCCTTGGAATAAGTGCCAAATCTTAATTGCAGATGCACCAACTTTGAAGGTCTTTTTCTGGACGAATTCCAGACCAAAAATCCTGAAGATATAAACCTCTATGAAGCTCTGTGATAACTTCTGTATAAAGTTATCTCTCTATCTGGCAATAGATCAGCTGGTATTTCATAGCTTCGGAATCGCACACACTGAAGATTGCATGTTCTCCAATGCAAATTGAAAACCTGAACCCTTGGCTCTATTTTCAGAAGGAAATACTTAGCAAAAGTCGACTTCAATCATAATGGCTCGATTTTCAATGAAAATCCCTTATATTCTTCAAAAGCTTGATTTCCCATAATGGGGTTTCATTAAGAAAAATTCGAACTTCTTTAATTTTTTCAATAGTTTAAAATCACATTTTTAATTATAAAATATAATTAAAAACGGCCCACTTCAATGATGGTCGCCCCCCGCTTGGGTCAAAACACTTAAGTTATAATATTAAAATATTATAACTTTATAATATATCTCCAAATAATTAATATTTAATTAAATCAATTAAATATTAATATCTCCCTCAAAACATATCCGATTCTCGAACCGTCTGAAACTGGCGAACAAGGGAGTGATTCCGCACATGACCAAACCCTACTGCTAAAAATAGCAGAAGGTGCTCCGCTGAGTGCCAAAAACTGCTAAAAATAGCAACTTAGGCAAACGGTGTCCGAAAGAGCCCGAACGAAAGCCAACTAGAAAAATTCTGACAGTTGAAGCCAAGCCAAGCTCCAACAAGACCCTCTATCCATCCTATCAGCCTACGAGGGTCGCATAATAGGCTAATCATCAGCTCTGAGAGATGTCAACTGGAAGGGGACATGACAAGTTACCCCATTCTTACCTCGAATGAACTAATAAGTAAAAGCACACAACAAAATAAAAGAATGTTATAAAAAAGTGAAATGTATTGGGACACTTACAATTTTAGGGATTAATACATGGTATGGTTACGGATGGGCAATGTTCCTATATTACCTCTTCCATTGGCTCTCCATCCATATGGAACCATAGAGATTGTAGATTGCATTAGAGTATAATGAAAACTCTTCATGTTCATGTGCAATCTAATTCTGTCAATGAGTGATTTCTAATAGGGAATATATGGGATAATTTTGTTAAGATCGATAGTACATTGAAATAATGCTCAAACATAACTAAAATACAAAACACAAGATGTGTGGTAGGCCAATGTGCCTTGATCTTCAATATACTTTATAACTACCCATAAGGTAGGGTTCAATCATAAAATCTTCTTTAAGGAACCATTCGAAGATACATCCCACTATGACAGCGAAACCTACCATGCTACTCTACTTTGCTACTCAATAGAAGTGACCATAATCCACATTAAATACAATGATAGATGCCTCCATATATAACTTCTCATCCAATAACACTAGCAATTTACCAATTATAACTTATTCCCCAAGCCACAAATTTGACCCAATACACAATTTACCTATTGGGTCCCATACTATCTAAACTTGTGTAATGTGTACCACAAGTCGACTACTCCATAACCCCATATACATCATAATACCATGGCCCTAGGTGTATAACATTCCACCTCCCATTATATCCTAACATTCCAACACCTACACATCTTTAATCCTCAAACAATGAGAAGAGACCAAGTAGTAAGAATTTCACAAATATGTGTACGCTCGTTGCAATGACCAATCAACTATCCATATACGATCTTGATAGGTGATGATCCTTGATGATACCATGCCTACTCTGCACTTCTTTGATTCCATATTGGTCTATAATTTATGCTCCTCTAACATTTGATTCCATGTGTCCATAATCATTGCTTTTTTGATGCCAAGCACATCCATAGTGTTTTTTTTTTTAACTCTATGTATACCCATAGTCATTGCCCTTATGACACTCCACACTATGCCTTCGTAATTGTTTGATTTATCTTCTTTTTCATTTGTCTTGAACTCTTCAACATTGTCTTCCTGTTGAGTATTTAAGGGTGGAAGATTTCTTGACAAGTACCCAAGTCCTTATGTCTTTTTTCAAATTATTTGTTGTTCTCTTCTTCGAATTTTTTTTTGTGTTCTTCGAATACTTTCTTGTCCTCTTTGTTATGGTCTTCTATATATTGTTCATTTTCTTCTTCAGATTTCTCCTTATGCTCTTATTCTTATCCTTCCTTATGATCTATTGTATATTCTTCATTTTCTTCTTTAATCTTCTACTCATGCTCATCCTTGATATGATGACTAATACCTTGCAATGTCAACATCTTTTTTGTGTATCAAAGCTTCATGGACCTTTTTGCACATTAAAATTAACAATTCTCAAAGTCTTTAACCATAGATATCCAAAAATAATCCAAACCATCCAGAGGAATAGCATACAATTTTTTCTTTGCTGAGATAACTAGGAGCCTGTCTTAGAGCAAAAAAAGATGAGAAATCACCTAGGGAAACCATCCACAATGGGTTGAAAGAGAAAAATATATCACAGATTCAAAACCGTCAATCAAATTAGCAAGGTGTTAATTGTAATATCCCTCTTAGGGCCAAATTAAACAATTCTGGAATTTATGGAAAACCATTGCACAATTCTGAATATATTACTAAAACCCTAACAAGAAAATGTACAATTCTGAAAATGATCCACTTAAGCATGAAAAGAAGATTCAGACTTCATAGAAACCCTCCTAAAAAAATATGGAAGTTCAATTATTATTTTTGGGTGAAACCTTTACCAACCAAGTCTGATTTTTAAATAAATTTCAGGCTTGTAAACATGAATAAATCACAGTTAGAGTATATGAGTGAAAAATACAATATTCCACCAACCAAACAATGCCAAAGCTGAATTGTGACCCCTCTAGGCAGCTTGCCACACTCCAAAAGGACTCTTTGAGCTGCATTTCACCTCAACTGGCAACCGTAACTGCTATGCCAGCCTCCAAAGGCTCCCAAACTGCTGCGCCACCCTCCAAATGTGCCGTAGCTGCTGGAAATGATGATATTCTGCCCAATTGTGACACCCAAATGAAGTCACCAAGAAGAATTTGATGGTTTTCGTCCCAAAATCTTAAAGCTAATGAGGGTTTCCGCCCTCAATGGCTAAACGTACAAGCAAACATGCTTAACTCAGAATTAATTGATAGATGATTTATAGATCCCCCAAATGATCCCCTCCATCTTCTTTTATACCTTTTCTCACTCAAACTCCAAACATACTTTATTTTGATAATAAAACATAAGTTGCTGACATTACTTTTTGGCCACTTAATTATGCTATTGAAAATTCAAATATTCAAAAAGTGATTCTCCTTAATATTTCTAATTAAGGGCTGACTTGCTCAAATTGAAAAGCCCACTTTTTAAAAAAATCAAATTACAAATAAATTGCCGACATAAAGTCACTTTTTGGCAACTTGAAGAAAACACTATGTTCCCCTTTTTCCTTCCTTCCCTTAGCCTATGGGAAACCAAAAGAATAGGCTAAGGGTCTTCATTCCTCTCTATACCTGAGAAGGGGACATGACAGTCCTCCCCTCTTGAAATTGCTTGTCCTCAAGCAATATTGTTTCAACTCCAATCCCTCCATATTGAACCTTCCTACCAATACACAAATTCCACATCCATCTTTGGAATTTGTAATTCCATGTTCTGAAAAAATTCTTCCTATTATTGCCTCAAAGAATCTGAAACTGAACTGTAAAACAACGCTTTTGAAGTTGGTGTGATTGCCAAAATATTTCATCAAAGATAATCCCCTAACCATGTGCGAGATGAGCTCATTAGCTCCCCAATGTCTATCATCTTGAATCTTTTTCCCAAGAGCATCATACATGCTCGAATGCACCAAAGCCTTCATACTATAATGACCATAACACTTGAGTCCCATAGCTGTTAAGTGGTACAACCTTTGCCAACATTTATCATGGGGTCTATTCCATCCATTACCCACATCTATATGCTCTCCCTCGATGAAGCCTTCTACCCACAACATGAGAACATCTTCCATACATTTCCTTAAGGCCAAAGGCTGCCCCAAGTGCTCACCACTTTGTTTTTGTTGTACCCATTTGCTCTTCTCATATGATGAAGAATCCCAAACACTTGCTTCATGACTATACTCTTGAGCTCTAGTGGGTCCCATAATATTACTGTGGGCTGGTCCCTCCAATTTATGACACAAAAAAGTTTGCATGTAGGCTGTAAACAAGTCATAACAGCCACAAACCTCCCTGAATCTTATCCCAATCAGCTGATTGTCCCTAATAGTGGACATCTTCTACTAACATCACCATGCAAAAAAATTCTCTCAAAATGCACAAATCCACAACTGTTCATGACTGAAATTATCATAATTAGCAATATAAAAATGGTGTCACAGTTGAAAAAATGACAAACCCGTGCACCAATCAGTAGTGTGATCAATGTAGAAGCGTTGGGCGGTCAATCAAGGGCCGAGAATCCTCCATTTGTAGTTACAAACTAAAAATTACTTTTTCCCATGACTCAAAACCCTTGCAAATCTATTTGTATGAGTGCAAATGAAGACGAGTGTCACTGATAAAGGTGATGACAGCAACATCAACGCTGAGAATCAGACTCGTAGATGTCTTGAGTGTGTTCCTTCTAACATTTGTTGATAGGATACCATAACCACTTGCTTCCTTCATATCTTGTTGACGATCCTTTGCACAAATATCTAAATTTGAAGTTGCTCCACCATGCTTACGCTGCACTACTCCGATTTTCATGTGAACTTCTCCTTGAGGTCTTCTTGTTTTGCCTGTAACTTCCTCCATAGGAAGTATGTATCCAACACCATTCCTCAATTTTTGATGGTACTCTTCACTCAACAACAATCTCGGAGGTGCAAAATTAAACACCATGCCAAACTGACCCAAAGTAGACCAAATATCATTGTGAGAAGATATCTCACTTGCACTCATATCATAATGGTTTATCATTGAGCTCTAGTGGGTCCCATAATATTACTGTGGGCTGGTCCCTCCAATTTATGACACAAAAAAGCTTGCATGTAGGCTATAAACAAGTCATAACAGCCACAAATCTCCCTGAATCGTATCCCAATCAGCTGATTGTCCCTAATAGTGGACATCTTCTACTAACATCACCATGCAAAAAAATTCTCTCAAAATGCACAAATCCACAACAGTTCATGACTGAAATTATCATAATTAGCAATATAAAAATGGTGTCACAGTTGAAAAAATGACAAACCCGTGCACCAATCAGTAGTGTGATCAATGTAGAAGCGTTGGGCGGTCAATCAAGGGCTGAGAATCCTCCATTTGTAGTTATAGACTAAAAATTAGTTTTTCCCATGACTTGAAACCCTTGCAAATCTATTTGTATGAGTGCAGATGAAGAAAAGTGGTCACTGATAAAGGTGATGACAGCAACATCAAGGCTGAGAATCAGACTCGTAGATGCCCTGAGTGTGTTCTTCCTAACATTTGTTGATAGGATACCGTTACCACTTGCTTCCTTCATATCTTGTTGATGATCCTTTGCACAAATATCTAAATTTGAAGTTGCTCCACCATGCTTATGTTGCACTACTCCAATTTTCGTGTGAACTCCTTGAGGTCTTCTTGTGATGCCTGTAACTTCCTCCATAGGAAGTATGTCGAAATATTCCGGGCCAAATTTTTTTAACTTTTTAGATTTTTGGATTACAACACAAGCAAGTTCCGTCAAGATTAAAGTTAATCTCAAATAAACTGAAATAACTTTGCCACTAGAATGCAAGAAATGGAACTCAACGTCCAGTATGTGCTACCCAGTCCAAGGCGGAGTAGGGGCGACCATAAGACGGAGTAATTACAAATAAGGAACTCTACGTCAAGTATGTGCTACCCATGAGGGGCTACCATATGACGGAGTGAGCTTAATAACAATGCTTTAATGGAAATACTGAAAAGGAAACTACTCCACACCCTGCATGTGCTTGCTAACCCAGAAGGGAAAGTAGCTACCATAGGGTGGATGCTCTACACTTAGAATGTGCTTGCTAACCCAATAGGGAAAGTAGCTACCATAAGGCGGAGCTGTAAACTATTACAATATTTTAAAGGAAAATTAAACAAATAGTGAAGGGCTGCCAGTACTACTGTCAGCTTACAAAAATAAACAGAATTTGCTTTTAGAAAGAGAAAAAACCAGCCACTTATTAATTTCTTCAAATATTCATAACTCATGCAAAACTTAATCAATCTTCCTGATTTCTGTTGCAAAGCCTCTTCTGGAGTATGGCGCCCAAGTTAGCATCATGAAACTGATCAAATCTGCATCCAGAATGTTACACAAAAACCAATGCCAAACCCCACAGGGGCGTCCCAAGGGAAGAAGGGCGATTTCCTCTAGAAATTCAATGCTTGTTCAAAAAATTCTACAAAATTAAGCAAAGGGGCGCCTAGGCCTACCCAATACAATAAGATGATACCCACGACCTGTTTTTTTGTATTTTCTGAATTGTGACTGAAAACCTAGATCTGTTTAATACAATATCTTGAAATTCTAATAATATCAAAAGAACTAACAATGCAATAACTGAAAGTACTACTTAAGCAAATACAAATATCAAAGATTAATTCACCACTAGATGCTGTCTTTCAAGCATGAAGAAATGCCCTTGCTAGGAGGCCTTTATTCCCCGAAGCAGTTTCAGAGCCAAAGCTGCAGCATAACAATGCATTAAAACCAAGATGCTCAAATGATAGCCCAATGCCTTCTTTTATAGGCTTCCATTGGCTTCTTCTAGAAGCTTATCCTCAAAAGTGGCGCCCCCTTTCCATGCAATGTGGCACCCCCCCTTTCAAGTCCCTCTTTTTAAAATAACATTAAGTTATCAAGTCTAGGCCAAGGTCAACGTTAAAATATAACGTTATTATTATTTTATTTTATTTTAAGTGAAATTCACTTATTCCACCATGACCGAAAACTGAAGCCCAAAACTGAATGAATCAACTCAAAAGGGAAAGTTAACTCCTTGCGACAATCCTGCTAGCTGCCAAAAATAAAATTTACTAAAAATAGTAAATTCTTGAAAATGCTCAGAAAACTGAAACGAACATACCTCCGCGAAGCTCTTGAAAAACCCAGAAGGAATTTGCCATCAAAACTTTGCGCAAAGACATCCCAAAAAATAGGAAACCCTCAATTGCACCTTCCGAGTAGCCTACGGATTTCTAGGAATAGGCCAACGGTCATTAAGAGATCAGATTCTAGAAAGGGTCATTACAGTCCGCCCTTCCCAAAATTGCTTGTCCTAAAGCAATTGTAAACTAGGATGATGCAAAATCTCATCATTTTCCCAAGTTGCATCCTCCATAGATAGATCCTTCCACTTGACCAGGTACTCTTTGATGGTTCTTTTTCTCAAAGAACGTTCTCGAACATCAAGTATCTCTTCTGGAATTAATGCCAACTGGCCCTCTTCATCCAAAGGTGGTAGCTGTGATGAAGCAATCACATTATGTCCAAGTGCCTTCTTGAGGCGAGACACATGGAAGACGTTGTGCACTCTGCTATCAGAAGGTAGCTCTAATTCATAAGCTACAGCTCCAACTTTTCTGATGACCCTAAAAGGCCCATAGAAAGGGTCATTACAGAGATCAGATTCTAGAAAGGGTCATTACAGTCCGCCCTTCCCAAAATTGCTTGTCCTAAAGCAATTGTAAACTAGGATGATGCAAAATCTCATCATTTTCCCAAGTTGCATCCTCCATAGGTAGATCCTTCCACTTGACCAGGTACTCTTTGATGGTTCTTTTCCTCAAAGAACGTTCTCGAACATCAAGTATCTCTTCTGGAATTAATGCCAACTGGCCCTCTTCATCCAAAGGTGGTCGCTGTGATGAAGCAATCACATTATGTCCAAGTGCCTTCTTGAGGCGAGACACATGGAAGACGTTGTGCACTCTGCTATCAGAAGGTAGCTCTAATTCATAAGCTACAGCTCCAACTTTTCTGATGACCCTAAAAGGCCCATAAAAGCGAGGTTTGAGCTTCTCAGCTCCACTCTTCTTGAGAGTAGATTGTCTATATGGTTGTAATCTCAGATATACCATATCACCAACCTGGAAGGAACGCTCAACACGTTTCTGATTCGCATACAACTTTTGCAGATTTTGTGCCATCTGCAAATTATCCTTCAAGGATTTCATTATATCCTGACTATTCTGCAACAAATCCTTGGCTAGAGGTGATTTGCTGTCACCAAACACTAAATCTGCAAAACTAGGTGCCTCATACCCATAAAGTGCCAAGAAAGGAGACATCTTAATAGACATATGAAAAGTAGAATTGTAGCAATACTCAACAATATGCAGCCACTTGACCCAGGTTCTCTGCTGTTCTGACACATAATTTCTCAAGTAGCCCTCCAACCACTTGTTCACCACTTCAGTTTGTCCATCAGTTTGTGGATGGTAGCTAGTGCTTGGGGTAAGCACAGTGCCACTCATTCTGAAGACTTCTTGCCAAAACTTACTTAGGAACTTGCTGTCCCTATCACTCACGATGTTCTTTGGCAATCCATGCAGCTTGAACACTTCTCGAAAAAAGAGATCTGCAACTTGGGCTGCAGAAAAGGTGCTGGTGATGGTGAAGAAGTGAGCAAATTTAGTTAACCGATCCACCACTACATAGATGCAATCTTTCCCTTGGGCTTTGGGTAACCCTGTGATGAAGTCCATCGAAATACTTTCCCATTTTTGATTGAGAATAGGGAGTGGTTGTAGCAAACCAACTGGTAAAGTATGCTCATTTTTATTCGCTTGACAAACAGGACACTCCTGAATGTAGCGTTGAATCTCTCCTTTCAATCCCTTCCAAGAAAACCTTTCTCGGATCTGTCGATATGTTTTGAAGAAACCTTGGTGGCCAGCAACTGGAATATCATGAAAATTCAAAAGAATTTTCTTCTTCAACTTAGAATCATTCACCAGAAAGATTCTTCCCTTATAGTGTATCAATCCTTCAACCACCTTGTACCTTTCATCATGAAAAGTACCTTCAAGAATGCTGGTTGCAAACTGATTTTTAGCATAATCAGCAAGCAACATGTCTCTCCAATCTGAAGTAAGCTCACTCAATGAGCTAAGATGAGGTCTCCTGGAGAGAGCATCGGCCACTATATTATTTTTTCTTTTGACATATTCAATATCAAAGTTGTAAGCTTGAAGCTTACTCACCCATTTCTGTTGCCTCTCATTTAGATCCTTTTGGTGCATGAAATGCTTGAGGCTATTGTGGTCAGTCTTAACCACGAACTTATTCCCCACCAAGTATTGTCTGAACTTGGCTAATGCATGCATAATAGCAAGCATTTCTTTGTCATAGATTGAATATGTTCTTTCAACTCCTCGTAATTTTCTGCTCTCAAACACGATAGGGTGTTTGTCTTGCATTAGGACAGCCCCCACACCTTCACCTGATGCATCACATTGCAGCTCGAAGGGCTTGGAGAAATCCGGTATTGCCAAAACTGGGCATGAACTCATGATCTTCTTGAACTTGTCAAAAACACTTTGAGCCTTTTCTGACCAAACAAAGGCTCCCTTTTTGGTAAGATCGGTAAGGGGAGCAGCATTCTATGAATACCCCTTTACGAATCTCCGATAGAACCCACATAGACCCAAAAAACCTTTCAACTGAGTTAAGCTCTCAGGAGGTGGCCAATCAACTACCGCCTTGATCTTTTCTGGGTCCACCTTCACTCCCTCAGCACTGATTATATGGCCAAGGTATAGTAACTCAGTCATCCCAAATTCATATTTGGAAGCTTTTGCAAACAAACTCTCAGATTCCATAATACTAAGCACTTCCTCCAAATGCTTAAGATGATCTCCCCAAGTCTTGCTGTAAATCAGAATGTCATCAAAAAATACTAACACAAACCTCCTTAAATGATTCTGAAAGATACGATTCATACAAGACTGAAAGGTAGCCGGGGCGTTAGTCAATCCAAATGGCATGACTAAGAATTCGAAATGGCCATAGTGGCATCTGAAGGCTGTCTTCTCAACATCCGATCCCCTCATTCGAATCTGATGGTAACCCGATCTTAGATCAATTTTTGAGAAGAACTTGGCACCATGTAGCTCATCAATGAGCTCATCTATCCTGGGTATGGGATATCTGTTTTTGATGGTGCTTTGATTCAAAGCACGATAATCCACGCACATGCGCATGGTACCATCCTTCTTCTTTACAAGAACCACTGCAGAAGCAAAGGGGCTCTTGCTTGGGCGAATGAAACCCATCTTCAAGAGTTCTTGAATATTCTTCTCGATTTCGTCCTTTTGCCGCTTCGGATACCGGTATGGAGTTATGATCACCGGTTTTGCTCCCTCTTTGAGCTCAATGATGTGTTCTGATCCTCTATCAGGAGGTGGTCTGGGAGGTAAATCAGCAAACACTTTACTCTTCTTGGTGAGTAAAGATTGAATATCAAGAGGATGCTCTATTTTTGATTCAACAGGACTAGTCGGAAGAACCATGAATTCTGCGGCCCAATCCACTTGATCATGTCGTATCAATCTTGCCATCCTTTTGAATGATACAATTCGAGGGCCACCATTTGACATCCCTCTCAACACCACCTTCTTTCCATCGGATTGAAACCTGAGTTCCATGGTTTGCAAATTTAAAGAGATGTCTCCAAGAGAACGCAGCCATTGAATGCCAAGGACAGCATCCGTATCTCCAATATTCACCACATAGAAGTCATCTTTGACTTCATAATTGCCCAATTGCATTGACAAGTTGGGAACCCTTTTGGTACAAGAAATGTGGAATCCATCCGCCACCATAACTTTGAACCCTTCAAAATCTTCTGTTTGTAACTCCTTTGCCACCACAGCTTCATCAATGAAGTTATGGGTTGCTCCAGTATCAATTAGAGCAACGATACGCTGCCCTTTGATCATCCCACGTATTTTGAAAGACTCATTCTTTTGGAAGCTTGAAAGTTGAGCCAACGTGCCACCACTTTCTTTTTCGCTTTCGGGCTCTTCAGGGACTCTTTCAACTTCACTATCTTCGGAATCAGATTGCTGGTCCGAAAAGTCAGAATTACTCTCACCAGCGGAGTAATACTCAATCTGGTGGAATTTGACTCCTTTTGGGCAAACATGGTCGGGAGACCATTTATCTTTACATCTGAAACATAGCCCCTTTCTTCGGAGTTCATTGATAGTTTCCGGATCCAATCTTTTGCCAAGAGGTTTCTGCTGGTTAAACTCCTTTTGGTAAGGCTTTTGTTGAAACCTTCTCCCTCGATCCTTCTTGTGGAATGATGGTTTAGGATGGAACTTAGTTTTAGGAGTTGCCCACTCCATGTTTCTAGCTTTTTTCATTGCTTCCTGTAAGGACGGTGGATCAAAAGCTTTGATCCATCCCTTGAGTGGTTCCATCAACCCTTCGCTGAATAAGATCACTAATCTTCTCTTAGTGATTCCAGTGACCATAACTGAAAGTCTCTGAAACTCAGCTATGTAGGCATCAACAGTGCCATACTGCTTCAACTGTGCCAACTCCCTAAAATGCACTTCTGGGTCCTTCTTCTCGAACCTCTCAATGAGTCTATTGGAGAATTCATCGTAGCTAGTGACTGATCCATGTCCCAAGGTGACTAGACCATGGTACCACCACTCATGCGCTACCCCATCCAGGTGTAGCGTGGCGAATTTAATCGCATCTTCTTCAGCCATTGGCCTAAGGGCCAAATAGTTGTCTAATTTCTGAATCCAGGCTCGAGCAGAACTATTGTCACTTCCATCAAAGTGGGAAAGCATTAGCTTGTTGATAGCTTGATGCAAGTCTCCTTGTGCTGGAGTTCTTCTGTGATCATAATTTCTCCCTTGTCCCTTACTCTTTCTCTTATGATCAATAAATTCATTATAGGACATGTCCATTTTGATTTCTTCAGGGAGAGAGTCATACTCCGCATGACCACGTCTCAATTGTTCCACAAATGAAGAATTCTCTTCAGGATCAGGTTGGGTATTGACTGGTGCTAAAAAGGTGGGTTTGAAGGGCCTTGACGAAATGTAAGTGTTGTTTGAAGCAGGTTGAGCAACACTTCCATCAAATTGATTCGAGGCACTAGGCTCTCCTCTATAGCCGGAATTGGTCTGGAGATTTGGGTTCTGACCCACTTTTCCCAACATGAGGGATACCATATCCATTAAGGCATCCATTTTCCTTTCAAATCTCTTTTCCGGACTTAGGGATCTTTCTCTACCCTTCCCACTATCATTTCTAGGATTGGTAAACCTCTCGTTACCCCCTACTGATCTCTCACCTTCTGCCATATTTGTTTCTTGAGAAGACTCCCAATGAGCCCTCAAGATCTCTGAAGCAGTCTGACCTTCGGGAACCTGATACCACTGGAACTGTTTTGCAATTTTCTTATCCTCTCGCGCAATATATCTCTTTTCGCGGTCACTCATAGATGGTTTGTCCACAGGATGGCAGGATACGTGGCTCTGATACCACTGATATATTCCGGGCCAAATTTTTTTAACTTTTTAGATTTTTGGATTACAACACAAGCAAGTTCCGTCAAGATTAAAGTTAATCTCAAATAAACTGAAATAACTTTGCCACTAGAATGCAAGAAATGGAACTCAACGTCCAGTATGTGCTACCCAGTCCAAGGCGGAGTAGGGGCGACCATAAGACGGAGTAATTACAAATAAGGAACTCTACGTCAAGTATGTGTTACCCATGAGGGGCTACCATATGACGGAGTGAGCTTAATAACAATGCTTTAATGGAAATACTGAAAAGGAAACTACTCCACACCCAGCATGTGCTTGCTAACCCAGAAGGGAAAGTAGCTACCATAGGGTGGATGCTCTACACCTAGAATGTGCTTGCTAACCCAATAGGGAAAGTAGCTACCATAAGGCGGAGCTGTAAACTATTACAATATTTTAAAGGAAAATTAAACAAATAGAGAAGGGCTGCCAGTACTACTGTCAGCTTACAAAAATAAACAGAATTTGCTTTTAGAAAGAGGAAAAACCAGCCACTTATTAATTTCTTCAAATATTCATAACTCATGCAAAACTTAATCAATCTTCCTGATTTCTGTTGCAAAGCCTCTTCTGGAGTATGGCGCCCAAGTTAGCATCATGAAACTGATCAAATCTACATCCAGAATGTTACACAAAAACCAATGCCAAACCCCACAGGGGCGTCCCAAGGGAAGAAGGGCGATTTCCTCTAGAAATTCAATGCTTGTTCAAAAAATTCTACAAAATTAAGCAAAGGGGCGCCTAGGCCTACCCAATACAATAAGATGATACCCACAACCTGTTTTTTTGTATTTTCTGAATTGTGACTGAAAACCTAGATCTGTTTAATACAATATCTTGAAATTCTAATAATATCAAAGGAACTAACAATGCAATAACTGAAAGTACTACTTAAGCAAATACAAATATCAAAGATTAATTCACCACTAGATGCTGTCTTTCAAGCATGAAGAGATGCCCTTGCTAGGAGGCCTTCATTCCCCGAAGCAGTTCCAGAGCCAAAGCTGCAGCATAACAATGCATTAAAACCAAGATGCTCAAATGATAGCCCAATGCCTTCTTTTATAGGCTTCCATTGGCTTCTTCTAGAAGCTTATCCTCAAAAGTGGCGCCCCCTTTCCATGCAATGTGGCGCCCCCCCTTTCAAGTCCCTCTTTTTAAAATAACATTAAGTTATCAAGTCTAGGCCAAGGTCAACGTTAAAATATAACGTTATTATTATTTTATTTTATTTTAAGTGAAATTCACTTATTCCACCATGACCGAAAACTGAAGCCCAAAACTGAATGAATCAACTCAAAAGGGAAAGTTAACTCCTTGCGACAATCCTGCTAGCTGCCAAAAATAGAATTTACTAAAAATAGTAAATTCTTGAAAATGCTCAGAAAACTGAAACGAACATACCTCCGCGAAGCTCTTGAAAAACCCAGAAGGAATTTGCCATCAAAACTTTGAGCAAAGACATCCTAAAAAATAAGAAACCCTCAATTGCACCTTCCGAGTAGCCTACGGATTTCCAGGAATAGGCCAACGGTCATTAAGAGATCAGATTCTAGAAGGGGTCATTACATATGTATCCAACACCATTCCTCAATTTTTGATGGTACTCTTCACTCAACGACAATCTCAGAGGTGCAAAATTAAACACCATCCAAAACTGACCCAAAGTAGACCAAATATCATCGTGAGAAGATATCTCACCTGCGCTCATATCATAATGGTCATTACACACCTCGTGTCTACCCCAAGTACTAACAAGTTTTTGTGCCTTATCAAATAAATATATCCAATACATGCCTACAACTAAGCTTACCTTTTCTATATGGTGATTACCATGATTACTTTGGGCTCCACGAGTTCCTTCCATGCTGCCCAAAGCATGACTGAAGTGTTGCATTCCTTTACTTAAAATCAGAATGGTGGTAGTTGGAAAACATCTAGTAACAGTTGCAGATTCCCTGCCCAAAGCATGACTGAAGTGTTGCATTCATATACTAAAAATCAGAATGGTGGTGGTTGGAAAACATCTTGTAACAGTTGTGCACGTTCCCTGCTCAAAGCATGACTAAAGGGTTGCATTCCTTTACTAAAAATCAGAATGGTGGTGGCTGGAAAACATCTTGCAACAACTGCACATTCCCCATTCCTCCAAGATTGGCAATCCTAAATGTAGTTTGAGACCAACCCAACCATGCCCTATTGATTCATATCATCTTGATTATCAAAATTACAACTATTTTGCTGACCACCCTTCCTCATCAAGCATTCCATGGGGACTATCTTTGTTTTGTCAACACCCATGATCTTATCTTCAAATGTGGAACTCAGCTCCAAGGAACAATCTATGAATTGATCCTTTACAACTTTGTTAGAATACACCATGTATCCTATATGACTCCTCACGAACTCCCTTTCTAACCAATTGCCAAAGATGAAGAATTCTGCTCAGGGCCCATATGAAAACATAAGGGTGACTCTAAATCATGGAATCTACATGCCCTATGCTATAAGTTGCATCCTTGACCCTATCACTCTTCTTGGAATGCTTTCCATGATGACAAGCATATTGCAAAAATAAAGTAAGGAGCATCAAACCATAAATATTATTATATCTTAAGCTTAGTCACAATGTTCATCCACTTTTTTCAGAAGAGAGATTGTTGAGAATCAGATGAGATAACCTCAACACCACAATCCATGTGACTCAAAACTCCCAAATTAGGGTTAATCAAAAATGTTCACCTCGAATGCATATCCATCCCTAACGCTTCTCTAAAAATCAATGCTTTCACCCTTCTTTCTATAATCATGAAGAAAATCAAATTGATTGCCCTTAGTTTCTGGTCTGAAGATTCTAGCAAGTTGAGGACCAATACAAGTAGTTGGTGAGGCACTTTCCTCATGTGCATGCCTCACAACAAATAGTTCCTGGAATTCCCTTTCATAAACCTCTTGCAAATCTGATTTTTCTTCATATTCAGATTTGCCATAATGATGATTCAAGAGCTCACCTTCCTCTTTAAATTTCTTTAGGTGTTGTTTTGCTTGAATTGCTATCAACTTAGCTTCCTTGACTCTTTTTAGGCATTCATCACACCTTTTCTAAGTCCTTATCACATCCTCCACATTTGCTTGCAATTTAGCTAGTTTCATTTCAACACTAGGATCCACATTTGTTGTTGATGGTGGATCATTAAATTTTGCCTCATATATGTGATTTATGCACTTCTTTTCTGTTGAACTCTTTGAGAAATCAATGAATAGTGCTTTCACATTCACAATTTCTTCCTTGGTTTCCTCATTCTTTTGCTGATACATGCAGTCATTAGAAATCAATAAAATATTTTCTACCATCAAAAAATCTTTACCTTCAACTTGCATGTGGAATTCCTTTTGCTGCTTAGTAGGGTTTTGAAGTTTAGACCTTGACTCTTTCTTCCCTTTATCTAACCATACTTCCTCATAGTGCCCTTTTCTATTTTGTGACTCCATCAATTTCATAAAGTCTGTAAAAGATATTTCTTCTTGAATCTCTGCTAGAAGAGTTTTGTATAAATCAAAACTAGCCACAATATCCTTATGTAGTGATCCCATGGTTCACAAACTGGCAAGAAAATGGCTCTGATACTACTATAATATCTCTTTTAGGGCCAAATTAAACAATTCTGGAATTTATAGAAAACTCTTACACAATTTTGAATATATTACTAAAACCCTAACAAGAAAATACATAATTCTGAAAATGATCGACTTAAGCATGAAAAGAAGATTCAAACCTCATAGAAACCTCCAAAAATATATGGAAATTCAACTATTATTTTTGGGCGAAACCCTTACACATCAAGTCTTATTTTTAAATAAATTGCAAGCCTATAAATTGGAATAAATCGCCACTGAGTATATGAGTGAAAAATACAATATTCCACCAACCAAACAATGCCAATGCTGAATTGTGACCCCTTAAGGCATGTCACCACACTCCAAAAGGCCTCCTTGAGCTGCATTACACCTCAACCGGTAGCCCTAACTACTGTCCCAGCCTCCAAAGGCTCACAAACTGCTGTGCCACCCTCCAAATGTGCCCTATCTACTGGAAATGATGATATTCTGCCCAACTATGACCCCCAAAATGAAGTCATCAAGAAGAATTTGAGGGTTTTTTGTCCCAAATCTGAAAGCTAGTGAGGATTTCCATCTTCAATGGCTGAATGTACAAGCCAACATGCTTAACTCAGAGAATTAATTGATGGATGATTCATAGATCCTACAAATGATCCCCTCCATCTTTTTTTATACCTTTTCCCACTCTAATAATAAAACATAAGTTGTCGACATTACTTTTTGGCCACTTAGTCATAGTATTGAAAATCCAAATATTCAAAAAGTGATTCTCCTTAATATTTTTTATTAAGGGCTGACTTGCTCAAATTAGAAAGTCATTTTAAAAAAAAATTCAAATTACAAATAAGTTGCTGACATAGAGTCACTTTTTGGCAACTTGAAGAAAACACCATGTTCCTCTTTTTCCTTCTTTCCCTTAGGCTATGGGAAACCAAAAGACTAGACTAAGGGTCTTCATTCCTCTCTAAACCCAAGAAGGGGACATGACACCAACCTATTGACGGGGATCTATAACGCAAAGAGAGTCCAAAAGAGACCTCGAAAAAACTCCATCAACAAAGGAAGAACCGCAATCAAACATGTGAGAATCAAATCAACATTTCACCAACAAATATCAAAAGAAATCTTTATTCTAATTAGTTGTTTGTGGATAGGTTTTTACAAAAGCCCAGCTTTTAACAGTAGAGAAATGAAGAGAAAAAGAGAAGGATAGAGAAAATTACACGGACGAATCCTATTTCCAGCAAAAAGTCTACAATTATATAAAAAAGAAAGCCAGTTACCAGACAACATCCTCCATTATTCGAGCATAATCACCTTCTCAAAATTTGCTCCTTTAGCAATTCTAGAAGCAATATCACCATTGGCACCATGATTAGCAGCAAAATCCTAACCAAGGGTTACCTCCTCTTCCAAGCAGTAGAACAGGGGAACTACCAAGCACTCTTTAGGCAATTGGGTACTAAAATGAGTGGCTAGAAAAGCTTGACCCTTGTAAATTTTTATCAATCCATCTAAAATTAGGTGACTGTGATCGGCCATCTCCAATCCCAAAAAGTGCACTAGGGTTTCTAGGTCCATATGCTCTTCGAGAAGCTTGTAGGTACCAACTACATTGGAAAGAAGGTTAGCCCACCTCACAACTTGTGCCCTACCAAAGACATTTTTGTGCCTAATCGACTATTTTGGATCCAACATGAATTCCTTTGAAGAATTTTGCAACACCCCTGCTTTTCACATGGTCCATTTTAGAAGCAGCTGACCACATCTTTAGCCAAATTCACATTAAAGGAGTTTTGATTTCTTTGTCGATGCAACTGGAAAAGTTGTTAATTGGCACATCCCCTATCAACCATGTCAAACTTGTCGCCGCTTTCTCTGCTAGGGTTCTCGAGTGAGCAAGCCCCTCGATTTTAATACTCTTTCCTTCTTCCATGGCCATCAACAACAAGCCTTCAACGTCTTCACCCAAGATGGAAAGTCAGATGATGTTGTCAAGTATAATGCAACTTCAATTCATCTATCATGGAAGTGACCTATATCATAAGAGGATATAGAAAGGGTAAACCGTCCACTCATGTGAGCTGACGCAGGCAAAGGATGCACCAACTAATAATAGTCACCTCATTATGAAAGTAAATTGTACGGTGTGAAGCACAAGATTAGTGTAATATTCCTAATCGGAATATTATACAAGAATTTGGTTTGCTTGGAAATTCCTTGAAATAATATTTTAAAATGTAAACTTGTACTTGAATGATATTCTAAATAATAAAAATGTAATTGTATTAATAATAAAATATAAATTCTCAGGGGTTTCATCCTTGGGATATAATGATTACAAGGGTTTACATCCTTGCAATCAGATTACACGATTAAGGGATTTCATCCTTAAAAGTGGTTGTAAAGCATGATGCTTGTACAAATTGAATGTTTGAATGTATATGATTGAATGCTTTCTTCCACACCAATGATTGAATATTAATACCTTAACATCCTTTCATCAAATGACATGTCCGCTTCAAAGGTGGTAACCTTTTGTCAATTGAATGTTGATTAAAAATTAATTAATTAATAAATATTTAATGCTGCATTGATTAGGGGCGCTACCATTTAATAAGTAATGACTGGTATGTAATTAATGATTGTTATTTTATTTATGGCGTTCCCTCTTTGGCGATTTCCAGATTAAGTGTAGTGCTCATCCCCAATGGCTACAATGTCAATTTCCTTTATTGTTGGCTTATTACTGACTGTGATGTCTCCTTAAGACTTGCGACTTCATGATAGACCCGTGATTTCATAACAAACCTGCAATTTGGTGATTTCCAGCGATTTTCCTGAAAGATGTACTTTTCAATGATTTCCTTAATGTTGGGATTTAATTCAACTATTGACGATTTAATTATCAAGGATTGAATTGGTGATTTTATTGGGGATATTACAAACCTCCCTTCCTCAAATTGCTTGTCCACAAGCAATTGTAAAGTGGAATGTCCCAGAATGACTAATCCTTGGGCCCAAAAATTAGATTCTCCATGAGAAGCATCTTTGTCTGTTAACTGCCTACAAGACTTCTTATGTAAATTCTCCTCAGCAACAAAGTTTCTATCAAAATAAATCTGGTTGACAGCTCTACCATGAACCCAACCATTATAAGTAGTTTGACAACAAAGTACAATAATATTAACTTAAGCTGAAGTTCCTTGTAAATCATGAGACAAATCCCTAGCCTATGGTTGCTTAGTTAAAAAAGCATTGTTAAATGTTTTTCGAGGGTCGCTTCTACTACTTATTCCTGAGATCCCAAGATATGCATTATGCCTATAAGGGTGATCTTGTAGCCCACATGACCACTGTACTTTACATTCACAACTTACTTGGTGAGACTTCTTATCCTGAATGTTTTCCTTGTAATCAGGGATATTGAGGTCTTCCACGGTGAATTCATAATTTGTCATTTGTTTGCTCTGAGAAATAGAAGCACATTGAGTATTGCCAAACTGATCTCTTTCATCATGTCTCTGGTCTAAAATCAATTCACCTTCCACATCAATTGCGAGTAAATTATCAATGAATGTATCTACTCGCTCCAGTAAAAATGGTGGGCTATGCTTGGAAGATTTAATGGTGAAATAAAATACCACATGACGATGATAGTCTATAGGAGAACAACAAACAAAATAACCTAGTTGCTTCTTTGTTCTCAACTCTTTGTAAAATGGCTCATGAACAATATACCAAAATAGGTTTGCCATAGAATATGCTATCGTGGAAATTGGATCTAGTTGGAGAACGATCGGAACAAAAGAATTCACATCTGACTTATTCTTAACATCTTTGTCCTTTATTGGTCGGACTCTATCTTTTGTTACCTTTCTGGTTCTTATCTCCTTTGTCTCTAAATTATGAAAATCAGGAGCTGTTCTTGGATCTGAAATGGTTGATGAATCTATGTTCTTGTGGCACTTTAAGGGTTTGGTAATTCCCCCATCTGCCTGACTGTTGTGGGTATTTTCTGTGTCTGCCTTAGCCTGCCAACCTACTTCAATAGATTCCTTTATAACCTTGGGCCCTGCCTTGCTTGTCTCTGTGACTACTAAAGAGTCATTCATCTTACCATTGAGAGAGAAAAGTCTATTCTTTGACAATTGTACATTTGCAAGGAGCCTTGCTGATGAAGCCCCATATAAAGCTAAAAATTTACCACTGTGATGGATACTACTAATTGGAAGTTTAAATGCTAAAGATACAACAATAGATGTCTTGACTTTTCCTATATCTGATGCTTTGAGTGAGTTCTCCCTAGAAAAGGTAGGCCTTGGATTTGAACATAAAGATCCTAGGTTTGAATTAGAAGTTCCAATAGCCAACTTTTTGGTAGTAGGTCCAACTTCAAAAGCCTTAGCTTGTCTTTTTGTAGAGTTAAGAATACCTTTCAAAGCTCTTTTTCTTTCAGCTGCTAACTTCTTGTCCAATTCGCAGAAAGCCTAGAACATGTTGTGCCATAGGAATTATGCTTCCTTCTATTTAAGCATGTAGTCTTAGAGATGATTGTTTAGCTTGGAGGTGTTTCAATCCTTTTAACATTAACATTTTGCTTAAACTTACAACCTTTACACAACCAATCACTTTATGGCTTCTTATCTAGCATAGTTTGCATGTAGTAGGTGTGCTCAGCACCATCATTGCACATGCTACGTACAACAAGCATTTCCTCGCAACCTATGTTCCCACAAATATTGCAGACTTTAACATCATCTTCTTCATAAAGACGTTCACAAGATTTTTGAGTTTCTTCACACAGAAGTGACACTCGTGAAGGGCTAGCGACTTCAGAGAGATCAACCCTCTTGCCAGCTTCACCAATACTAACATAAAAACCCTGGTTCAATTCGTTTCTTTCAAATAATATAGAGGAGAAGAAATGTTTTTGTTCCTTGCTTTTGCAGACTCCATTTTTCCTGAGACACTTGACTTGGATATTTTGCTTGAAGGCCTTTAAGTGGTAGGAAAGTTTGATTGAAAAGTTGGATCATAGCTACTTCTGGAGTTTAATGGGGATGGGGCAATAGGAGCCCCTTTTTCATTCTTAAACTTTGTGCCATTTGAGTCCAAAGTTACTTTGACTTTTGTTTGTGAATGGCTTTCCATCATACTTACATCCAATTTCTCTGGCATGACAGAAATGTCTTCTAGATAAGAGGGCTGGTTTGAGAGTCTCTAGACATAGCCCTAGAATTGGTAATATCAAATTGTTCCAGAATAGTATCTTCTTGAATTTTAAAAAGCCTTTGTTTATAGAAATTTGGCAGGTCCCGTGATACTGTTCTGCAGTTTTTAATTTTCAACCCATCTTCATTGAAACTTTTTATGCCATAATCATTTTTTGTTTCTAGAGAAACAAATTCAACCAAATGCCTTGGAACGTTGTCAAATGATGAACAAGTTCTTTCCACAAGATGGTCATGCAGCCAAGAAATGTTGCCACTGCTGGCCAAAAGAGATTCATCATTCATCATTGGAAGCACCCCAAATATCATTGCCATTTTATGTTCCAAAATTCATTGTAAAATGTGGGCTGAAGGTACTTTATGATGAACAATACAAATCATTGGCTATATGATTCACATTATTCTTCAGGTTTGGCATTTTGTCCCCTCCATTATAGTGTGGCTTATTAATTAGTGTAAAGTCTTCTGGAAAATCCATGGGTGTAACTTCAATAACTTGTCTAGTAAATCTGCAATCTTCCTCTTTTGATTCAAACTCTTTGCACAATGTAACAAGACTCCAATCTGATTCAATCTTTTTCTTGTCGGCTTGTTTAAACAAGGGCAATACTAGCGGAAGAAAGACCGCCATCATTGAATTTGCTAATACCTGACACATGGAATTTGAATTCCCCTCAGAAACCTCTTGTCAATTTGGTTTCTCTTAATATTCAGAACTGCCATAATGATGATTCAAGAACTCATCTTCCTCATAGTGCCCTTTTTCATTCCATGACTCACTCAACTCCATAAAGTCTAAAAAAGAGATTTCTTTTCGAATCTTTGTTGAAAGGGTTTTGTACAAATCGAAATTGACCACGATATCCTTGTATAGTGACCCCATGGTTCACAGGTTGGCAAGAAAACAACTCTAATACAACTATAATATTCCTAATCAGAATATTATACAAGAATTTGGTTTGCTCGGACATTCCTTAAAATAATATTTTATAAACGTAAACTTGTACTTGAATAATATTTTAAATAATAAAAATGTAGTTGTATTAATAATAAAATATAAATCCTCAAGGCATTCATCCTTGGGATATAATGATTACAAGGGTTTACATCCTTGCAATCAGATTACACGATTAAGGGATTTTGTCTATAAAAGTGGTTGTAAAGCATGATACTAGTACAAGTTGAATGTTTGAATGTATATGATTGAATGCTTTCTTTCATACCAACGATTGAATATTAATACCTTCACATCCTTTCATCAAATGACATGTCCGCTTCAAAGGTGGTGACCTTTCGTCAATTGAGTGTTGATTACAAATTAATTAATTCATTAATTAATAATCAATGCTTAATTGATTAGGGGCGCTCCCCTTTACTAAGTAATGACTGGTATGTAATTAATGATTACTGTTTTATTTATGGTGTTCCCTCTGACATTTTCCAAATTAAGTGTACTACTCTTCCCCAATGGCTACGATGTCAATTTCCTTTATTGCTGGCTTATTATTGACTATAATGTCTCCTTAAGCCCTGTAACTTCATGACAGACCTGTGATTTCATAACAGACCTACGATTTGGTGATTTCCAGCAATTTTCTTGAAAGTTGTACTTTTCAACGATTTCCTTAATGCTGGGATTTAATTCAATTATTGGCGATTTAATTCTCAAGGATTGAATTGGTGATTTTATTGGGGATATTACAGTTAGGATTTCTCTCCACCTAAGAGGGAATCATTAACAATCAATTCTTGCAAATCCTTAGGGAAAGGGGGCTTCCATAACCAAAAGTTTAGATTTTGGGATTGTCTCAATCTGACTCCTTTATTCGCCGCCCAATTCCTTCTCGCCGAGTATGTTGGATCACAAACTGATCAAACATCAACTTCAAATAGAAGAACTCGTTAATAATTAATTGGAGCTTCCACACCTTGACTGCAGCATTATCAATTGCATTAATGACTAATTGGGAATCACCTTTCACAACAAGATTTTTCCAACCTTGAGAAAGAGCAATCTGACTACCTTTCATAAGAGCTCTTGCCTCAGCCACGTTATTGGCTTCCGAACCAATATATTGGGAAAATATTAGAAGAGCTTGACCCATATGACCTTTGAACACAGCTCCACATCCTGCCAAACTAGGATTGCCCTTCGACGCCCCATCAAAATTTAATTTAATTTTTCTTGTGTCTAGGTACTTCTAATAAATATTTGAACATTTTTTCAAAGTACCAGCCTTATCAACCCTTATTATGCAAATAGGATCCAAACCAATTCAGAATCAGAGCAACTTCCAAACTAGATCTGGAGATACCATTGAGTCCCCAAGCCAAGGCAATCTCGACCAAATATTTTTTGATCTTTTCCCAAAGCCACCATTTTGAATGAAAGGTATTTGACAAATTCTTCTGTTGCACTCCAGCCATATATTCCAAAGAATAATTGAGGGGCTCAACCCCCAAATCTGTTTGAGACATGGAGAGGAGAACTTACATTTTCATTGGAAGATTAGATCCTTAATTGATTTTGGAAAGGCACATTGAATGCCAAAATTACTAAGAAAAATTCCCCAAGATTTGCCAAGCAAAGAAGCAATGCAAGAGGAGGCGTTCACAAGTTTTTTCATGCTTCTAAAAAAGAGTGAACATAGAGGGCTCAATGCATCCTCTCCTATGAAGTTGATCAAAGATTAAAACAGAATTTTGAGCAGCCGTCCATAGGAATAAGTTAGCGTTCGGATGATCTTTGGGGTTCAAGACAAAGTTTGATGGAAATTTTCTGATGATAATCCATTTTGAGAATAATATGATAGGTCAAGTCTACAAACACATCACCTGAAGGACACCCTTCCCAAATTAGAGTGTCTTCTGAAAGTTGCCTCGGGATTAGATAGTTGTCCAAATTTTCCATGAGATTTTTTGCTTCTCTCTGAAGGAGATCCTCTAGCCAATCCAATTTTTTCCAAACCCTACCCAACTGAGAATCTTCCCAATAATCCACCACAGTAGTACCCCAAGTATCTTCAACAAACAACATTAAGGGAGTTAAACTATCAAAATCTGAAAGTGATTGTGATCTTAACCAAACATCTCTCCAGAGTGAAATGTTAACTCAATTTCCAATTTTCCATCTGATCCAAGGTAGGATAAATTTTCCAAAGTATTTCACAAAGTTCCAAATGGTCGAACCTTGCGGGAATTGCAATTGAGTGAAGAGCCCAAGGATCTGTTGAGAGTCCAAATATTTATTTGCAAGACTTTGCTCCATAATTTCTATTTACAGGGTGTATTCTCCACAAAAGCTTTGATCCTAAAGCCTTACTCATTTTGTCCAGCTTTCCAGAACCCAACCCCCCAAGCCTTTGGGGTGTAGATCATGTCCCACGAGACTAAAGTGGATTTATTGTTCTCATATGAGCCACTCCATAAGAAATTTCTTTGAATCTTAAGTAATTCCATCCATAATTTTCTTGGGGATCTTGAAAATTGACATAAGATAAATAGGCATAGCTTGCAAGGTTGATTGGATAAGTTGGGTCCTCCTTGCCACTAAAACCACTTACCTTTCCAGAAGGTATGCTTTTTTTGAATTGTCAACCATGGGCTGCCAATATGTCAAAGAACATCTTCCAACAAATAGAGGCATCCCTAGGTACTTGCGTGCAAGTTTACTTTCCGCAAAACCTAAAATGTCTTTAATCCTTTCTTTCAATCCATGATTCACATTAAGAAAAAAAATTGAGATTTTTCAGAACTAACCTTTTGACCAGCAGCTTCTTCATACAAAATCAAGATCTTTTATAATTCCTTTGCCTCCCTCATTGAAGGGTCTCCTAACAGGAATGTATCATCCACAAACTGAGGTGGGATATGCTATCCAAATTAGCACTGATAGCAAGGCCCTTGAGCTTGCCGTCTCTAATTGCTCCTTTCACAGGTCTACCCAAAGCGTCCCACAAAATTATAAAAAGATATGACGGGAGAGCATCACCTTGGAGGAGGCCTCTAGAAGACTTGAAAAAGCCAGCAACTTCATTATTGAGCAAAACTGAAAAAGAAGTTAAGGAGATACAACTTTTGATCCAAATCCTCCAATCCTGGGAGAAGCCAAATCTATCTAGCATCTGATCAAGAAATTCCCAATTTACTCTATCACAGGCTTTCATCATATCTAATTTGATGCACATACCAGTTTTTTAGATTGATAGAGCGAATGGAAGGTTCCATGAGATACCACAGTACCATCCAAAATTTGTTTGCCAAACACAAAACCACCTTTGTTCCTCTGGGATAATATCCTTCAATAGAACTTTCAGCCAATTTGCTATAACCTTGGTTACAAATTTTTATAGGGAGTTACAAAAAGAAATGGGGTAGAAAGCATCAAAATAAGGGCAATCTTTTTTTTTTCGGGATGATAGCCAAGAAAGTATTATTCCATTCTTTAAAAATGTTTTTCTTGCATCTGCACTCCTCAACTGCTTCCCAAACATCAGATCCAAGAATGTCCCAAAAATGTTAGAAAAACGCAACTCTGAAACCATCTGGGACAAGAGCTTTATCAACTCCCAAACTGAAAACAACACTTCTTACCTCTTCAAGAGTAACTAGGGCCATTGAAGCCTTATTCATACTTTCAGAAATAAGAGAAGGAATGAATTCGTGGAACATATGTTGAGCATTTTCTCTGTTTCCCTCTTCTTCTAAAAGCAAGTTTTTATAATAATTAATAGCTTCTTGCTTAATTTATTTAATAGGTTCAAGCTCAATACCCTAAGGGGTTGTAATCTTATCCATCTTATTTCTATGTCTGAGTGATGGTCGAAAGATGAAAAAACTCGATGTTTCTGTCCCCTTCTTTCAGCCACAAGCAACTCAGGATTTATGTTTCCAAAAGATTTCTTCTTGGTGGAGGATCTTCTGCTGCTCCAAAAGGAGACATTTTTCTATATCAGCTAGTTCATCTGTCCATTCCCCTTTCCAAAATTATTCGGTAACTCCCTCAGTTCCTCTTACAACTTTGGATTTCCTTTCAAAAAAAAATCCAAAGTTCTTTTTATTCCAAATTCTGGTGGTGTCTTTAACTTATTTTGTCTTCTAGGATATGATATAGCATTTTGGGCCATTTATCTTTTTAGACCAACGTTTTTCCACCAACTTTTGAAGAGAAGGATCTTGCAACCACATGAACTCAAATAAAAGGGAATACCTCTAGGTTTGGAATCCGGTTCTTTTTTTTAGCAAAATTAGCCAATGATCAGAACCTATGAAATGGATTACTTCAGACATGAAGGAATTTTTTTTTGCTAGCATTTCAAAATTAACCAGAAATCTGCCTAACTTTTCAAAAATTAATTGATCTCCTTGTCTTCTATTGTTCCAGATGAAGCCGAAACTATACGTTTCAAAGTCAGAAAGCCTAGTTTGCTAGCAAAAAGAATTGAAGCCATTCATTGACTGAGAGATTTGACAGGAACCCTACTGTTTTTCAGAACTCCTGAGAATTGCATTAAAGTCCCCTCTGAGGATCCAATCAACTGCATCAGGGCCTCCACTCAAGAATAACAGTTAATCCCACAATAATTTTTTGGTTCATTCTCAATAGGACCGTATACATTTGACAACAGGAAGTGACTTTTGCTAGCAATTTCTTTAACCATCACATTTATAACCTGAAAATTATAGAAGATCATATTACATTGACAAAACTTTGGGTTCCATAGAATGTTTGGTTTCTGATCCTCAATTAATCGCTTAACCAAGTGGCCTTTGTCAGAGGCATGTAGACCTCTGACATTCCAACTTAAGATTTTCATAATGTCTTGGTGACAAGCTCCCCTGCCACCTAGCTACAAATTAGTGAGCTTTTTTTGGCTCCCTTAATCTAAGTTAGCTTGAGTATCAGATTGAATCTTGTCTTTTCTAGATTTCCTTCCACAAGTGCCTGGAGGACTAGTAGATGGTTGGAGCTTGGTAGTTGCCGAACTAAGAAGTCTTTGTGAGTGTCTGACTGAAAATTGGGTCCCTTCGACTTCCGAGGATACATCTCTGAAAGTTTGAGGACTATTTTCAACCCAACTAGAAATGAAATTAGACATCTTCTTGAGAGAAGGATCTGCATATTTTGGCCTAACCTCCTCAAAATGCCCAGAATGTGGATCCATAGAAAAGAGATTAGAAAACTCCTTAGGAGGAGGATCTTCTGTTTTTGGCCCTGCCTCTTCAATGCATCCAGAGTATGGTTCCATCCTATTCTTGAGAAGAATCTCCGAGGGTTGTTATTCTCCTTATTTTTGTAATTTATAATTTTTATCTTTTAGAGATTTTTCTTATCTATTAGAGATTTCCCTGTTGAAGGAGGGAGGATCTCCTTAGAAGATAGAATGGATTTCAATCTATATCAAAAATAGCTCTTTCCTCAATCCCCTCGACCTACGACCTTGTTGGAGAATAAATTTCCCAGGTTGAAAGAATTGAGAGTGATGTGTCCAAGTGAACCATTCTTGTCTTTCTACAAAAGTTTGTTTCTTCTTCCAACAAGAGACATTCAGCTCTTGTTCTTTTTTTTAATGTGAATTCCAGGCCTGCTTCTTAAACCCCTTTCTTGTAGGAGGCAATCTGAAAGAAGGATCCTTAGAGTTCTTCAGGTCTGGACAATTCTTATTAGTGTGACCAATTTTCCTACATTGGAAGCATCTGAAGGGTAAACATTCATAGTCCAAGTCCTGCTTCCAATAACCCCCTAAGTAAGTGAGCCTTAAGTTGTAGTGGATAGGTTTAGAAAGATCAATGAGAACACACACTCGAGCATAGGAACTCAGTTCTCCTCATGAGGTGGCTTCCGAGAGACGCAAACTGTCCAATATTCTTTGCATATTGCTTAAGGATAACTTCATACCAATTCTCTAGAGGAAATTTATACGTTATGAACCAAACTGGAACTTTATGCATAAGTTCTTCCGAGGGGTTAAAATTTGGAGTCAAAAAGCGAGAGTATAAACCTATGATACTGAAGAACCAAGGCCCCCCTTCAAAGAACTTTATCCCTATCTTTAGAAGATTGGAAAGTTGTCTGGAAATACCCTTGAGAAAGTAGTTTGAGATCAGGGCTAGGGCAAAAACTCCAATTCAATCCCATCCATTGTTTTAGGGCATCCTGACTTGGCCAAGCTCCAATAAACCTGTAGATTAGGGCTCTTTCCTGAAAGAGCTCATTGCACTCATCCATCCTTCGATCATTAATTTGCACAATTGGATGTTATCTAGCACTTGAATTGTTAGTCCATCATCTAAGGAAACCCAGTACGAATATCCTTATAGATTCGCCCACATTTTTTGAAGGGGAACAAACTGATTTAGGGTTTGTGAAGAAAATCTAGTCAGGACCACCAAGAGCATCTACTTTTGTGAGAGTGTTAGCCACCAGGATTAGGCTCAGTTGCTCCTAAGAGAAGATTTTGAGAATATTTACTTCAACTTGAATATTGAAGGTTTCTTCAATCTCTGAATTAGGTCATCTTGATTCTCAAATCTATCATTGATCCTTCTCGCCCTTGCTTGGATTTCACTTGCTCCACCAACACACTTGCTCTCCTATCAGCTGCTCCTTCACCAACACAGTTGCTCTCCTATCAACTGCTCTGTTAACTCTCACTTTTGCTCCACTCACTTCAATTGCCTTTGCCCCAGCTCTGCTCGCCACTGCTCTGCCTCTACTTCATTCGCCATTTTTCACTCCATCTCCATAAATAACATACAAATTTGAATGCAAAATATTTTTTCCCATATTGAGTGTTAATTTTTCAAAAAAAATTGAAACTCAATATGATCCTGAAGAACCAAGCCCCCCCTTCAACGAACTCTATCCCTATCTTTAGAAAATTGGAAAGTTACCTAGAAATACCCTTGAAAAAGCAGTTTGAGATTAGGCCTAGCACAAAAGTTTCAATTCAGTCCCATCCATTGTTTTAGGGCATCCCGACTTGGCCAAGCTCAAATAAACCTGTAGATTAGGGATCTTTCCTGAAAGAGCTCATTGCACTCATCCATCCTTTGATCATTAATTTGCACAATTGCATGTTATCTAGCACCTGAATTGTTAGTCCATCATGTAGGGAAACCCTAAAACTTGAAGGACGAATATCCTTAGATTCGCCCACATTTTCAAGTGGGGAACAAACTGGTTTAGGGTTTGTGAAGAGAATCTAGTAAGGACCAAGGCCCCCCTTCAAAGAACTCTATCCCTATCTTTAGAATATTGGAAAGTTACCTGGAAATACCCTTGAGAAAGCAGTTTGAGATAAGGCCTAGGTCAAAAGTTCCAATTCAATCCCATCCATTGTTTTAGGGCATCCCAACTTGGCCAAGCTTCAATAAACTTGCAGATTAAGGCTCTTTCTTGAAAGAGCTCATTGCACTCATCCATCCTTCGATCATTAATTTGCACAACTGGATGTTATCTAGCACTTGAATTGTTATGAAATATCCCCAACTAGGAGATATTGTTCCAAACTTGAAAAATTCTGATTTTTATTTTTAAAATGCAATTATTTCGTCAAACAATTGTATGTAATGATTATACAATGTTTAGAATTGCTATGACTATAATCATAAATCCATCATATATCATGAAAACATTCAAAGACTACATAGTGTCATTCTGTCAAACAGTTGGCAATCTATCTATTGCGTTGGAGATGTCATTGACTCTCTCATAAGCAGTTTGGAAACAAGGAATAAGGCAAAGACATTTTAACAAACATTTTAAATACACTCAGCTGAAGCATTCCAATATATAGTGTTTACATTAATAATTTCTGACCTCTTAACTGATATAGCTGTTGTTGGTAATCTATCTCTGAGTGTAGTAATCCACGGTACAAGGAAATGGATCAGTATTCTGGATCAGACTTAATATATTAACAGCTGAAGCTATTTTCAGATTCATATCAACAGCGATGTAGACTGTTATGTAATCTCCTTATAACCTCTGCACTCCTTCCAAAGATTGTTGTGCATTCCATAATCATCAGAAACAACTTGGGATGTGGCAGCCAACAATGCATGGGCTTGGAAACCCCATGATCTACTCCCAAAGCTCCCACGTTGCCTCCAAATCAACATGCCAATCCTCCAACTATGGCGTCAAACTTCAAGGCCCACTCTATGACAAAATAACCTGTGATATTTTCCTAATTTGTACGGTCAGTACCAAAATAATTGCCAATATGCTGAAAATAATCCTTGATACCTGTGAATGCAGCTACTAGGGATTGAGGATAAATCCTCTCACCAAAATAACCCTTCCATCTTGGGTCCAAAGTCTTCTCTACACTGAAACCAGGGATCTCAAGGGGTTTTACTCCTCAAGCAAAGTGGATGAACACGTAGGCTCTCCAAAAGTCCAAAGAAAATAACAATGAACATAATGATCACATTAACCCTCCAATTCTCTTTATAACTTCTCCAAACCCTAAAAAATTTCACCTTTTCTAATGCCCTCGTTAAAATAAAAATAATTAATAAGTAATAAATGCTCATTAAGGGTCCAACGCCCATAGGGGGAATAACACTTTTCCTGGTCACAAGATATGACTTGAAACACCTCAATGTGAAAATATAACATAGAGTGCACTAATGGCCTCTTCAATGTAAAAATATAAAGTTAAATGCACATAAGGTTCCAAATATTCCCTTTATTCCTCCCATGCCCCAATTCCCAAGGGGATAAATAAGGAAAACGGGTGGAGTAGGCCAAATAGGTCTTTGAACATTTGGAAGGGGCCATTACATGTTAGCTCATCATCTAGGGAAACCCTAAAACCCGAAGGACGAATATCCTTAGATTCACCCACATTTTCTAGAGGGGAACAAAATGGTTTAGGGTTTGTGAAGAGAATCTAGTTAGGACCACCAAAAGCATATGCTTTTGTGAGTGTCAACCACCAAGATTAGGCTCAATTGCTCCTAAGAGAAGCTTTTGAGAATATTTACTTCAACTTGAATATTGAATTTTTCTTCAATCACTGAATTAGGTCATCCCGATTCTCAGACCTATCATTGATCCTTCTCGCCCTCGCTTGGATTCCACTTGCTCCTTCACTAACACAGTTGCTTTCCTATCAGTTGCTCCTTTGCCAACACATAAACCGCCTTCGCCCCAACTCCGCTCGCCCCTACTCTGCCTCTACTTCATTCACCATTTTTCGCTCCATCATTGTTGGAAATAGTCATTGATGTCTGTGATATTGTCATTGATGTAAAAGGAAGCAGGTGCTATTCTGCATTAATGTCAAAAGTTGAATTGCACAGACTTACAGTGCAAATCGGACTTATAAAGAGCTTCTACTCTACTTATAAAATAAGTAAAGCAGTTTGAGAACCCATATGGGTCTTGTAGAGCAAATCGAGATTCTAGAACAACTTTACTTCTCTCAACTTTATAAGTTAAGTTGTCTTGAGAACCCGAATGGGCCTAGCAGTGTTAATTAGGTTTATGCAACGACCTTACTTGTCTCATGTTCATAAGTCAATTTGTCTCAAGAACCCAAAAGGGTCTAGAAGAGTTGATCAGGGTTTCGGAAGCACTTTACTTCTTTCATGTTTATAAGATAAGCAATGTGGAAAACCCGAATGGGTCAAGGAAAAGGTAATCGGGATTTCGGAGTGACTTTGCTTGTCTCATGTTTATGAGTTAAGCAATATGAAAAACCCATATGGGTCTAAGTGAGTTGATCGGGTTTCTAAGATTACATCTTCCAAGTCTATAAGTCATGCTGAATGAAGAACCCAAAATGGTCTTGAAGAATTTTTCGGAAGAATTCTTTTGGAAAAATTGGCAAAGACAATTCTTTCGGAAATATTGGCAAGGACAAATCTTTCGGACAAAAAGCCCGCAGAAATTGTTCCGAAGGGTATGTGGACCGTTCAAGAAAGCCAAATGGCACTTCTCAAGAAGTCCTAAGGGAAAGTGGACTGTTACAAAAGTCCGAAGGGCAAGAGGACCCTTGTAGAAAAGCCTAAGGGTAGTTTTTGAAAAGGCAGAAGGGTATGTGGACCCTTGTAGAAACGCTGAAGGGTAGTTTTTGAAAACGCCGAAGGGTATGTGGACCCTTGCAGAAAAGCCGAAGGGTAGTTTTTGAAAAGGTTGAAGGGTATGTGGACCCTTACAGAAAATCCGAAGGGTACATTTGCAAAGCCGCGAAGGGTATGTGTCCTAAACAAAAGTGCCAAAAGGAGACCTGGACAAAAAGTCCGTAGAATTATCCTGAAGCGGATATGGTCAAGCTCGAGCAAGTCTAAAGAGATCGACGAAGGGGAAGCATCTCAAAGACGTCAAAAGAAACGAGATGAAGTCAACTTGTCGAAGGTTAATGATCTAGTCAACATAAAGAGCAAGCATCTTTGATGATCCAACGACACACGCAAGTCAGGATTAAAAAGAACCAACAGAGCAAGTGAATCCAAAGCCTTAAAGGTGCTCAAAGGTTAATGCATAATGGCAAAGTTAAAGATTGAGCATACTCGAGTAAATCGAAAGGAGCAAAAGCGATCCAACTATAAAAGACATAGTAGAAAACATAAACAAGGGGCTCGATAGTTAGAGATGGCGCGAAGAAAGAAATCAAAGGCACGCATTTAATATTTCTCAACGAACTATTGAAGGAATAGACAAAACCTGTAAATGATTGCATAGAGCTCGAGATTGATCGATCCAGCCAATCAATCATCGATTAAGGAGGTTGTGCATTTAAGAAATAAATCTAGCAGCTGCCAAACATAGTGAAGAGACCAGAACATTACGGCATGATGCATGAACCAAGACACGAAAAGGAAACGACATAGTTATGACCAGAATCCCGCAGTTGTCAAAGATAGAAACGAGAATAGACAATTACTGTATGATGCAAGAACCAAGACACGAGAAAATGCAAAAGTCAAATACGCATTAAAGGAGAATCCAGAACGGAAATTGGTTTAGTGCAGATAGAATGTGAATGCAATAAGTGAGTCGAGAAACCCTAATCAATCCTTGTATAAACACGAATCTTAACATATCATATAGTTTTCGTTGCTGCTACTGCGTTTTCAAGTGAGAAAAAGCACTGTCGACAAAAGAAATATGCAGACAGAGTAAAACATAGAGAAGAAGGGGAATGAAGTGTATCTAAATAAAGCATAACCAGATGTATGCAGATACAAAGTGAGACATATGCAGACAGAGATTAAGCAAGCAAGAAGATAGAGCACACAGACAATGAGAAGAAGGTGAGCAATTACAGACTAGACTTGTAACAAAGAACATTGAACTAGATTTACTTGTGAATCCATCTTGTACACTGGAGTCATAGCTCTATAGTTCAGGTAGGTTGGTGCCTACATTCAAATTGGGTTGGTGCTCAATAAGGAGATTGGTGTCTCCTAAGGATCGGTGTCCTTGAATGTAACCAGTGAGGTTAGCCAGTAAAGCATTTTATTCTGTGGCTGGATTAGAACAATAGATTCTAATCGCTGATTCTCACCGTGGTTTTTCCCTTTGAGTTTTCCATGTAAAATCTAGTGTTATGTGTTTCTGTGAGTTTGTGTGACTTCTGCATTTGTTCTTTGATTTACATATGAATTCACATTTTCTGCAAAAAGGTTTATAATGCACTAGTTTTAGATCATCTATTGATTCAACCCCCCTCTTAGTAGATAGGTGTGTTCAACAATCTCCTCCCATAAATAACATACAAATTTGATTGAAAAATATATTTTCCCATAGTGAATGTCAATTATTCAAAAATAATAATACTAATAATTAAAATTTAAAAAAAAAAAACCCTCTCCATGTCTTGCTTCTTATTTGTCAAATCACTATTAATGAAGTTATACTTGTTGCTAGAACTTATGAAAACAATGATGTCCTTTTAAACGCATCCATGAACCTATAATATTAAATCTTCTTTAGCTGGGTGATCCAAATCCCATGAGATGTCTAGGGGACAACCCTATAAATTGTTAGAACTTAGATGTGTTATACACACAAGTGTGCGTTAAACAAAGAGTTGACACGAAATGTTATTCAAAGATGATGCATAGGGAATATATAGAACTATAACAATTGTTTTATTAGGTGTACGTTTGATCATGGCAATCTCTCAAAAGAGATGAATGAGCTATCTATGTTCCACTATCTTTGTCTCTCTTGCTTTGGTTATACTTTCTATTTTCCTACATATCTACATATAATCAAACAATGCCGCACAAGGGAAAGACCATTACGGGAGATGAAATGGTTGCTCTTTCATGGGCAATTCTTCACCTCCACTAGGTCACAATTGAGTTGCATCAAGATGTAATGGTCACATTTGGCCCATAGTGCATTGCCCCACACTCCACAAAGGACAAGAAAATGGGTAATGTTGACACTTGATGGTACTACATATGGAGAAGTAAGCTTTGTGGCTTGGACCATACGTGACTAAGACCTTGGTGAATCCCATTATTTATTCTGCATGAGACCTGGTGAACTTTTGAGATGACATGCTGCATGCAAGCTTCCCATATCCTCTTGCACCACTGGAATTGTTGGTGCACTAGTTGGTGGAACACTGAGTAGGGTCTAGCTAGATAGATTATTGATCTTGGTAGTATTGCAGACCATAGGATCTGGTTTTGCGTCACTACAAATCATGGAGTTGAGCTAGATGTTAATGCGGTCCATGAGATTGGGCTCGTAGTACCGCTGATGATAGATTTGGAGCAGACACTTGGATCGTTGAAAACCAAACTCTTGAACCCTTTCCCATTTTTTATTGATCAAGGGTTAGGTTTCTTCCTTTCCTCTTTTCAACTTGTTCTATCTATTCATTTGTTTACTTCCTCAACATGAAACTGAATTTCTATTCTTCAAATAGGTCATCTCCACATCTTTATTTCTCAGCTCTATCAAACACATTAGTTGTGTCCTAAGTCACAAGGTTCGAGTTCAAGTTCATGTTCTACAAGGATAAAGTTTGATTCAAGTTTGCCAATTATAAAGCTTGAAAAGAAAAATCTTTTTAAGTTCGAACAAAAGATTTTTTTTTTTTTTATCATTTTTATTTAAAAAATACATAAATCATAAATCTGTCAAAGGGGTAGAGCTTTTCATCCTCTACTTTCAGTTGGTATATGTATATAAACACATTTATTAAAAAATGCAAAACCATGTCAAAATATTCCCATGTAAAAATAATGAATGAAGTTCAAGTTCAGGTTCAACGAGGTTAAAGTTCGACAAAGTTTGAATTTTTTCGATAAAGTTCAGCATGCCTTGTGACAGGTTGTGTCTATTCTACTCTTCACTAGTGCATCATGGGATTGAATTTTATTCTTCAGATTCTTTGTATCTTTGTTTGTCAACTCACTGACTTATTTATTCCTTTTTAGCATAGAAAGTTTCTCATGTTCCCATTTGGCTAAGAAAAATTTGCTTAACTTGAGCCCAACCCCTAGTTTTTTTTTATTGAATGAATTTTTGCCAATAGAAATAAGCTTCCTCATCTAAGCACCTCATAAGAAACATGTTGCCAAAATGGCCTACGCTAATGCTTTTTATACAGAAACCTCCATCCCTCTTGTATCAATATCACCCATCTAGAAAACCTAGGTATCTCCATGAATCACACTTCAGATTAAAAAACTAAGAATTCAAGAAAACATGCCTTCAATGGACCTCCACTCCAACAAATCGGAAAACGAAAAGCATGTAGTTGTGTAGGTCTAAATATTTCCTTCAAAATGCATAAAACAGTGCCTGATTTGCTTATTCGGATTACAAGATATGAAGATTTTCCCCTTTAATTCTGGACTTGACCGACCTAGCTCCATCAGTTGCTCGAAAGTCACAATGCGAAAAACAGCAGTTCTGTCCTAAATACTGCCTTAATTTTGATTGCAACCACTTGCCGGAAAGCTCTTGATGTGTACTTTCTACTAGCACAAGAATGATTTCAATTGAACATATCTGCTAAGAGAACGACCTCCTGCAAGTTCAAGTGACTTCCTTGGAAATTTCCACAAAACAACTCTAAATCAATAGTTATCAAGTCCGGAAATCCAGATCCATTCAGGAGGGCAAAAAAATCTGAAAATCTAAAATTCTTGAAAATTTTGTCAAAATCCGGTTTGGGATATATATATATACACTTTCTACTAGCATAAGAATGATTTCAATTGAACATATCTGCTAAGAGAACGACCTCCTGCAAGTTCAAGCGACTTCTTTCCAAATTTCCACAAAACAACTCTAGTTATCAAGTCCGGAAATCCAGATCCATTCAGGAGAGCAAACAAATCTGAAAATCTAAAATTCTTGAAAAGTTTGGCAAAATCCGGTTTGGGATATATATATATAAGCACAACTTTATAAATATACAAAATTGACAAATACAATAAAAAATTTAACAATGTAATATAAAATGCTAATATATTTAACATTATATGATATATAAGGTTGCTCGATGTCTTTTTTGTTGCAAAAAACTTTAAATACAAAATTATAAAAATGACATTCGTGTGAACTATAACAATATGATTGTCACTTGTTGTGTCCAAACAAGGTGAATGAACAACCAATAGAAACAAGTATCTTCTTGTAAAATTGTAGATCTAAATTGTATGGATCAAAAGGTACTTCGACAGATGTATGGATGACATTATAGTATACTCAAAGTAACAAGATGATTTAATTAGCAACGCCAATAGTATTAATGGAATTAAAGATGATGTGAGAATCAACTCAGATGGCTTGCATTGTGTAAACAATATAATTGGTCAGACAACCTTTGTGCATGTTGTGGCATATTTTTGCCGTCAAACAAGGGCTCAAAGGGTTTGCTAATGACAGGGGTGAGTTCAAACAACTTACTGTTGTCACAAGTGGGCTTAGATGGCCTGTTGACTTCATGGTGAGATCATATGTATTTTGATGTTAGGAACAAGTACTAGCAACTAAAACTCAACCTATAATGGACTACTCATGTCACAAGATGATGCGAACTATCGAAAGTGAAGTTGTGGTGACTAGCTGATGTAGTAGGCCTTTTCAAACAACCAAATTAAGGAATTTTATTTATAAAATCAGGTGCCTTTGAGGACCTTGGTGTCATCTATGAGGGCACCCACTTTGAACATTTGGCATTTAATACTTCAAGATCCCCCCCTTGGTATTTGCCTGTATTGAAGCAAAAATTCCTTTGATAAACTATGAGTGTTGGGACAACAATGACTTCGACCTCTATAAATTTAATGATTTCCAAAAACATTTCAGATTTATGCAGTCTTTGATTTCCATAACACTATTCTCTACCTATAAGTCTTTGACATCATCTTTCAAAAAACTCTGTCATGCTTAAAGTCACAAAGTGGTAGTCATGACACAGTCTTCAATGTTCATCAAACACCCAACTAGTAGGTAGTAAGTCATTTGTGCCAATCATGGGGACATTATTGTATTTATAGTTTTCAGGTTCTCTTTGCTAACAAGGTCCTAGGTCAAGATAAAATCCAAATTTAAAAACGAAGCTCTCCATTGAATTGATCCTCTTCCTTTTAAAAAATCCTTATAATCTATAAAACTATTGAATAGTGCTGCCCTCAATATTTGATTTCAATGAACTCCATCATTCACTTTAATGGTGGTCAGCCCAATATGATCTAGGAGGTTTTGAAATTGTCGGTTTGCATACACTAGTGATTTCACCATGAGACAAAGCACAAGAATGGGAAAGGTTGCAAACAGTTTCCAATTCTCAATGATGGTTCGTTTGAGCTTCTTAGCGGACTCCAAAGTTTAGAGAGCATAAATATAGGGCTTGTGCACGGTAGAGGACATCGAAAAATGTAGTGAGAAATCTTGAAGTTGGATTCACATTGCAAGTTGCAAGTTTGAGTCTTAGTTCTTGGTGTCTCATTGTTTCGTAGTTGTATATGGTTGGTTCAGTTGTGTTGGAATTCTGAAAAGTGTCTGATAAGACCATAGCAGTCTTGTGAATAAGTTTTGGATAGAGTAGTAGTGAGAATTCTATCCATGAAGGTCATGTTTGGCAATACCTTGTACATTTCTTGCATTACATAGTAGAAGGGGAGTGCAATTGTCTCATCCATTGGATTTTTTTCCCACACCAAGTTTCTCCAAGATAACTCGTGTTCATTTTGGGTTTCGATTGTTCTTATTTTTCATGTTCACACGCAATATTATGTACATTTCATTTCCAATCATTTGTTGACTTAGTAGCATAGTCACAAGGTTTGGCCGAATCCCGTAAAATCTGATTTTTTTGGGTCCAGATTAATGCGTCAGGTTCAGTTCGACGAACTCTGAAAATCACAAATTTTAAGTATATATAAGCCAAATGCAGACTGTAGAGAATGTTCAACGCAAGCTTGAGTCAGCAGGGAATGCAGGGTCGAGAGTCGACAACTCGGTAGAGAGAAGGTAGTTGGATGGGACGAGTCATGAACCGGAATGGGAGAAACAGCTAGAGCCTGGGACGATCGGCGAAGCAAAGTTAGGTTTTTTAATTTTTAAAATGCAACCTCATTTTTCTTACATCTTTTTTCCTTCGAATTTGCAAGAATGGCGGGGCCTAGCAATGTCGGCCATTCCGAAAGTGGAAGTGACTATGCTCTTAAATTCAATCCCAGCATGCAAACTCCTTTGGCGGAGATATTTCCTTTCCATTCTCAATATGGTCATGAAGACACCATAGTAGGGATTTTGACTCCAATTTTAGGTTAAAGTTTATTAAAATAAAATATGCTTTCGTTTTTTGTTTTTTTTGTCATTTGTTTATTTTTTATTTTATTTAAATTTTATATATTATAAAATATAAATATTAAATGTAGTTTAGTAGTTATTAAAATTATTTTATTAAATAAAATAACATTCAATATAATAAAATTTAACTTTTTAAGAAATATAAAAATAATAAAAGTAATTTGAATAAATATTATAAAATTTAATTTATAATTTAAATATATATTTTATATTATAAATTATAATTATTTTATTAAATAAAATATTAAAATATATTAATAGTTTAATTTTTTTAATTTATATTTTGCATATTTATATATATTGACCCAAATTTTTCTATATTTTTTTAAAACTTTTTCAAGAAGTCCGGATTCTGCATTTTTTGGCCCTTCCAAACGCATTCGGATTTCCGAACCTTGTGACTATGTAGGCTAGGAGTCATGGGATCCGTGTTGGTGAAGCTTAGTGTTGAATATCCACCTAGTTTATAGATCATGAAAACATTATGGGTCGAGGGGCAACACCCCCACACCTTGCGGGTCAGATTTTGACCAACTTTTGTCACCATTCAATTTAACTGGTGGAAGGCGAAGAGTCACCCATGGAACTCAACCATTTCGACTTCCATAACGATGTTTTAAGCCTTCACGGCTTTGTAATACTTGTATACATTTTTTGCATAAAATAGTAACCTGATAATAGATTATATGTAGCCATACTTCTCCCTTGGGAGTATATGCCATATACAAAATGCACAAATTAATAAAACTTTTTGTTCTAGTTCTATTATTATCTCAATTCTGAAACTTGTTTCATATTGCTTTTGCATATGCATATAACACATTAAATCCCCATTTCAGGTTGTTTGATGCCTCCTAGGATCTGGATCACAATATAAAAATTATGGTCTTTCGTTGAATTGGTAGGTTTGTACATTGTTGATTGTCACGTCTCTAATATTGATTTCAATAAATGTTGAGACTAATTATCTACAGTAGAGTTAACTTGCTCTTCATGTGACCTGACTTTTGTATTGACTTTCTTCTTTTACTCATCTTTCTTCACTAGAAGGGTTTCTAGTCTAACAACTTGTCTTTCCTCCTTGTTGGCTTTGCCTTCTATGGAAAAGATATCCACATCTTGGTTGGCCCATTATGCTTCTTTGTCCTTCTTAGTTACCATATGCACTATGATATGTGCTATTGAATCCACCTATATTCTTACATCTTGCCCACAAGTTTAACTTCCTCTTTCTCTTATCACTTGCTCCTTTTCACGTACTAAGGGTTTTTGGTCTAACAACTTGACTTTTGACCTTGTTGGCTTTACCTTCTATGGAAATGATATCCACGTCTTGGTTGGGCATTTGTACCCATTATGCTTCTGTCTTTCTTGGTTACCATACGAATTGTGATATGTGCTATTGAAACAACCTACATTCTTACATTATGCTCCCAAGTTGAACTTCCTCTTTCTCTTATCACTTACTCCTTTTCATGTACTTTTGCATTTGTCTGTGTCCTTCGATATTATTCCTTTTGCAAAATTCTTCTTTCTCTGATTGCTTTTTCTTCTATGGAGTATTTCTCTTTTTCTAAGCCATACCTAAATGGTCCTTCTAATACCAATTTAGAGAACGTCGTATCTTCACATATCATAATGTTACAACCTAAACTCTCGATTTCCAATCATCAAGAATCAACCACCCTAACAACTCAAACTTCTAGGACTCTAGACAATGTTTGCATCCTCTTTTTACGGTCTTGAACTATTTAGTAAGCCTTCTTTATTTTTCACCTACTTTTTATGTTTGTAACTGCATGCTCTATGCACAATTCAAAATGAATTGCATGGATGTCAAACTGCGAGTGATGAACTACGTGACTTCACAGTTACATCTTCAAGATGATGAAATAACAATTCTAGAAAGATAGCTGGCTAAATCTACTTTAGAGATACAAAATTTGTTATACACATATGAACACATGCCTAGTCTTTCCATGTATAAATTTGTTTGATATATAAGGGGTAATATAACATTCCACCCTCCTTAAATCAAAGTGGCAATCTAGCCAAAGTGAGAGAACATAGTTACCAAATCTTGCTAGATCTACACAAAATTTGGCTAGATCAGTTTTTTTGGCTTGCCCAAATAAGTAAGCTATGTTGCTAGAAACGAGAAACATGAAACCGAAACTGCAACGACAACACGACGTGAAATAGCCATAAAGAGGTTGAAAATAAGACATATATACATATACATACATACATACATATACACACACACACACACACATATAGAAACTAACAGAAAAATAAATTAATATAAATATTATTTTTCTTATAGAATAAAATAGAGAAATCAAATTTTAATTAAATTAATTTAATTTAATTTTATATTATTTTTTTCCTTTTTAAATTAAATTAATATTATTTCCCATTCTTTTTAACTTTATTATTTATTGTTTATTTATTTCTTTCTATATTCTAAGATATTTTTTTAACACTTGACACTAGTTTATTCATTTCTTTCTCTATTCTATGATATATTTTTTAATACTTAAGACCAGTTTATTGATGTCTTTCTATATTTTATGACATTGGTTTATAGCTTTGGGCCTATAGCATCGTTTTTGCAGGACCTGCATCTAAGCTGCAAAAAAAATCAATCCAAACATGACAACACATTTTTGTTTGCAATTTTTTTTATGGGCACTGTTCAAAACCTAAATTCCTCTTCAAATGTTATGTAACTCTATAGAAACGGGAAATTTTCAACTGCGATGGTGGAAACAGAGTAGAAACATTATTGCAGGGAATGAAATGGTCATTCACATTGTGAATAACATTTTGCCGTTTTAACCAAGGGCTCCCCCATCATGTTTCTAGCAAGATAGAATGTAAGTGTTTAGTTCAGTCCATTGCATTAAGGGTCTTAGAAATAAACTCCTTAAAACATTGGTACATAAACTAGTATAAAATGCCAGCATACATAGTAATGAAGAGTCCTAAAAACCCTATTAACAATTTGCATAGTGAGAGAAAGAAATTAAATTAACGTCCGAAAATGACTGAAAATAAATCAATGGGACTTGAGGAGTACATCTAGTTACAATAGAGAATACTAGGGTAAAAGCACCCAAGTTATTCTTAATGAAATTGGGATTCCATGTCATGTCCCCCTTTTGGACATAAGAGTAAAAAAGGACCCTTTAGCCTTATTCTTTAGCGTTTCCCTTAGGCTAAGGGAAAGGGGACTTAAAAAGGAAACACTAACTCCTCTTTAAATTATAAAAATATACCTTTTGGTCAAGTTGTTCTAATTTTAAGTTGAGGAGGGGGGCTTTTGAGTTAATGGGGCTCACATAGCCTTTACATGATTTTAGAAGAAAGTTAACCTTATAACATTTTGCACTTTCTCTCCAAATGGAGCGCCCAACTTGAGGAGTAAGGTACATAAGGAGGAATGTGATTCATTTGAAAAGGTTATGCGTATTATGATAATTGAATTTTTGAGTCTAAGCATGAAAACGCTTGACCAAGGACTTGAAGACGAAACCCTTCAAGGCCAAGAAAGGTTTAGGGACGAAAACACCTATTCCTCATCTAGGACAGCACTAGTTCAAGTCCTATAATTGATCATCAAAGACAAAATTTACAGTTTTGGGGTGTGGCGATTTGCTTGCAAAGTGTGGCAACTAGGTCAAGGAATGTGGCGACTTGGTTTGAGGCCATTGGGCAAGGGTTTGAGGTCATTTCTAGGGCAGCAAACAGGTTTGTGTGTTGAAGACCCCTATCACTAGGGATGCACTACATTTGGGAGCTTGGAAACCCTCTTCTAGGGTTTTGCATTGTGCCATAAGCAATTAATTACTCAATTGCAGTTAGGCGACTTGATTGGGGAGACCCAATTAGGGGTTTGTTAGGCTATTTCAATCCTAAATAATATTCTGAATTTTCTTATAATTAATTCTGTATTTATTCCTATTTTTAAGAATATTTGTCAGCATTTTCAGATTAGAAAAAGCATAATAATCAGTATTTACTTCACTGTAAGTTTCCTGCATGTGGCGTCAATAGCGCTAAGTGATTTTATGCCCTAATTTCTACTAGAATATTTGCTAAATTTTTTGTTGGGGTTTGAGCAATTTATTTCAGATTTTGTGAGGGTTTGAATAACTAGGGTTTATTGCAAAAATCAAAAAATTATCTTCTTTGGTTAGGATTTGAATAAATTCAAAAAAATGCATATTTGAATAGAGTTTGTTGGAAAACCCTTTTGTTTAGTTTTCAGCCCAAAAAGGGATATTTCATTCCGATTATATTAACATAACATAACATAAGATAAATATATAAGTGACCACAAAAGTAGGTCAAAGGGACAACAGATACAAAAGTGTCAGGAACAAGCAGGAAACCTTAAAGGCTCCAAACAAAAAGAACGACGCTAAGATAAAATAGTACAAAATAGGGCAAAGAGCAAGAACGCTTAAATCCAAAGAAAGAAGCAGAAATGAGCAACCCACGAAAACCCCTAAACATTGGGAAAGCGGGGATGAACAATGAGAAGGAAGAACCAAGAGGGGGTCCATCAAGAGTTGAATCCAACTCTCTTAGCATCCAAGGTCAACAAGAATAAGCCCCTAATAGAAGAATGACCCGAAGAAGAGGAGGTAAAATGTCTAGGCTGTCCTCCATGCCGCTACCTAGAGGGAAAAGTCCTCTGTGAAGATCTGGTGAATCTAGTCTATCTCCTAATGCCGAACCTAAAATGATGATGTTCGTAAAATCTTGGGGATCTGTGGATAGTCTATTTGGATCGCACTGATTGGGAATGTGAGTTTGTACTAGTGTCAATATGTCACTTAGTGCCTATCCTCAAAGGCAACATCGTGAAAAAGGAAGTGATCTGTTAGGTAGAATCTGGTCTAGTAGGTCTCTGAATAGAATGATCATGAAGTTTAAGAGCTTCCTGTATATATAAAGCTAAACATCGCTAGTCCAGATATCTGAAGAAGTCAGAAAGAGTCTTTGTCCTAAAAAGGTAATGAACCCTCCCCCTAATCTCAGAGTAAATAGGACAACAGAAGATGAAGTGTTCCTCAGTCTCAATCCCCTGAGTGCTACATAGCTAAGAAACCTTGTCTGCTCGATCTATTTGGTGATCTCTTTCAATCTTAAGCCTGTGAGATCCCACTCTAAACTATCCTAATGGGATGCGAAGAGCGTGCATCCAGTGGCGGAATGTATACTATGGGCGGATGATAAGCCTGTCTTTCAACTCCAAAAAATGTTCTGCATAGAATGATATCTTTGGGTGTAGCCCCCAGGAGGGTTTACCCAAGTAGTATGAATAAACTGCCTATAAATATCTTCCCTAATAATCCGATTCAAATCCTATATGGTGGGTAGAAGATGAGCTAGTGCATCCAAGGAGTACCTGAATAGAGGGAGGCCGTCCATCCTAATTCCCATGGACTCTAATAGGTAAAAAACCCCTGTATACCAACAACGAACACGGGTTGGGGGAGTCGAAAGGGCAATAGTCTCTAAAGAACAATAAGCTAAGTATGGATATCTGTCACATCCACTCGTTGAATCAACAAAGATTCGAATCCGATGTAAGAAAGAAATCAGATCAAATATAGTCTCCAAGCAGAAGGACTGGGCTCCAAATTTTGCAAGGATAATGTGCTGGGGAACTGTCTGCTTACATATGATAATGTGGCAAAGAAGTGTCTAGACCCTCTCGGCAATAGCCCAATCACCCTCAAGCAAAGAAGGCCCCCAAACCACAGATTCATAAAGAACAGTGGGTCTGATAAGTGTATCCATGAGGGACATCTTAGATGAGATATCCTGAACGTGATGTCAAAAACACCGTCTCTCAAGAAGCGCTAAAGAACCATACCCTTTGTTGACCCTAGGCTGAAGGTCCTACCTCAAGCTAAAATGTGATCTAAAAAATTGAACTCCAAAATAAGTATAGGAGGTGGTAATCTCAACCTCCTTTCCCATGAAAAAGAAATGGTGGGAAGTCTTCAACCCCTTAAACACCATGACCTTGGTTTTTTTCAAGTTAACCGTCAACTGCCGAAGATCACAAAAGAGAGCTAGGGCATCCAATTGTTGTTGCAAACCCTCAAGAGATGAAGCTAGTAGAACCACATCATCTGCAAACAAAAGAATAGAAATCGAAACCTAGTGAAGAAGACACCCATCCCTAGCCTGAATATGCTCATGAAGAAAGGTCTCTAACTCATCAATGTATATGACAAATAAGGTTCGGGTCAGGGGGCAGCCTTGCTTGACCCCAGTGGTACTAATAAAATCTGAAATCCCATGAACCATAGGAAGACGACCAAGGACAGTCTCGTATAGTTGCATGATGGCTGCCAAGAGGGTCTTGGAAATGCCAATATTCCTAAGCCTTTGGAAAAGGGCCTCTCGTGGAACAAAATCAAATGCTTTCCTAAAGTCTACAAAACAACAGTAGACTTTCGATGAGCGATGACGTGCCTCCTCAATAATGGCCCGGAGAGTGAAGATATGATCAACAGTCTAATGGGCTGGTCTAAACCTTGCTTATCCCCTAGCCTTGAGATGCCTCTACTCTAACTCTCTCAAACGCTGCATGTGAAGCACAGTAGCATACAATTTCGAGAATGTGTGTCCAACCATGATCATCTTGTAGTTGTTAGGATCTAAACAGGGGCCTGATTTGTGTATCAGATGAATAATGTGATGTGACCAAGAAGGCGGGAAACTTGAACAAACTATGTGGTTGAAAAGATCGACCAAGTAGCTTCCAAAAGCTCTAAGACCATGTTTGAAGAACTCAGCTTGGAAACCTTACTCATCTGCTGCCTTACTACTATTCATCACCTTCATCTCCTCTCTGATGTTCTTGTACATGAATAAGTGACAAAAAGATGGTGGAGAAGCAACATGGATTTGAGGTTGACCAAGAATATCATAAAGAGTGGAGGTATGGGAAATCATGGATGTCAAGTTAAGCTCAGTAGGCAGGCGGGGGGCGCACGGGTGAGGAGGCCGGGGAGGGGAGAATGCTGACAGAGGATGGTATGCCAAAAGAGTTTGGGAAATTGGATGTAGGGAGGATGTAAGATACGCCTCCTTTGAGAAATAAAGAGGCGTTTCTTACATTAGAGAACACAACAGTATGATGATTTTAAGGTTGGATCGCATATCAAAGCTGGTAGTGGAGAGCCCTGCAATCATCATCATACCACTTATTCATGGGGCAAGATCTTTTAGATTGATCTGAGGTATATATAGATTTGGTATAGCTAGGAAAATATTTGAGGGCAACTTCCCAAATAATGAAAGAAAGGCATGTGTACTTGGAAGTAACACAACCAAGTGAGAAGAACTAGGGTTTAGGAGGCAGAACTGACAGATGTGGGAGGAAAAGATGTCAAGTTGCCCATCATCAAATTGAAAGGTCGTATGTGGTTTATTGAAAGAGGGGATCATAACAAGGGGGGAGATCAACCCAGAGGGAGAAGGAAAGATGAGCATGGTCCGCAAGAGAAATGGGGGAAATGGAAAAATGACGGATGAAGGGAAAAAGATTATGACTAGATAGAACGTAATCTACCACACTAGTACCTCCACCATGACATGTACATGTGAAAGAGTGAGAATCTGGAAAGCAAGGAAGCCCAATAAGCATCAACAAATCATGAGATTCACCCAGCTATAAGAGGTGTCTATTTTATGCCATGTAAGGACTTGAAAACATCATCTGACATCCTATGCAACCCCACTGACTTTGAATCAATCTCTTGTGTGCCGAATATGTCTACTGAGTGGTCATGGAGAGGTGTTTGAAGTCTCTGGTACGAGTATTGAAGTCACCAAGAAGGATAACTTACCCAACAACTGAGTATTGAGTGATCCCAATGTATAAGCTATAAAAAGGTCCCCCTTAGGACCATTGTGAATGGCATTTGACGAAGACGTTGGAGGAAAGTAACCTACTACAATGTAGATATCCCTGGGAAGTAGGGCAGAGCCATTAATCTGGACCCACATGAATTAGGTAAACCCATCATAACCCACCATTGAAATTATGTTCTGGAGTGAGTCTCTAAATAGACAAGCCACCCCACTTGAACCTTTGACACCACCAAAACTCCTAGTCTCCTAACAGCAAGCTGAGAAGTAATGGTATCTTGTGATATCTAGGAGAGGTTGTACAAGGCTCTCATGGGTCTCAGTGATAAAAAGCATGTCTTGCGACCCAAGATCATCATACATTAGACCTGGTGATGACCAAAAATAGACATTACCATTCCAACAACTAAAAGAAATGTCTGAACCCTATTTCCTCTCCCAACGAGCCCATCATTTAGAAACCCCAAGTCAGGGTTTCCATCCTCGAGGAAAGGAGTCCCTAACCACCGCCTTGAGGTTCCTAATAACTACCTATTTTTCTACTTTTCATGCTGCCATAACCATCTCCCTAGAGCGTTTAAGATCCACAACCTGTGATTTGGTGAGATCTTCGTCAAGAAAGATCTTACCAGAAAGAGAGAACAACGAACGCCTGGCCCTAAGGGCTCTAAGTCGGTCAAAAATGGATCTAAATCAGAGGAAAAGTGTGGAATCGAACCCCAGCCATGCTCTTTCCAGTACCATGTCCAATACACCCAGCTTGTCCCTAAGGAACTCAATCACAACCACCATGGGATCCAAAGAGGAAAGAGGTAAGGGAAGCCCTCTCACCTTAAGGTTCAATTCTCTAACACATCTAGTTCACTCCTCTGTGAGTTTACCCTGAATAATTTCCTCGACTACTGCTATAGGGAGAGAATTTTTATCTTTTGTTCGAATAATTGTCATTGATGTCAAAGGAATTGTAACGGATATGAACGAAAATGTGAAATGGAATTGTTGTTGAAAGTGAACAGAAGTGTCAAACGGAATTGTTGCCAGAAGTGAACGGAAATGTAGACAGAAATGTTAACGGAATTGTCGACGGAAATGTAGACAGAAATGTCAACAGTCACATCTTTTGGTGAAAGAGGTGCCTCTTGGATGGGATGCATCCCTTAAAAGCTATATAAGGGAAAAGAGATGTGGAAGTATTACAAGCATTCGATTTGATTGAAAATCATATAAGTGTGAGAGAGAAGAGAGGAAGATCAGAATTTTGTTTATGCATATCATTTGAGCGAAGAAGAGAAGAGCAGAAAATGAAATAGAATATCTCTTAAAAAAAGAAGTGTGAAGGGTAGATTTGTTTTAATGAAGAATATCGTTTGAGAATTGTGAAAGAGAGGAGAGCAGAAAGCATATAAGAAAATCAGTGAGAGAGAAAGTGTAAGAGAAGTAAAGCCATCATTCGATTAAAGAAACAATCATAGATGGTGGAATCAATTTGGCTTGGGGCTGGTGCCTCATAGTTTAGGGGTTGGTGCCCCTGTGGGTTGGTACTCACGAATTGGCCGAGTTGGTGCTTGGCGAAGGAGGTTGGTGCTCTTGTGGGTTGGTGCTAACGAATTGGCCGGGTTGGTGTTTGGTGAAGGGGATCGGTGTCTCCAGTGGGTGGATGCTCACAAATTGACTGAGTTGGTGCATGGTTTGGGGATTGGTGTCTCCAGTAAGCTGGTGCCTACAAACATTGTAAAAGAGTTATATATATAAAAGCAATATTTTGCCATGGTGTTCTCTCTAAAGGGTTTCCACGTAAATCCTATGTTCTCTTGTGTTATTAATTGCTAGATCTTGAATGTTTATGGTTGTAGTGGTTGATTAAATTTAAAAGATTATCTTATACTGATTCACCCCCCTCTCCGTATAAACCTATGCTTAACAATTGGTATCAAAGCGATTCCTTAAGAATCAGTGTAACAATAGGAAGGTAGATCCCGGGGGCACACATGGCTAGTCATCAAGGTCAGGACAGTTTCTCTACAAATAAATCACAAGTCTAAAGGAGATTCTTTGAATCACAAGATGGCCAAGCAGCTAAGGAGAAGCAAGAGTTGAAATCTGTGGTCAAGGTTCTTAAGGAATAGTTATGTATCTTGGATTCTAACTTGGCTTTGGAAGCCAAAGAAGATAAAATGTCTATTTAGGATCTTAAAAATCAGCTAGAGGTTGCATATTTAAGTTTGAAATCAAGAGAAAAAGAGTGTAATCAGTTGAAGGTTGAGTGAGGTTCTTTGAAGGATAAGCATGAAAGGCTCATAATCAAGGTTGAAAAAGATCATGAGATATCAATCCAAAGTGAGAAGGATGCAAGTTTTAAGGGCAAATTGAAGAAGCCAATCAAGCAGCCCAATGCTTTCATGTTTCCCAATTCTTTTCATGGCCATTGTTTTGTTTGTCATCATGTTGGTCATAGGGCAAGAGATTGTTTGAGGAGAAGCAATCAATCAAAGAGAGATCTCAGTCACCCTCAAGCAAAAGGTATGAGTAATGTTGCTTGCTTTTGGTGTCATAAGGTTGGCCATATTGCTAAATTATGTCCAAGTGGAGTAAAGAGATCCTCAAATTATGTCAAAGGCTATGGAGCCCCCAGAAGAAATGAGAAGGGCCAAACTCAGGTTTGGAGACCTAAGACAGTAAAAGTTGATCAAATTGAGTCTAAGAGTGAGAATGGATTACTTTCTACAGTAGAGAAAGAATCAAATAGGAATGACTGTGTGAAAATCTTGTTATCAAGAGTTGTAGAAAAGACAATGAATACTAGTCCTAAGTAGCTTGCAAATCAAAGAGAATCTTTTGCTACAATTGAGCTTGAGCCATGTCAAGACTACTTATTATTAGTTTCTAATGATAGTGCATTGGAAAGTAAGACAGTTGCAAGAGTTGAGAAAACAAGCATCATCATGGATGTTGAGGTTAGTGAGTAAAAGAAGTTAAACATGCCTCAATGGATTCTAAGAGAAAGAAATCAATCTCACGGATGCAAGAGGATCAAGGAAGTAACAAAGGAGATGTGGGCATCTCCTAGGTTCACTTTGTTCTAGGACCCTTTGTGTGGGGTGTCTCTTTTAGGCTTCAAGGAGACACTTTAAAAAAAAAGGAAGCATGGTGGATGCATATTGGGTCTTCGATGTGTTGCATGACAAGAAAGTCATGAAGGTGAGTTGATAGATCAATTTGTATATCAGTTTGAGGTAGCTTGATATGATGTAGTGACTTGAGAGTTCTTTTGAGCATAGATTTAGGTAAGTCTAGTTGCTTTGAGCATGTTCTTGATGATCAAATCAATAGTAGTGGTGAGCTTCATATGAGAAGGTGTATTGATCTTTGAAAGAGGTCTCTTGGGTCCAAGAAGTTCAGAGATTGATATGAAGTTGGCAGCGTATGCAAGGGTGAAGGTGTATTCAAACAAGGTATGTTAATCTTGTGAGAATTTGTGCATGTTTCGGTTGCTATCTTTTGGTTTGTGGCTTCAAGTGGTGTGATTAGGAGCATGGAGTTAGGGGGAGCTAACTTAGGTCTTTTGAGAAGAATGTGAAGTATGGGCTTGTTTCTTGTGTGAGATGAGTCAAGAAGCAGCTCTGTGAGCAGTTTGTCAGGTCCAAGGATCAAGAAGGCTATATATGGATGAGCTTGTGACAGTTTTTATAACCCTTGGCCATTGATCTCAAAGGGCGAGAGAGAAAAGAAAAGGGAAGCACTACAGCAAAAGGAGAACCGTGGACAACCCTGAAATATTTCGAGCCAATTTTTTCGATTTTTACAAATTGCAAATTACAATCAATGCACCCGTTAAGGTTAGAGGATAAACCAAAATGTGCAGAAAGCAACTCTAACCAAAATGTACACCAGTATCTCGATGTGGGCCAAGTGTGAGCATTGGTCAGAGGATCTGAAAAAAAGTGCTTATGCAGGAAGTAACTCTAACCAAGGATGGCGCCGATGATGGCGAGCATATGGTCAGAGGATATTCTACTTCTAAATGCTGAAAGGGAACTCAACGTCAAGTATGTGCTACCCAATCCAATGCGAAATGAGGGGCGACCATCTGACGGAGTGATGCTAAAAGGGAACTCAACGTCAAGTATGTGCTACCCAATCCAATGCGGAGTGAGGGGCGACCATCTGACGAAGTGATTACAAATAACAGTGTTTGAAAGAAAATGCTGAAAGCTGGAAATACTCAACACCTAGAATGTGCTTGCTAACTCGGAGTGGGAGAGTAGCTACCATAGGGCGGAGATTTATCTATTACAAACAATTACTGAACGAGAAGCTGAACATTACAAACTATGATGAGCAAGAATAACTATACTGTCAGTACTATTCCCAGTTTACAATATGAATGATAAGATCTTGCTTTGAATGTGGATCAACATATAAATCAAGCTGCAATAATATGTATTGAACTTCCTTCACTGAATAACAAGGATTAGATCTGAAAGTACAACAAGCAGACCAACCTCAAATTCTGATTTGTGACAGTCCAGATTTCCGTGTGCACGAACAGCAGCCCTGTACTTAACAATTTTACTCACAACTTGCTCAAAACTTCATCAATTCTCATGAAACGAATTGCACAATGACTCTAGTATGATGGCGACCAAATTAGAACACTGAAACTCACTCAAAAGATACTATTTATTTGATGCACGCAACCCAATGCAGATCTGAAACAGTACGAACCAGCTACCTATGAATTTACTCATATGCTCATAACTCTCTCATTTCTCACCCTAATGATCTCAAATCTGATGCAATAGACCCTTAAAATGATGGCGCCTAACTTAGTAATAAGAAATGACATCTAAATATGGTTATTAATTATTGACACGAATTCCAATGCACTCTAGAAAGTACAACCTTCAAAGAATGACGAATTTGCATTATAAAATCATAAGCTTCGTATTAAAATCTGCAAATATTCATGAAGGGGCGCCCTTACCAATAAGATGCAATGACACAATACCCAGAACAATCTTTTTGGTATTTTTGGATTTACAAATTAAAATTCAAATCTGCTGTAGCTAAAATGTAAGATCTGGAAACCTCTAATATGCAAAATCAGAATACTAATTAGACACAATGCAGATTACAATGCACAAACCCCAATGAACTCACAAAACTAAACTAAATCACCACTAGTTGTTGTCTCTCAAACAAGAAGTGATGCCCGAGCTAGGAGGCCTTCATTCCTCGAAGCGATCCCAAAGCCAATCTGGCAGCAAAACATTCCTGTAGACAAAGATAATGAAATGAGAGCACTCCTTTTATATTTTTCCAACTGGGAGTCTCTAAAATCCTCTTGTATATGAGATAAAACATGAGAGGGAAAATAATATAATCCTCTTTAATTCTTTTTTTTTTTTCAACCTCAACATTAAGTCGTTGAACCTAGGCACCAAGGTCCAAAATTAAATAATAATGTTTAATTTATGGACTTTAAAACGGAGGCCAAGATGATGTCGGAAACCAATGATCTATAGCTCGTTGGAAAGGTCTTGACAAGACGAATCCAACCCCACTCTCAAAATCCCGTTCCGGTGCCAATCTCGAACTTACTAAAAATAGTAAATTCCTGAAAGTGCTCTGTGTGCCAAGTAAAACATATCAACGTGAAGCTTTCAGAAAACCCAGAAGGAATCCGCAATCCAAGTTCAACATTTCCAAGTGCAAGCTCCGCAAAAAGACGAAAACGTCCTCCAAGAAGTTTGGAAACCCTATTTGAGCTTCTACTTAACCTACGAGTTTCCAAAAACAGGCTGAATCCAAAAGAAGAGCGTAAGGCCAAATTGGGGACATTACACCATTGATGTCAAAGGGGAGAATTGAAGACAGGGGGAGAAAAGGAGGAGAACCACAAGGGGGAGTTTATATACTAATTCATGGGGATTGCCATCAATGACAAAGGGGGACATTGTTGGAATAATTGTTATTGATGTCAAAGGAATTGTAACGGATATGAACAAAAATGTCAAACGGAATTGTTGCCGAAAATGAACGGAAGTGTCAAACGAAATTGTTGTTAGAAGTGAACATTATTGTTGCCAGAACTGAATAGAAATGTCGACGGAAATGTTAACAAAATTGACAACGGAAATGTCAACAGTCACATCTTTTGGTGAAGAAGTGCCTCTTGAATGGGACACATCCCTTAAAAGCTATATAAAGGAGAAGAGATGTGGAAATATTACAAGCATTCGATTTGATTGAAATTCATATAAGTGTGAGAGAGAAGGAAGAGAGGAAGAGCAGAATTTTGTTTATGCATATCATTTGAGCGAAGATGAAAAGAAGAGCAGAAAATGAAATAGAATCTCTTAAGAAAAGAAGTGTGAAGGGTAGATTTATTTTAATGAAGAATATCATTTGAAAATTGTGAAAGAGAGGAGAGCAAAAAGTATATAAGAAAATCAGTGAGAAAGAAAGTGTAAGAGAAGCAAAGCCATCATTCGATTGAAGAAGCAATTGTAGACGGTGGAATTGATTTGGTTTGGGGTCGGTGCCTCATAGTCTAGGGGTTGGTGCTCTTGTGGGTTGGTGCTCGTGAATTGCCTAGGTTGGTGCTTGGTGAAGGGGATCGGTGTCTCCAATGGGTGGGTGCTCACAAATTGACCGAGTTGGTGCTTGGTTTGGGGATTGATGTCTCCAGTAGGTTGGTGTCTATAAACATTGTAAAAGAGTTATATATATAAAAGCAATATTTTGCCGTGGTTTTCTCCTGAAAGGGTTTCCATGTAAATCATGTGTTCTCTTTTGTTATTAATTGCTAGATCTTGAATGTTTATGGTTGTTGTGGTTGATTAAATTTAAAAGATTAAACGATTATCTTATACTAATTCACCCCCCATCTTAGTATAATCATGTGCTTAACATCTTTGCCACTAACCACTTGTGCCAATGATTGAATGTGTTTCTATTTCCTGTTTAAGAGAAGTCTGCTGAGATCTGATCTCTCCCTGCTTATTTTTGATATCGAGGATTTCTGCGTGTAAATTTTCATTGGGAGGTTGCTCCTTGTTGGCGATCATTTCCTTCAAAAAGCTATTTTCAGATTCAACTGCTGCAACCCTGATCGTGAGATCACAGATTTCAGATCGAAGTGATTGATTAACATTCTCTACCTGTTGAACTTTGTCGATCACGTCTTGGATGAGATTGTGACCGCTGCCGGTAGATTTATGTTGATAAATCTGTGCTAAAGGGGGAATCAACTCATCATTTTTACCTATTGCACTCAAAACATTAACTAGTCAAGTAAAATTATCAACCACTACCAATTCTGCAATGCTGTGATTGGGGAACAATGTCAGGAATAATGCCTTAAGGAGTCGTGGCCCAGTCACAAAGACTATCGTTGTACCAACAAAATCTAGTCGAGCCAGTAAACGGGTCACAAGTCTCAAAAATGTCCTTGATGAGCCCTGCAAAGGTTCTATCCTGTGCCTTAAAACTAATGGTTTCCAGTTGAAACCCTTCACTGTTTGATGTTTTGGACTGTGCTACTTCATTCTAGTTTGGGTCGACTTTGACTTGTCTTCGTTCGTTTACTTTCCTCCTTGTTGGGCTTGCATTCACAACTTCTTACCAGCATTCTCGATTCATCAACGACACTCCCGTTCCTACAACAACCTTACCTTGCGATCCATTCTTGCAATGAAGGTCCTTCATTGTGACCCTGCTTCGCGATCCTTCCACATGATCGTGCTCATGATTCTGCTCGCAATCCTATCTTGCTCTTCAGAATGCTATGAGAAATCAATTATGTGTTGCTCATGGAGCGTGCACAGAAAGAGTCTGAATACCTGAGGCTCCTCTTTCTTCTTCTCTCCCAATCTCTCTTCTTTACCTCTTTTTCCTTGTGTCTGAGGTCTAAGTGTTAGAGATTATCCTTGTTTTTTCTGTTGGAATAATTGTCATTGATGTAAAAGGAATTGTAATGGATATGAATGGAAGTGTCAAACGAAATTATTGTCAAAAGTGAATGGAAGTGTCAAAAGGTAACGAAATTATCTGACGGAATTTTTTCATAAAAAGCATGACCTTTTCGGAAATCAATGCCCAAGGATGGAAGGACCAATTGCATTGGTGTAAGGGACCAACATTAATTAATAAAAACCAGTAGTTAAATATATTTAATTTAAAACAGCAGCGATTTTGTGTTGATGGGACCAGCTTTCAATAAAGTTTAATTGCAGCAAGGAGTTTTATGGCCATAAGCATTAATGCTTAAATGACAAGACCGACTCTCTTTGTTTATATTGCTGCCTTGGGAAAATCATCCATCTTGGAGGGTTAATTGAAATTAATTAAAATAATTTAAAAGAATTTAAAAGACACTTTGGTTAATGAAAAGGTGCATTGCTAATGGGACGCCCCCATTGGGAAAAGACTTTGAAGGCTATATAAGGTGAAAGGATGTTGGAAAAAAATAATAATAAATAATTCTTTCTATTAGATACAAGGAGAAGAAGAGGAAGAAGAGAGAAGAGCGAAACATGATTGTGTCATCATTTGTTAACAAAGCAACAATGAGAAGGTGGAATTTGTTTAAGTAAAATCAGTATCTTTCACTAAGTCAATGCTTGGCAGTGAAGTTGGTGCTTCAATTCAAAGAGATTAGGGTCTAGAGCTAAGTTGGTGCTTGGCATTGGGGATTGGTGTCTCCAAGTAGGATGTTGCCCACAGAACTTTTGTAAAAAAAATTATTAATCTTATGGCTGGATTTGGATGGTAGATCCAAGCAGCCTTTCAAGTGCGAGTTTTCACCACCGAGGGTTTTCCACAAAAATTATGTGTTGTGCATTTACTTGTTCTTATGTGAATGGTTTTTTTATGAAAGTTAATTAGAAAGAAAATCATTATTACACATTGATTCACCCCTCCCCCCTCTCAATGTGGTGTGTGCTCAACAATTGGTATCAAAGCGAGGTTCCTTCAAGATTAGTTTAACCACTAGAAGGTAGATCCCAGAAGCACACATGCCCAGTCATTAGGTTCAGAAAGGTTTCTCCACTAGCAAGGCTCCATTGTTCAATGGGACAAATTACGCATTCTAGAGTATAAGGATGAAGACATATCTAATGGCCTTTGGTTTTGACATTTGGCGAGCAGTTGTGGATGGATACACAGCGCCACAGACTCCACCACCAGATACAACAAGAAAGAAAACTAGTGAAAATAATGCAAAAGCCATGAAGGCTATTTTGTGTGGTTTGTTAGAATCTGAGTTCGTAAAAGTAATGCAATGCAACTTGGCAAAAGAGATTTGGGATAAACATACGACCATCTATGAGGGAGATAACAAAATAAAGATGGCCAAGCTTCAAACTCACATGGGACAATTTGAAAGTTTGAAGATGAGAGAGGATGAAAACATTGCGGCCTATCTATTTCATGTAGATGAAATTGTCAACATTATCAGAGGGCTCGGTGAAAAAGTCAAAGAATATGTAATCGTCCAAAAGGTACTAAGGTCTCTACCTTTAAGATTCAATACAAAAATTTCTGCGATCGAAGAAATAAAGAATCTAAACAAATTAACAATAGATGAGTTGCATGGAATTCTCACGACCTATGAGATGAGGATTGAAAAAGAAAAACCGTCTAAGAGGGAGGCAACCTTCAAAGCCTCAAAAAAGGCGAAAAATATAGAAATTGAATCAAACAATGAAACCAATGACGAACAAGATGAAAAGGAGGCTCTGTTTGTTAGAAAGCTTAAAAAGGGATCCGAAAAATACAGAGGTAAGTTACCCTTCAAATGCTTTAATTGTGGTAAGATAGGACATTTCGCTGCCAAGTGTCCTCATAAGGATGATAGTGAAGATGAAGAAAATAATAACGATGAAAGGAAAAAAAGGAAACAAACCTCACTTCAAGAAAAACTTCAAACAAAGTGGATATAAAAAAAATTCTAATAAATAAATGAAAAGCCTCTATTCCAAAAAGGTAGTAGCTCAGTCGAGAAGAGCGATGAAGAAATATCAGACAGTGACAGGGAGGAAACCTTGTTCACGGCAATAGAAACAAACCCTGAAGCCTCTGTAAGTACAGACACCTTGGAAGAAGAGGATGATGTCGAAAATGGAGTGGTAGATCTTCAAGAAGGCTTGATTTGTGCCTTAGGAGAGATAAAAATGCTGAAGAAAAAGAATTTGAAACAAAGAGTACAAATTCAAAAATATGAAGAGGAAAATATTGCATTGAAAACAAAGATGACACAAAATGTTGAAGAATTAGACAAGGTTATCAGTGGCTTAAAAACTCAATTAGAGGAAATGAAAAGAATCGCGGAGGAAATAAGAATCAAATTAAAAACAAAGGAAGATGAGTGCAAAACGCAAAAATCTGAAATAAATGCCTTGAAATTAGAATTGGAGAAGACAACAAATGAGTTGAAGAACATATCAAAATTTGAGAAGAGTACCGGAGTGTTGAGTAACATACTAAATAGTCAAAGGTCACCATTCATTAAGTATGGCATTGGCTATGATGAGAACCAAAAGAACATTGAAAAAGGGTAAAGTTCAAAATCTACAGACTCATCAAAGAAAGTAAATACGGAGAAGCCAAAGAGCTATGTGGATGCACTTAGAGGTCTGTGAATATAGAAAGCGAAAAGAAGACAAAGCATGTCAATCCTCCTCATAGAGAAAACAGAGGTAAGAACATCCCTGTTAGAGATCTCGGAAGATCATTTCCGTCAAGGCAAAACAATGTGATAAGGTACACAAGCTACTTATATGGTTATTGTTATTCTTGCAATCAATTTGGTCATAGAGCAATAGAGTGTAATGTACATGCAAGAAATGGATATGCATGGAACTATGGAAAAGACAAGTATGGAGTTTCCAATAGACACTATAACTCATTTGCCCCACTATTGAATTACAATGAGAATAATATTATATGTTATATTTGTAACAACTATGGACATATAACACGATTCTGTAGGAGTGTTTTCAGAGAAACCCATAAACTGAACAAGAAGGTGAATAGCTCGATTATAAAGAAAAAGGAACCTACAAAAATATGGAGAGAGAAGCAAGAGGAAGTTAATAAAAAAAAAGAAAAATCTATGCTTGTTCAAACAACGTTTCATGTACAAGACGAAGGGCAGTAGTGGTATATTGACAATGGGTGTTCAAGCCACATGACAGGTGATAAAAGCAATTTTCTCACTTTGAAGAAAATGTTTAAAGGTACGGCTAGGATTGCTAGAAAAGGTACCCTCAACCTTGATAATGGAAAGACATTGAAAATGTTTTATATATTGAAGGGTTGAAGCATAACCTATTGAGTGTTAGCCAAATGTGTGATCAAGGACACACGCTCACATTTTATGCTCAAGGCTACGAGATCGGGAGAGTAGACATAGGAAAATTAGTTGCAGACACAAACAGAACATCAAATAATTTGTACATACTCAGTGAAGTAAAGGGAGAGAAATGCTACATGAGTCAAGTTGATGAAAGCTGGATATGGCATAAAAGAATGGGCAATATGAATTTTGACAATTTAGTGAAAATCAGCACTAAGAATGCCATAAGAGACATGCCTAAAATCACAAAACCTTCAAACACTATTTGTAAGCAATGTCAGCATGGGAAGCAAACAGGAGTGAGTTTCAGATCAAAAAAGTATTTGACAACCAAGCCATTGAAATTGATCCATACAAATCTGTGTGGACCCACAAGAACGCAAAGCATACAGGGTGAGTTATTTTATGCTGCTTATTGATGATTATTCTAGAATGACATGGGTTGCCTTTCTAAAAGAGAAATCCGAGGCATTTGAAAAGTTTAAAGCTTTGGTTGAAAATGAAACGGATCTAAAGATCAAATGCCTAATGTCAGATCGAGGGGGTGAGTTCCTCTCAAATAAATTCAATGAATTCTGTAAAGAGCATGGAATAAAGAGACAATTCTTAGCCGCTTAGACTCCAAAGAAAAATGGAGTTGTAGAGAGAGAATAGAACTGTGCAATAAATGGCAAGAACAATGCTAAAAGAATCCAAGATTTCAGATAGATATTGGAGAGAGGTAGTCAACACCGCAATTTACATCTTGAACAGAGGACAAATCAGGGTAAACCATAGTAAAACACCCTATGAGCTGTGGAAGGGTAGACCAGCTTTGGTCAAGCACTTCAAAGTGTTTGGAAGCAAATGCCACATCAAAAGAGATGATGAAGATGTTGGTAATTTGAGTGTCATGGTGTATAAGGAGATTGTTGTCTGTAATATTGTCATTGATGTCAAATGATGAATGTTCTATTAAGCATTAATGACGAAGGTGTTGAGCTATGTTGAGCTAAACAAATCAGTTGTAGAGTCCTCATGGAGATTGTATGTGCACCTTGAATTCCCAGTATAGTCATGTGAATGCCTCTGCCAGTTGGTTGAATAGGCCTTAATACACAGTTTGTTGGTGACTACATTGGCATTTATGGCAACATCTGGAGGAAACAATCACACCAGGCTACTCAGATTTGAACCTATTCCTTGTGGTCCAAATTCTGAGTCATGTGGATGGAAGGAGCAAAAGTTATGTAGGTGTAAAAGTAGGGCTCCTAGGGAGTTGAATGGTATCTGAACGCTTAGTCAATTTTACAAGCTTGGTCTATTCTTTTGGAAAAGTGTCTTGGTCAATTCATTCGGAAATATTGTTTGAGTCAATTCTTTCGAAAATATTGGTTAAGTCAATTTTTTCAAAACAATTGTTCCGAACAAAAGATCCGAAGGAAGTGTTTTTTTTAGAGAAATTGCCTCATTGAATTCTTTTGAAAAAATGGTTAAGTTCTCGTCAAACAAAAAGTCTGAAGGAAATAGGTCCCAAACAAAGCTTCCGAAGTGGACCTTTACAAACAAGCCGAAGGGTATGTAGGCGCTTGCAAAAATGCCGAAGGGTATGTGGACCTTTACAGAAAAGCTGAAGGGTATATGGACGTTTACAAAGTTGCCAAAGGGTACTTACAAAAAACCCGAAGGGTATGTGTCCTAAACAAAAGTGCCAAAAGATATGAGAGAAGAATGAAGGGCAATTCAAGAAGTCCCGAAGGACACTAAAGGGTTTTGTCAGGGAAATTGTCCCGAAGAGCCCTTGACAAAAAACCCGCAACTTGTCCGAAGGATAGTTCGAAGAGAGATGGTGGACACTTGCAAAGCTCTTGCAAGACATTTTCGAAGAGAGAGGACACTTGCAAAAATCTGAAGGATAGTTCAAAGAGAGATAGTGGACACTTGCAAAGCTCTCGCAAGACATTTCCGAAGAGAGAGGACACTTGCAAAAACCCAAAGGGTAGTTCGAATGAAGGGAAAGGACACTTGAGAATTTGTCGAAAGACATAGGGCACTTCCACAAGTGCCGAAGGACAAATGCAGAGGACACAAGGACCATTACAAAGCTTCTGAAAGATCACTTGGATTGTTTCGGAAAGAATATAGGGCAAGTGGACGCTTTAAAAGTTTTCAAAGGATATTTCAGCTGAAGTATAAGACACTTGCAATATTGCCAGAGGACCAAAGCAAGATTAAAGATCGAGCATATCCAATATAATCGAAAGGAGCGAAAGCGAACCGATCATATAGAAAATATCGAGATGCAAGAAAGAGCTCGACGGTTAATGCAAGAGAGATCGACGATTTTGTTTCAAAAGTGAAAATATCTGACGGTTCAAGATAGACAGTGAATGGTGCCAATGACAAGATGAATAATCCTTGTTTGAAGACATGACCAGACAAACGGTGAGCTTGAAAAGTCTACACGGATCCGGAGATTGATTGATCCAACTGATCAATCATCGATTAAAGAAATGGTGCTATAATGCCTTGAATCTGGCAATTGCCAAACATAGTAAAGAGACTTGACCATTGCAATGTGATGCATAAACTGAGACATGAGAAAGCGTATAAGTCAAAGTTGCATTGAATGAGAACCGGTTAAGTGCAGTTGATGTATGAACACAATTAAAGACAGGAAACTCTAAAATCCAATGTATATACACGATTTCTAAAATATTGTGTTGTTGCTGCCGTTGCAATTTTGAGAGGGAGTCAAAGGTTGTCGATAAGAGATACATGTAGACAGAGTAAAAGGCAAAGAAAAACAAAAGGGAATGAAGCACGTCTAAATAAAACATATCCAAAAATACGCAGATAAAAAAATGAGCTCTCGTTGCAATTGTTGAAACTGAAGTGTCAACTCAGGATGTATGCAGACACAGAGTGAAAGACAGCGGGACACAGAGTGAGGCAACGAGGAAGAAAGAGCACACAGAGAATGTTCAGAGATGCGCAGAGAGGAATAAAGAGCACACAGAGAATGTGCAGAGATTGAGCAGAGAGGAAGAAAAAGCACACAGAGAATGAGCAGAGAGTGAGGCAAAGAAAAAGAAAGGGCACACAGTGAATGTGCAGAGATTGAGCAGAGAAGAAGAATAGACATACACAGAATAAGCCAAGAGTGAGCAGTTATAGACTAGACTTGTAACAAAAAAATTGAACTAGATTCATTTGTGAATCTATCTTATACACTGGAGTTGTAGCTTCATAGTTCTGATTGGTTGGTGCCATCAGACAAACTGAGTTGATGCTCAGTTAGGGGATTGGAGTCTCCTTAGGGTTGGTGCCCTTAAATCTTGTAACCAGTAAAGTTAAACTAAGTTGGTGCTCAGTTAGGGGATTGGTGTCTCCTAAGGATAGGTGTTTTTGAATGTAACAAGTGTGATTTTGCCAGTGAGGTGATTTAACTATGACGTTGAATTAGAACAGTAGATTCTAGCAGCTATTCTCACTGTGGTTTTTCCCTTTAGGTATTCCATGTATAAATCTGATGTATTGTGCTTTTGTGTGTGTGTGCTCTCTACATTTGTTCTTTGATATGCATATGTTTTATATCTTCATTAAAGAGTTAAAGAACTAGTTTTTAGCTGATCTACTGATTCACCCCCCCCCCCAGTAGATAGTTGTGCTCAACAGAAAATTTGAAGAAGTTTAACTCAAGAGCCGTTTAAGATATTTTTCTTGGTTATTCCTCAATGAGTAAAGCCTATACATGCTAATAATAAAAGGCTACAAACAATTGTAGAGATTGCCAATGTTAGAATGGTTGAAACTAGGCCTAAAGAAGTGAGTGTACCAACTAATATTCATTCAAAATAATCAAACTTCAAGAAAGAAGTAGCAGAAGAAAGTCAAGAAGAAGAAAAAAGTGAATATACAAGGGCACCATCCAGATTCATTCAAAAATCATGCAGAAAATCAAATCATCGATGCTATTGATGCTGGAGTGCAAACTAGGAGAAGGTTGATGAATACATCGGAAAAAGTAAACTTCTTTCTATCGTCTAAGATAGAACCGAAGAGCTTTTTAGAGTCCAACAATGATAAGCATTGGATCAATGCCATGGAAAAAGAATTGAACCAAAAAAAGAAAAATGAAACTTGAGAACTTGTTCCCAGACCAAATGACAAGAATGTAATTGGAACTAAATGGGTCTTTAGGAATAAACTGAATAAAGATGGCAAGGTAATAAGGAACAAGGCAAGGCTGGTCTGTAAAGGCTATGCTCAAGTAGAAGGTGTTGACTTTGAAGAGACTTTTGCCCCTATGGCAAGATTAGAAGCCATAAGATTATTCTTAAACATATGTTAGACTCAAGAATTTCAAGGTCTATCAGATAAATGTGAAATCTGCATTTCTCAATGGGAATCTTGAAGAAGTTTACATAGAGCAACCTGAAGGTTTCTCTCTATCAGGGAATAAGGACTATGTGTAGGTTGAAAAAAACATTGTATGGACTAAAGCAAGCCCCTAGAGCCTGGTATGCTAAGGTTAACAGATACTTGTTTGATCAAGGTTTCAAGAGAGGAATCGCTGACAGTAACCTATACATCAAGAGTGAAGGTGAGAACCAGTTAATTGTGGTTGTGTATGTTGTTGACATTATTTTTGGCGGAGACAATGAGAAGATGTCTCAAATTTGCAAGGGTAATGCAACAAGAAATTGAAATGTCTATGTTAGGAGAGATCATTTTTTCTTGGACTGCAAATTACTCAGTCAAGTAAAGAAATCTTCATCTCTCTGACCAAATACATTAAGGAAATGTTGAATAAATTCAATATGGATGATTGTAAATCAATAAGTACTCCAATGATAATAGGGTGTAAGTTGAGCAAAGATGATGAGTCAACAGAAGTCAATCAGACCTTGTATAGATCAATAATTGAAAGTTTATTGTATACTATTGCAACAAGACCAGATATCATGCAAGTAGTTGGTCTAGTGGCCAGATTTCAGGGAACACCAAAAGAAACATACTTGCACGCAGTCAAAAGGATATTCAGGTATCTCAAAGGCACTATGGATCTTGGTTTGTGGTACCCAAGAGGAAAGGACTTCACTTTGATAGCTTATACTGATGCAGATTGGGCAGACAACATTGTTGACAGAAAAAACACAAGTGGATGTGCATTCTTTCTTGGAAAGAGTCTTGTGTCATGGTTGAGTAAGAAACAACCCTCAGTTTCCTTGTCCATAGCTGAAGCTAAATACATAGCAGCAACATTATGTGTAAAAAGGTTATTTGGATGAAACAAACCTTGTGTGATTTTAGAATTGAGTATGTCAATCCAATTTTTATTTTTTGTGACAACACAAGTGCAATTAACATCTCCAAGAATCTAGTTATGCATTCAAGAACTAAGCATATTTCCATCAAGTATCATATTCTAAGAGAAAAGGTCACTAATCAGAAGGTAAAATTAAAGTATGTCTCTACAAAGGAACAAGTTGTAAACATTTTCAAAATGCCTCTCCCAAAAAAATCTTTTGAGTTTCTAAGGCAAGAATTGGGAGTGGTCCATTCTTCACTCAGTCACTAAATCTGTCATAAGGAGCATGAGTTAAGGGGGACCTAATCATTGCATTATTCAGCCCCATAGATATTTTGGTGAAATGCATTGTGATGGTTTTGAAAATTCATTTGCCATTGATGTCAAAGGAGGAAAATTGAAGACAGGGGGAGAAAAGGAGGAGAACCACAACAAGGGGAGTTCATATACTAATTCATGGGGATTGCCATCAATGGCAAAGGAGAAGATTGTTGGAATAATTGTCATTGATGTCAAAGGAATTGTCACAGATATGAACGGAAGTATCAAATGGAATTGTTGTCGGAAGTGAATGGAAGTATCAAAAAGTAACAGAATTATCTAATGACCTTTCTGGAAATCAATACTCAAGGATGGAAGGACCAATTGCATTGGTTTGAGTGCCCATATATGGAAGGGACCAGCATTAATTAATAAGGACCAGCAGTTAAATATATTTAATTTACAACAGCAGCGATTTTGTGTTGATGGAACCAGCTTTCAATAAAGTTTAATTGCAGCAAGGAGTTTTATGGCTATAAGCATTAATGCTTAAATGACAAGGCCAACTCTTTGTTTATATTGCTGCCTTGGAAAAATCGCCCATCTTGGAGGGTTAATTGAAATTAATTAAAATAAAATAAAAGACACTTTGGTTCATGAAAAGGTGCATTGCTAATGGGATGCCCCCATTGGAAAAAGCCTTTGAAGGCTATATAAGGTGAAAGGATGTTGGACAAAAAATAATAAAAAATAATTGTTGGAATAATTGTCATTGAAGTCAAAGGAATTGTAACGGATATGAATGGAAATGTCAAACGGAATTGTTGTTGGAAGTGAACAGAAGTGTTGCCGGAAGTGAACGGAATTGTTGCCGGAAGTGAACGGAAATGTCAACGGAAGTAAACAAAATTGTTGTTGGAAGTGAACGGAATTGTTGACGGAAGTGAACGGAATTGTCGACCTTGGCTGACCTATTGGGAGGAGTTGTGACCGTTCGAATGGACCTTTTCATTTGAAGAGTCACGAACTTAATTTGTGGCTTTCCGTGGGTTATAAATAAGTGCATAACGAATGACAAATTTGTAGATTCGAAAGTGAAAGATATAAAAAAGCAAAAAATTTTAAGGCAAATTTTTGTGAAAATATTAAAAGAAAAAAACCAACAAGTATGAGGAAGAGTATAGCAGCGAAAACACTCAAGTGTAGATCGAATCGAAAGGAGATAAAGCAATTGTTCCATCATCCATTGTTTTGACAACAAATTTGAGATAAAAGAGTGATTTTTTCTGAGAAGGTTGGTACCTTCGTTCTGAAGAGATTGGTGTCTCTTGCTGAGTAGGTGCTCGGTGAAAGGGGTTGGTGCTCCGGTAAGTTGGTGCCTAAAAAAATGTTTTTGGGGTGGGTGCTCCAGTAGGTTGGTGCCTACGAATATTTATATTAAGAGAATTTCTCTATGGTTTTCTCCTAAAAGGGTTTCCATGCAAATTTGTGTCTATTTGCATTGTGTGTTTTGCATTGTAATCTTTGATTGCTTTGAATATATTAATTACAGAGTAATTTGTGGTTTTGGATTTAAGATTAGTAGTCGAAAGCGAAAAAAAAATATCTTATACTAATTCACCCCCCCCTCTCACTATAAGCTTGTGCTTAACAATTGGTATCAGAGCCGGTTCCTTCGATGTTAGCACAACTACTATAAGGTAGATCTTGGAAAGCAAATATGGCAGGATCTCAAGTGTTGGATGGTTTCTCCACTAACAAGGCTCCTTTGTTCAATGGAACGAATTATGCATTTTGGAGCATAAGAATGAAGACTTACTTGATGGCCCTGGGTTTCGATATTTGGCAAGCAATGGTAAAAGGATACATAATGCCACAAATTGCACCAACGGATGCCAGCGAAAAAAAGGCCAGTGAGAACAATGCGAAAGCTATGAATGCAATCTTATGCGGGCTTTCATAAAATGAGTTTGTTAAGGTTATGCATTGTGAATCTGCAAAAGAGATTTGGGATAAACTCAACACTATTTATGAAGGTGATAATAAGGTTAGAAAAGCAAAACTCCAAACCCACCGGAGGCAGTTTGAAAGTTTAAAAATGAAGAATGATGAAAAAAATGTTAAGTATCTTCTTCGTGTCGATGAGATTGTTAATGTCATTCGAGGACTCGGAAAGAAAATTGAAGAATTTGTGATCATTTAGAAAGTCCTGAGATCCCTACCATTGAGATTTGATGTGAAGGTCTCTACCATTGAAGAAATGAAGGATTTAGACACGATGAAAATGGACGAGCTCCATGGAATTCTTACGGCATATGAAATGAGAACCGAATCTGAGAGGTAGTCGAAGAAGGAAGTATCATTCAAGGTCTTGAAGAAAGAGAAAATCAAAGAACCAGAATCAAGTGAAAATTCAAGTAGTGAAGAAGATGAAAATGAAGCTCTATTCATTCGAAAGCTAAAGAAAGGATTGGGCAACTATAAAGGAAAGTTACCATTTAAATGCTTTAATTGTGGCAAAATTGGTCATTTTGCAGCGAAATGTCCAAATAAAAGAAATAGCGATGATGAGAGAAACAAACCAAAGTACAAAAGGAGATTCAAGCCGAGCAAAGACAAGCAAAGATTTGAGAAACAAAAGAAAAGCCTATACTCCAAGAGGTATAGCAGCTCATCCGAAGAAAACAAAGAAAGTAATGTTGAGAGTGATAATGAAGAGATTCTGTTCATGGCTACAGAGGAAAATGCCGCCACCAACAAAAATAATTTGGAAGAAGACGAAGACATGGAAGAAGGTGAAGTGAACCTTGAAGAACTTATTTGTGCGTTGGAAGAAATGAAAGCATTTAAGAAGAATCAGAAACTGAAGTTACATCTCCAAAAATATGAAGAAGAGAATCAAGACTTCAAAGCGAAGACATCACAAGTCTTTGAGGAATCAAACAAGGTAATTGTTGATCTAAAATTCCAAATCGAAGAAGCAAAGAAAATCAAAGATCTAACAGATCAGCTAAAAAAGAAAGGAGAAGACTGTGAAAGGTATGAATCTAAGATAGCTGCTTTAAAAAGGGATCTAGAGAAGGCGAATTCTAAAATAGCAAGTGACTTGAAATCTGAGAAGGAAAAAGAGAAAGCTAAGAGCTATGCTGAAACTCTTAAGGAACTAGTGAAAAAGGAGACCAAGAAGGAAGAAGCCTAGAATACAAAAACTAGCTCTATCAACAAATAAAGCGAAGGAAAAAAAAATTGCAAAAGACCATTTGCTCCAAGATATGCAAATAAAACCAAGTTTGGTAATTATTTTGATGGATATTGTTATTATTGCAATCATTTTGGTCATAAAAAATTAGATTGTAGAAAGAGAGCCAAGGATATTGAAGTCAGGGGCAAAAACAAAAGAACCTATGGAGCTTCAAACAGAAACTGCAATTCGTTTGCTCCCTTATCAAACTTTGATGAAGCTATAGTTTGTTACAAGTGCAACAACTATGGACATATAACACGCTATTGTAGAAGTGTTTTTGAATCTGTAAGACAAGATCAAAACTTCAAGGCTCCAGTGATAAAGAAAAGAGAACCATCAAAGACCAATAAGAAGCAAGAAGAATCTATGATCGTTCAAACAACATTCCATGCTACAGATGGACAACAATGGTTCATTGATAGTGGATGTTCGAGACACATGACTGGAGATAAAAGCAAATTCATCTCATTAAAAAGGGTCAATGAAGGCACGATGAAGTTCGAAGACAACACTACAACCAGAATAACAGGGAAAGGTACACTTAGTCTTGATAATGGAAAAACCAAAACAGAAAATGTGTTATATGTGGAAGGGTTAAAGCATAATCTTCTAAGTGTTAGCCAAATGTATAATCAAGGACACACACTCAAGTTTTTTTCTGAAGGTTGCGAGATCAAAAAAGAGACACGGGAGAACTAATTGCAGATGCTCATAGAACCACAAACAACCTATACATGCTTGGAGAAATGAGAGGAGAGAAATGTTGTCTAAGTCAAGTTGAAGAGAGTTGGCTATGGCATAGAAGGTTAGGGCACATAAATTTTTATAATCTTGTGAAAATCAGCAACAAACAGGCTGTGCGAGATATGCCCAAGATAACGAAACCTTCAAGCACTCTATGCAGGGAATGCCAACACGGGAAGCAAACCAGAGAAAGGTTCAAAATGAAAGAATATTCGACCACCAAACCACTAGAGTTGATTCATACAGATCTTTGTGGTCCTACCAGAACTAAAAGCATGCAAGGTGAAAACTACTTTATGTTGCTCATTGATGATTATACTAGAATGATGTGGGTAGCCTTTCTAAAAGAAAAATCAGAAGCATTTGAAAAGCTTAAAGTTTTCAAAGCATTAGTAGAAAATGAAAAAGAGTTGAAAATAAAATGCCTAAGGTCAGATCGAGGAGGTGAGTTTATTTCAAATGAATTCATTGAGTTTTGCAAAGATATGGAATTAAGAGACAATACTCAGCTGCAAGGACTCCACAACAAAATGGAGTGATGGAAAGGAAAAATCGAACTGTTCAAGAGATGGCTAGAACTATGTTGAATGAATCTAAGCTATCAGATGGATTCTGGAGAAAAGCATTTAATACAACAGTATATATCTTGAATAGAGGGCAAATCAGAGTTAATAATGACAAAACTCCTTACAAATTGTGGAAAGGAACACCAACTTCGGTCAAACATTTCAAAATGTTTGGAAGTAAATGTTTTATCAACAAGAATGAAGAAAACTTGGGCAAATTTGATTCAAGCGCTGATGAAGGAATTTTTCTTGGCTACTCCATCAAAAGCAAAGCCTATAGATGTTATAACGAAAGGCTACAAATTATCGTAGAAAGTGCTAGTGTAAAAATAGATGAGACCATAAATCAAAAGGCAAAAGAACCTTCACAAGAGCCTCTAGAAATACCCAATCTTGAAGGGGAGGAAGAAAATGTAGAAAAATTGAGTGAATCTGAAAGGCAGGGCACCAAAGCACCATCTCGCTTTGTTCAGAAGAATCATGCTGAAAGTCAAATCATTGGCAACATTGATGCTGGGGTGCAAACTAGAAGAAGAATTGTAAGTATACCCGAGCATGTAAATTTCTCTTTGTTATCCAAGGTAGAGTCTAAGAATTTTTCTGAAGCTAGTCATGATAAACATTGGGTAAAAGCAATGGAAGAAGAGTTAGATCAAATTGAGAAGAATGAGACTTGGGAACTTGTGCCCCGGCCAATGGATCAGAATGTGATTGGCACTAAGTGGGTTTTTCGAAACAAATTGAATGAAAATGGCCAAGTCACTCGAAACAAAGCAAGGTTGGTATGTAAGGGGTATGCTCAAGTAGAAGGTGTAGATTTTGAAGAGACTTTTGCCCCTGTTGCTAGATTAGAAGCAATTCGAATATTTCTTGCATTTTCAGTATTCAAAAATTTCAAAGTCTATCAAATGGATGTTAAATCAGCATTTCTAAATGGCAATCTAAAAGAGGAAGTTTACATAGAACAGCCAGAAGGATTCCTCTTATCAGAAAACAAGGATTATGTGTGTAAGTTGAAGAAGTCTTTGTATGAATTGAAACAAGCTCCTAGAGCATGGTATGCTAGGCTTGATAAATACCTACAAGACCAAGGATTCAAGAGAGAATATGTTGATAGTAATCTTTACATCAAAACTGAAGAAGATCACCAGTTAATTGTTGTGATATATGTAGATGATATAATCTTTGGAGGAGACAATGAGGAAATGTCTAAGAGATTTGTCGAAGATATGCAAAAGGAATTTAAGATGTCCATGTTAGGTGAGTTGTCATTTTTCCTTGGTTTACAAATCTTTCAATCCAACAAAGGAATATTCATATCCCAAAGCAAGTATGTGAAGGAGATGTTGAAGAAATTCCATATGGAGGAGTGTGCCCCTGTTAGCACACCTATGGCTACAAATACGAAGTTGAGCAAAGTTGATGAATCTCCGAATACTGATCACACTTTTACAAATCAATGATTGGGAGTTTACTATATGTGACGGCATCTAGGCTAGATATCATGCAAGCAGTAGGTATGGTTGCACGATTTCAAACAGCTCCAAAAGAAACACATGTGCAAGCCGTGAAACGTATATTCAGATATTTAAAAAGAACCTTGGATTATGGGTTGTGGTACCCAAGAGGTAAAGATTTCACATTGGTAGCGTATAGGGATTCAAATTCGGCAAGTTGTGTAGATGATAGAAAAAGTACAAGTGGAGGAGCATTCTTTCTTGGAGATAGCCTAGTATCATGGTTGAGTAAGAAGTAGAATTATGTATCTCTATCCACAACATAAGTAGAGTACATAACAGCAGTGCTATGTTGTACACAAGTTCTATGGATGAAACAAACCTTGAAAGATATCAAAATAGAGTATGATCTCCAATCTCTATATTCTACGATAGTACTAGTGCGATAAGTATTTCGAAGAATCCATTATGCATCCCAGAACTAAGCATACCCCTATACAGTATCATTTCTTGAGAGAACAAGTGATGGAACAACAAGTAAAATTGGAATATGTTTCCACATCCGAACAATTGGCAAAGGTCTTCACTAAGCCACTTCCAAAGGAAACATTTGAGTACTTACAATAGAAGTTGGGAGTAATATTATTTGTTTTTACTCATTAAAAATCAAGAGAAGCATTGGTTAAGGGGGAGCTAAATTTCTTCTTTCAGCTCCTTGAATGACCCTTTGCCATTGATGTCAAAGGGGGAGAATGGCAGTACGGGCAGTTACAGCAAGGGGGAGTTGCATAAAAGAAGATGGAGAGTTATAGAAAAGATCTTTTTGGAAGGTTGCCATCAATGACAAAGGGGGAGATTGTTGGAATAATTGTCATTCATGTCAAAGGAATTGTAACGGATATGAATGGAAATGTCAAACGAGATTGTTGCCAGAAGTGAACAGAATTATTGTCGGAAGTGAACGGAAGTGTTGTTAGAAGTGAACGGAATTGTTGCTGGAAGTGAACGGAAATGTCGACGGAAGTGAACAGAATTGTTGCCGGAAGTGAACGGAATTGTCGACCTTGGCTGACCTATTGGGAGGAGTTGTGACCGTTCAAATGGACCTTTTCATTTGAAGAGTCACGACCTTAATTTGTGGCTTTCCATGGGTTATAAATAAGTGCATAACGAGTGACAAATTTGTAGATTCGAAAGTGGAAGATATAAACGAAGAGCAGAATTTTTAAAGATAATTTTTTGTGAGAATATTAAAAGAAAAAAACCAGCAAGTATAAAGAAGAGTATAGCAACGAAAACACTCAAGTGTAGATCGAATCGAAAGGAGATAAAGCAAGTGTTCTATCATCCGTTGTTTTGACAACAAATTTGAGATAGAAGAGTGATTTTTTCTGAGAAGGTTGATGCCTTTGTTTTGAAGAGATTGATGTCTCTTGCTGAGTTGGTGCTCGGTGAAAGGGGTTGGTGCTCCTGTAGGTTGTTGCCTACAAATTTTTTTTTTGGGTAGGTGCTCCAGTAGGTTGGTGCCTACGAATATTTATATTAAGAGAATTTCTTCGTGGTTTTCTCCCGAAAGGGTTTCCACACAAATCTGTGTCTATTTGCATTGTGTGGTTTTGCATTGTATTCTTTGATTGCTTTGAATATATTAATTGCGGAGTAATTTGAGGTTTTGGATTTAAGATTAATAGTCAAAAGCGAAAAAAAAAATCTTATACTGATTCACCCCCCCTCTCAGTATAAGCTTGTGCTTAACTGTCATGTCCCCTTCTCAGTGACATCTCTCGGATTAGCCTATCATACGACTCTCGTACGCTGATAGACTGGATAGAGGGTCACATTGGAGCTTGGCTCAGCTTCAGTTGGCAGAGTTTGATCAGTTGGCTTTCGTTTGGGCTCGATCGGAGACTTCTTGCAGAAGTTACTATTTTTAGTAGTTCCTGGCAGTCAAAGTGGGACCCCTACTATTTTTAGCAATATGGATTGGCAACATTCGGAATCACTTCAGTATTTGTCAGCTTCAGACGGATCAGTCATCGGATGAGTAACGAGAGAAATATTAATATTTAATTGTATTAATTAAATATTAATTATTCGAAGACTATTATATTAATTTATAATATTAAATTATAACTTAAGTGACTAATGCTAAGGGGTCGCCCATCATCAAGAGGGGGCCAATTCGTAATTATATTTTCATTATAAAATTGGCCAAAACTATGGAAATATTAAAATAATGGGAAGTGTGAATTTTTAATTAAAACCCTATCATTGAGGAAATCGCACCTTTGAGCTTATTTAAGCATTTTGCCTTGGGAATCGAGCCATTATGATGTCTATTGAGTTTAAAAATTGATCAACTTGATCTGAGCAAGAGACTTAAGGGTTTCAAGTTCGAATTCCTTGGAGAACGAGCCATCTCCATTGGAAGCAATTCAGAGGGTGTGAAATAACCCCTGATTTATTGCAGCAGAGGTTTCTTCATTCAGGCGAAATCACAGAGCTTTCAGAGATCTATTATCTTCAGAGTTTTATCAGTGTTGCATCCAAAGAACATTCATCCTACTAGGCGCATCATTTTCAGAGGGTTTTGACATTGATTTGGGAGGGCCGTACTATTGTACTTGTTGCTGCTGACAGATCCGTACCTTTCTGTACATGGCCGTACCATATACCAGGCCGTACTTCATTCCTTGAGGAAGGCGCATCATACTTCATCTTCCAGTCTTCACCAACATTGGCGCCCCTGTATTTGGAAGCATTTGCCATCAATATTCAGAGGGAGAAGGGCGTATTTAAGGCAGCCGTACCACATCTGTACTTTCAGCTGCCACAGAAAATACCAGGTTTTTACAAAAAAAAACATATTTTTCTTATTACATGTCAGTAGATCATTTCTGCGATAGTTCCGGAAGTTCAATAAATAGTTTGGTGTCAGTATTCTCAGTAGTTTTTATCCATTCCAGAGTTATGATTTTATTTGAATTTTATATTCAATTCTTGCAAAAATCGCCTTCTTTCATTTCATGCAAAAAACCAAAAACTTCAGAAAAAACAAACAAAACTATCAGATTGGGGAAACGGAGGAAACTAGAGTTTCTACATTAACAATAATTCTTTCTATTATATACAAGGAGAAGAGGAAGAAGAGGGAGAAGAGGGAGAAGAGCGAAACTTGATTGTGCCATCATTTGTTGACAAAGCAATAGTGAAAAGGTGGAAATTGTTTAAGTGAGATCGGTGCCTCAGAATAGAACGATCGGTGTCTTTCTCTAAGTCGGTGCTTGGCAATGAAGTTGGTGCTTCAATTCAAAGAGATCGGTGTCTAGAGCTAAGTTGGTGCTTGGCATTGAGGATTGGTGTCTCCAAGGAGGTTGGTGCCTACAGATTTTTTGTAAAAAGAATTATTAATTTTATGGCTGGATTTGGACAGTAGATCCAAGAAACCTTTCAAGTGTGGTTTTTTCCCACCGAAGGTTTTCCACGTAAATTCTATGTTGTGCATTTACTTATTCTTATGTGAATGGTTTCTTTATGAAACTTAGTTAGAAAGAAAGTAAACTATTATTACATATTGATTCACTCGCCCCTACCCACCACCCCTTTCTATGTGGTGTGCACTCAACATTTTCTTGTTAAAAATATCAAAGAAAATGAATTTGGGGTGGCTATGAATTTATTTACTTAACAAAGCATATCAGCCTGGGTTCAGACAAGGTAGAATATCTAGTCTTTCAGCATTCCAATCTTGGCCTTGTCTCTTCCAAATAAAGTTGTGGACAACGTATACAAAAAAAATTCAGTCGATCTAGATTTGATAGATCCATCTATAGTTGCCTGTCTTATATAGGTTATACCATATACTCAGATTCTTGTGGCTATAAGTTTATTGATTAGGAATGTAAAATCACATTGTGCTTGACACAATCCATACATGCAATTTTATTAGCTCAATTAACATTTTGGAATGAAAAGTCCAATTTGTAAATGTTATTTTCTTTTCATTGTTTGGTTTAGTACAAATGATTATTAATTATCATTGAAATCATTTTTTTCTGTTATTCACAGTATTTTTTGACTTGATATGCCCAATTAAGAAAATTTATAGCATTGCCATTACTGAAATTCCAAAAACTCTGAACATGATTGCTTTGTGTATATATTTTCAAACTAATTTTCCCAAGTAGCTTCTATCATAGTCCAAAGTAGATGACAAATTTTGTATCCTTTTCATGGAGTTCTGAATAGATGAAAAAATCCCAAGATAAACCTAGCATCATGCTGCAGCAGTTTTCCGTTCACAGAAACAAATCTGTTTCCCTAATTGTGTTTGGTTTTCTTCCTTTTCTTGGGCTATGTTTTTCAACATAACTACTTTCAATAAAAAATAAGAAAATATTTTTCCACCTTCAACTTTCACTGTCTTGTGCATATAAGAATCCCTGAAGCTTATTGTACATGAACAAAGGAAAAGAAGCAGTGTTCATCATCTCTCTGTCCTTTTTAATTTAATGCAGAAGTTTATTGTACATGAACAAAGGAAAAGAAGCAGTGTTCAAATGATAGATACTAGCTAAAAGAAAAGCCCCACTAAAGTTGCCTAATCTTGGAGGTAAATGATGCATTTTCTCAAATAAAATCCCAAGCAAAACATAAGAACTATGTGATAGAAAGAATGCTGACAACAAATTTATTATTAACCTGATTAACATGATACAAATCAGATTATAGTTGATTGCAAGATTAGTACCTTTAGCTTTGGTATTGCATCTTGTGCAGCAAATTTCTTTGCAACTTTAGTATTTGGCCTCACACCAATTCCAACCACCAAAAAATCTTTTCTACTCACAATTGCTTTAACCGAATACTCATTTCCTTTTCTTTCTTTTTGATATTCCAGTTCCAACTCAAAGTGCTGGCAAATTTCAGTGAGTTCCCTTACGGGTTGAAGGCGTAAGGTTTCAGGTGTGACAATTGGTTCCAGAATCTTTAACATCAATTTCCAAACATACTCCAAATCAAAGGCAGTATCTATTAGCAAAGCTCCAGCCAAAGACTCCACTAAATCTCCAAGTATCTGAAAATTTGGAATAGAAAATAAGCATACACAATATAAACCACACACAGCAACCAAGCCAATTATTTAACTGGAAAATATAGTGCAAAAGGAAAGTGGTAAATATCCATTTCTCCAATGAAAAGTAAGCATATTAATTTCTTTTACCTAGATTGTTTTTATCATACTTCAAAATCAATTGCATTATGAAGACACTGTTTAAAACAAAATAAGTTAAAGAAAATTGAGTAGAGAAGTGACATGCATATGTTTTGCTCTTTTAGTCAAATAATTTAAATTTCTATGTTTAAATAACTTAATCCAATGACATCGAAAAGTATTCAAAGTATTTTGAAACAAGTCTTTGGATTTCACAGTGGTAAAGCTTTTGATAAACCTCTAATCAAAATCAGTTATTTCTGGTTATTAAAAAGGTATATTGAGGCTGGAGCATCCAAGTTCATGAACAATCTTGCATCATCCAAAAACATGGCATTGGGTTCTTATATATGCACATGTGCACGTTTGTTTGTGTTGTGCGACTTGTCGACTGTGGAAACCACGTTGCGCATGTGGAAGAAGATTGACAACACTTTAGAGAACATCGTCAAGAGTTCAACATTTAAAAAAAGGGATGGAGAGATGGTTCCAGTTATCTCAGAAGTCAAATGACCCCTTTCTAGGATTGTGATGAAATTTCGGCTAAAATGCAGTCCAGCAGCTACTTAGCTGCCAGTCTACACTAACTGGCAATTTCACCTGTGGTGAAGGCATGGGTAAAATATCTGCCCAGAACAAGAAAACATGACTTGTGGACCATTTTTGAAGGACAAAGGGACGTTGAAGAGTCTTGAAGGATATTAGTGTCAGGGAAGCAAGATTCAGATCAGTTTTGGAGAAGAGTTGGAAGTTAGTTGTGGTGATAAAGCAAGTTGGGGGAGGAAAGTTCCAACTCCATAGAGAAGAGCAAAGCTGAGAGGGAACTAACTTTAGCTCAAAGAGAGAGAGAGAAGCAAAGATAAGAGAATGAGAGTGATGTGTGTTCATATAAGTGAGTCTTGAGTTTGAGTATATGTCGTCTTCATAATCAATAGGGGACGGGTTGTGTATGAACCTCTGTAACACTTCTAATAATTCAATAAAAAGAGCATTTAATTTCTATTTTTGAGTTCTTAAGTTTGTGTGTCCTTGAGAGAGAGAGTGTGTATACCCATTGGGGAGTAGGGTAGAGATTCATTTGGCCCCATCATTCTCATCTGCATATATTGGTATCGTCATATGTGTTGTTGCTGCAGTGGAACTTTCTTTGTGTGTTGCTTGCCTTTTGAGTGGTGGACCATGAGTAGCTTGCTCCTGTATATGATCAGCAAGTTTCCTTTTGGTGGTCTCTATGAATATCATTTGATTAATGGCTTGAAAGGTGTGCTCATGCTCAACTGTGATTATGCTTAGATGCTCAATGCGGGTATTCATAGCATCAATCCTCTCTTGCTGTTTTTGTACAACATGGATTAGCCTAGAAAGACTTCCCTCAATGTAAGGGTTATGCACTCCCACATCCTCGATGTTCTCCCTAAGACTTTTCAGAATAGTGGCAATTTAAAACATTGCCATATAGACATTTTGATTAATAGTCAAAATGGTAGCTTAACCCTTGTTAACAATATGGTCTGCCATAGACCCCATTGAACCCGATAACTTTTATCCTGACAGGACTGGGCATTCCATTGTAGAAAATGTGAAAGGATGTGTAGTTATACAAAAAGACAGACTTGTAGATGGGGAAGCCTAGTAGCCAAGATTTGGGATATTCATATTTACAGGAGGATGGAATCTATTGGGAGTATACATAAAGGAAGCCCTAGCTCTTGCATTGATTTGGATCGACTCATTAACAAAGAGAACATTTTGTGGCCTAGGAAAGATTGGAGAGTTTACACATTACTGTAGGTTCCATGACAAGGGTGATTTCCATGACATGTTTTAAATTAAGCTCGATTTAGGGGATCAAAGCTATGGGCTTGTTAGGTGTGAAGTCACTATTCACAGTCATTGTTCACAGGTTACTATTCATGATGACATGGCATGCAAGTGATATGGCATGCAGGTGATGTGGCATGCAAGTGACATGGCAAGGGGCCATGGAGGGTCCCAAGTGTGATCAAGATGATGTGATGGGGAGTGTAGCGTAGCACTCCATTACAGGACATGGGTTTTGTCCCTAGTAGTCACATGTGGTTTGTCTTGGTGTGCAAAAGACAAGGGGTCATGTATGGGTCAAATTTCTAAGGGGCCCTAGGATTCACATGTCTAGTTAGAGTTAAAAGGTTATTGCAACACCTTTTGAACTCTTGTGTTCACATGTGAAGATGAAGACAAGACTGCATTGTTGCAGATTGACCTCACATGTGTGAGTGGGGTGCAATTCTTGGAGTCACATGGGGTGGCATGGATCTTGTCTAAAGTAGAGCATCTACTTTGTCGGTCAACCCTTGGTGAAGAAGACAAGAAGAACACTATTGATTGTTTGGACTCACTTGTGGAAGTGGGGCCCAGGTTTTGGCGCCACATGGAGGTGGCACATGTAATATCCCCAAATACAAAGGAGACCATAAACATGAACTGCATTAATGTAAATAAATCACCAATGGAATCACCTAAACCAGTAGCAATTAAATTAACAACTAAATTAAATAAAGGGTCCATATGAGAAGGAGCGCCACATTTAATGCAAGGAATAAAAGTTATATTAATGCAATTCGTCCCATTTGATGAAAAGACACATCACTTTCGAAAGGACACATCATTTGATGCAAAGCTATGAAGGATATTTATAAGAACTTGGTGAAGGAAAAGGATATATATTCAAATTTGACAATCATTCCCTTATCTGAAGTTTAGGCAACAACTTCTTTTATAATTGAGGACGAAACCCCTTGATATCAACCCATCAAGGACGAAACCTTTTGAGAGTTCTCTATTAGAATATTTATAACTAGAATTCCGCATTGCACATTTGATTATCATACAACATTATTTGTTATATAAATTTATTAACTTGTTAATAAGAACATAATTCTATATTCATTGAATATTATTATTTCGAACTTTTAAAAGGAATTCCGAGAAATCCAAATAAATGTATAATATTCCGATTTGGGATATTACAATGGTATCAGAGCTTTTCATCCTGCCAGTGTGAGGGTTTTGATAAGCTTTATGCATTCAAATCATAGGGTCAACATAAACAACCTAAATGATGCACAGTTTGACTAGAGGGCCCAAGGGCAAATTCAAGTATATACGTTGATGTCACAATTAGTTCAACAAATGCAGCAGTTGAATAACTCACTAACTCATAATTCTAATGGTGAGGGAAGATCATCACAAGCATAATAGGGTTATACATTTAATAATAGTCGTGAAGGACTCCCATCAAGGGCTTATGTATGCCCAACCATGTCCACATTCCTTCAACGAGAGGAACCAAAACAGGAAGAAGATGAGGCCGAGTTGATTTTCAATGAGATTAATGCATGTCACAATAAATATTTGAATCTTGATCCTATGATAAGGGATGAATTGACATTCATGGATTTTTGTCATTTAAAGGGGAAATGTGTACCAGAGGAAGATGAATGGCAGCCAAATTCAGTCAAACAAGTCATCATGGAGCAGCTACCAAAGGAGCATAAAATTTGGATGGTTGACAATGATTTAGGCAACAACCTTGAGTTGCAGGAGCAGCGGGTGGAAGTAAACTATTCAGTGTTGAAAAACATCCCAACAACATCACTCAAAGAAATCTCTAAGCCCGAGTTGGAGGCAATGGTTCTTGAACTTGAACGGCCAAACAAACGTTGGAATCATCTTATAACCATAATTCGTCCTATTATCACAATGAAAATAGGTATGAATCTTTTATCAAAGATGAACCATTGCTTGGTCTCGATAATAACACAAAGAAAATACTTGTCTTCATGGACAGTGGAGGTGAGTCATTAATAGAGATTGTAAGGGCAGATTTCGTGACAAATGAGCTTGAGCAGGGCATTAGCAGCCCAAGAAATGATCAATTTGGAGTACGTAATGGTCCCAGGCTCCTCATGCTCAGCCAAGAGCTAATTAATAATTAAAGCAATGGTTATGATGGCAGAACGCTGTGGAATCCAAGAAAGAACAGTTGTAATAATCCCTTGCAAGAGAGAACTAATAATAATGCAATCATTTCTACAAGGATGGGAAAAGAAACATCTAAGCTTGGAGCAGATTATAATTTGTTGTGGAGTGTACTATCGGGTTTTAAATTGCTTGAGGACAAGCAAGTTGAAAAAAGGTCTGTAATATCCCCAAATACAAAGAAGACCATAAACATAAACTGCATTAATGTAAATAAATCACCAATGAAATCGCCTAAACCAGCAGCTATTAAATTAACTACAACAGCAACTAAATTAAATAACTTGTCCATATGGGAAGGAGCGCCACATTTAATGCAACGAATAAAAGTTATATTAATGCAAGTCGTCCCATTTGATGAAAATACACATCACTTTGGAAAGGACACACATCATTTGATGCCAAACTATGAAGGGTATTTACAAGAACTTGGTCAAGGAAAAGGATATATATTCAGATTTGACATTCATTCCCTTAACTAAAGTTTAGGCAGCAGCGTCTTTTATAATTGAGGCCGAAACCCCTCATTTATTAGATACAAGGACGAAACCTCTTGATATCAATCCCTCAAGGACGAAACCCTTTGAGAGTTCTCTATTAGAATATTTATAACAAGAATTCCACATTGCACATTTGATCATTATACAACATTATTTGTTATATAAATTTATAATGTTGTTAATAAGAACATAATTCTATATTCATTGAATATTATTATTTCGAACTTTAAAAAGGAAATCCGAGAAATCCAAATTAACGTATAATATTCCGATTTGGCATGTGATGTGGTTGATTGGTGATGTGGCAAGGGCCCATGGAGGGTCCCAAATGTGATCAAGATGATGTGATGCGGAGTGGGGTGTAGCACTCCACTATAGGACATGGGTTTTGTCCTTAGTAGTCACATGTAGTTTGTCTTGGTGTGCAAAAGACAAGGGGTTATGTATGGGTTGAATTTCTAAGGGGCCTTAGGATTCACATGTCTGGTTAGAGTCAAAAGGTGATTGCAACACTTTTTGGACTCTTGTGTTCACATGTGAAGATGAAGACAAGAATGCATTGTTGCAAATTGAACTGAGTGGGGTGCAACTCTTAAAGTCACATGGGATGGCTTGGATCTTGTCTAAAGTAGGGCATCTACTTTGTTGACCCTTGGTGATGAAGACAAGAACACTGTTTATTGTTTGGACTCGCATGTGGAAGCGGGGCACAAGTTTTGGAGCCACATGGAAGTGGCACATGTTCTTATCTAACAATGGATTTAATTTGATGATTTTTGCACATAGAGACAAACACCTTTGAAGATCACAAGACACCCACTCAAATGTGGCAAATGTTTGGGGCCACTATGATGTTTCTCTCTCCCCTCTCTCTTCTCATTGTAAATGCTATTAATAGCATGCTTTGTCTTTGTATTTGTTATCCTTATGGATCACTCTTGGATCCTTGCAAGCTTGGGTTTGCATGCTTGTAGAGAGGTAGAGCCTGGAGGCCATGTTGCTTGGCTCACCTATATGCTTGGATTGTAAGCATCTTGCATGCTTTGTTGTAAGCATGGAGATCCTTGAGGTTGGAGGTTAGAGCCTAGAGGCTTTGTATGCTTGGCTCACCAAAGTGCTTGGTTATGTTAACACTGAAAGGAGTTGTTGGAAGTTGTGTAGAAGAGATTGATGCTAAGATAATGAAGTTTGGAAGCTGCCCATTGCCCCGTGGTTTTTCCTTGCACATTACAAGGTTTCCACGTACATATTGTGTAATGTGTTCCCTCTTGTCTCATGTTTTTGTATCTTGTTTTATTCCGGATTCATTATTTGCACTATAGGATATAGCTTATTGATCCTAACATGTAGTATCAAAGCTATTTTTTACTAACAAGGCTAAGTTGAAGCAATATTTGACTGTTCATTGTCAACTCTATTAGCTATAATTATCTATTCCTTATCAAAATAAAACGTCTGCTCATTCCTTTCTTGCTTCATATTTGAGGGCTTCTTTCCTACAAAATCTTTGCTTTGTTTCCCAACTCTTTTGTAGACTTGTGTTATGGTGTGTGTATCTTTTCCCTATTTGCACTTATCTATAGCCATTTTTTTAAGATTGGTACTTCTCCTTTGTGATGAACTGGGCATGAAATCAATATTGAAATTTGCAATAGATATTGTTCTTGAATGTGCTTTGGATGATAACTCACCATAAAACGAGGAGACAAGTAATTGTGAATTCCGAGTAGCCCCAAAATTTGATTTTTAAGTTTTGATTTTTAGAATTGGTAGTTTTACTTATCACACATTGTGGTGGGTAAAGGTGTAATTGATATTAGTTGTAATTTGAGAGACTTTTTCCACAAATCAGCCCACTAACTACCATCAACTTAAATACTCAAATTCATTTGTACTAATTTTTTTGTCCTTAACAATTTCCATTGGCTTCTCTATCATCTCTCCTAGTATATTTTTTGTCTTCTCCAATGTAAGAAACAAGAGTTTATTGCATCTAGACAACTTACACTCCTTGCTGATCTCCACCACTCACCTAAGACATTTTGGTGTGCTCTTCTCCCGAGAAAAACCACAGTTTCAAACATCAACCCCAAAGCATGGGTCTCCTATGCTAGTTCCCTCTATGATATTCCAAACCATCTTGCTACTACTGCCAACACTCCTCCATCATCCTCTTCTATTTTTCCACTTGTTCTATCAAGAGAGCTATTTTGAAGTGGTTCCCCAGCAAAGCAGCAGATTGTAAAGGTCTCAAAGTTAAGTTCATCAAATATGTTGTAGATTCCCTACCTTTCCCCTTGCCATGCTTTTAAATGAGGTAGTATATTCAGATTTCCCTTGGTCATGGTCCTACCACATTATTCACCCTATTAGTAAGTATGGAGATCGATCTATCCATAGAAACTACATGATCATTATGATGGGGCATACATTTTCCAAATGTTATGCCACAATGTTAAAAATGCAGTTGTCAAAGTCATTGGAAAGGAATAATATCAGAGCTGGGAGGCAGGTTGGCTTAGGAGAGACTACCAGACTATTGACCACATCTTTACACTCTGGGCTATTATTGAAGAAGCTCGGCATAGGTCTTCCATAGTCTTTTTTTGTTTTGTTGACTTGAAAAAAGCCTTTGAATTGGTTCCAAGATACCTTTTATCCAGAAATTGAGAGATGTCAACATCCCAAATTCTCTAATAACCACTGCTTGGAGGCTATATGAGATAGTTATTGGGCAATTTCATACTTTTCACGATGTCTCTGACTTTGCAAAGAGTACCGTAGGGATCAAGCATCGATGTCCTCTCTCATTGACACTATTCAACATCTACATTGATGGGTTAGAGGGGTTTCTTTGGCAGCATACCTATATGAATGATGGTTGTATTCTACATGAGATGCTTATAGCTATCCTTATGTTTGCCGACAATGTTGTCCTCCTCTCACACCTCGCCGAGGGCTTACAACGACAACTTGATGCCCTTGCTCGTTTCTATGAACTTCGACAACTTGTAGGCAACCTTAATAAAACTAAGGTCACAATCTTCAATATTTCCAAATGTTCTCACTAGATTCCAATTTTTTTACAAAGGGGAAATTTTAGAGGTCACATCAGCCTACACATTTGGAGGTCCAATTTCTTGGTCCATCTTTTAGCATGAAGTTTACCTCTCATTCATGCCTTTGCAAGAGATATACCTCTCTTTCTATCTTGGAAAGTCAATGTTTCCAAATCCACTACCAGGACATCGCTTCCAAGTTACATTTTTTTTATACAAACGTCAAAGCTATAGTTTCCTATGGATTAGAGGATTGGGGGTCATCAACTGGGCCTATATTGTGAGTGTCTAGACTCTCATCTTATAGTGCATGATCCGTCACAACATTACAATTCCTCAATGCATCGTCCAAGCTAAGTTTAACACCCAACCGCTAAACCTTGAAACTATCTTCAAGCTTACTTTCTACATCCTCAGACTCATATCCTTGGGAAATGGCTTTTTGTTCTAAGAGATATCCATACTTAACACTTTTCTCTTTAGAGATTGATTCGTTGGTCTGCACCAAACATTGGCATTGTTGGTACTTTGAGACTAGGTTGCTCCTTTCTATTGGCATCTCTATTGATAAGCTACCCCTTTCATGTACTCCTTGGCCACCTTCCTACAAAAGACATCATCACTAGAGCTGTCGGAGAGGACATCTATAGGCAATGTATCCAGGCCACCTGGATCTCCCCCCTTTAGTTGCTCAACCCAAGCATGTTTTTTATGCAAAGCATTTATTACAAGTAGTGGATGGTATTATTCCTCGCTCTCTATCTCTAGCACCATTGGTCCCACATCTTGAAGTTTACCCTTGGCTACATGAGAGTGTGCTCTCACCAATTACAGGTTGAAACTAATCACCACATTCTCCGTCAGGACCAGACCTACCATCTTTACTCCCTCCAGGAGGTGGAGACCGAGGAAAACTTCATTTTCAGATGCCTCATTTACTATGAGATCCGGAAAAGATATCAATACCTTTACATGGACTCAGGGAACATTCTATCTACCTTCTTCAAATACCCATACCAGTAGTCCCTAGCTCTTTATCGTCACGAGCCTATCACTCTTCGACGCATATCCCTACAAGAGGAGCCTAGAGGCTTTAGAGCCCCCACATTGATCACTTCTTTCTTCCAAACCATCCAGGGGATTAGCAACACTAAGCTCCCTATGGACATTGATACCTCCACACCAGAGTTGATAGATCAGTTAGGCAACGCTTTTCTTAGCACACCATTGTTACTCAAATCCTCCAGCTTGTTCTCCCTCGACATCGTGGCTCAATGCCTTCCCTTCAGCATGGCTCTACCCCTTTCTGATGACATGGATCTACTACTTGTTGGCTGCCACCCAGACTATAGTGGCAGGCTCATATTACGAGTTTCTCTTCTACTACGAGAGGTCCATCGACCTTTGATGTTAGGGGAGATTCTAGAGGAAGTGTTTTGCTTCCTCCTAGGATCTCCAAAAATTGCACCCCCCAACATTGGGTACTCCCTAACGAGCACTATCAGATCTTTTCACAGTGATTGATGATGGCTCAAACAGCTCCTCCACTTCAAGCACAAACATAGATATCCGACAAGGTTTCCTCCCAGTCTTCATCGACACGTGCTTTTGGGGCTCTTGTTCACCCTTCATTGCTATTTGTATTGGTTTCATTACCACCTATGTCAGTGGCACACTGCTTTACTTTATCTTATGTACTTTTATTCTTTTATTTGGCTTCTAGGATTCTCTCTTCCTAGAACTTTCCATGGTTAGCCACTATATCCTTGAGTCCCATTGACCTACTTTGCTCATCTATGGACATTTATATAATTTCCTTCTTTCTTCCTTTCTCCTTTTAGTGACTTTGTAAGTGGAAGGTAAAGTGAGAATGCAGAGAATCGACATTGTTGGAGTAGGGCAATTGAGATCTAAGTGCCTAAGAACTTAGTACAAAAGCAAAGAGAATGTTTCATATGCCAAATCGCAAGCTTGATAACCCTCCTTTGTATACTCCTACACTATAAATTGTTGGCATTGTAAAGTCATGGTATGATGCATGTGACTCGAAGTGGAAATGTAGTCGGGATGAATAAAATGTCAATTTAGGGGAGCATATAACCTATATGATAGTAATAAAAGGTGAATAACATAAAAGGGAGTAGGTGGCAGAAGAAACAAATTAGAGAATATCAAGGTCATATAAAATATGGTGTGGTGTAAATTGGCCAAGTGTAAGACATGATAGAAAGAGAAAAAAATTATTAATGTCCAAGAATGACCAAAAGTAGGTCAATGGGGCTTGAGTATACACCCAATTACAATAGAAAGTCCTAGGATAAAAGGACCCTAGAAACAATGACTAATTAAAAAGAAAAACAACAAAAGCAATAAAAGTAAAAGAGGGGTAAACCCAGCGTAGTTAATCCCCCAACCCATGTGGTTTAGGGTAACAATACAAATAGCCATGTAGGGGGAGTGATGGAGATGGAGCATAGCACAGGGTGTAAAAACCCCCAAAGAGCATGGGTTAACAAAAGTCAAAATGCCTAGATGGTAGTCTCATAAAACATCACTAACTGTGCCCAAGATACAAGAATCCTCTATGCCATCATCTATCATTGTGAAAGGGCCAATGTAGGATCTCATAATGCTCCTCGGGGAGTGTCTAGGGCCTGAGGGGGTTGAATGGGTAATCCTAGGAGGAAGCAAAGAACTCCCCATAGAATCTCCCCTAACATCCAAGATCGAAGAAGCTCCTATGGCAGCAAAGAAACTTGTAATGTGTGCAAATCCATGATGGAGCAAATCCATGACGTTGAGCAAGAGTGGATCCCTGTTGCCAAGAGCTTAGTGTGCGGGGATACCTTAGTAGTAGTGTTGCATAGAGATGAGCATTGTCTCAATAACCTACCCGCCTTAGTGTGTGAAGCAACAATATCCAAATGGTGCTTATTGCCACAAACCTTTGAGGGGCTGAAAGAATGAAGTGATCAGCTTGGAGGCTTGCGGGGTTCCCTGTAGGGACTTGTGTCGAAGGGTAACAAACTCCTAAAGAAAAAGGGCCACGCGACATTGATCGTGGTACTAAAAGAAAGTCGATAGAGAGTTGCTTGAGTCTCCATAAAGACAATGTTATCTCCCCCAAATCTCATAATAAATAGGATATTTGAAAATGAAGTGCTCCTAAATCTCCACCTCTTATAGGGGGCAAAGACAACAAATCCAATCTCCGTGTGGAATATGATGATCACTCTCAACCTACAACTATTGTGAACATAACCTAAACTGGTCGAGGAGAAATCTCAAGCTATGAGACCAATGATATTGGAGATAGTCAGGGAGATGGACACCATCCACCACCTACAAGAAATGTTCAGTGTAAAAGGCAAGCTTGGGGTTGAGCGGCTAAGGAGGAGAGGTCCAAGTGAAGTAGATGTACCGCCTATAGCTATCCCCTCTGAAAAGTCTAATGATGGCCTCCTTTAGGGGAAGAAGTCGAGGAAGGGCATCCAAAGAGTACCTAAAAGGAGGTAAACTATCAATACAAATGTCTATACACTAGAGGAGAAAACTAGTTTTAGAATACCGGAAATATTGATGTCTATTAGGGCCTAAGGATAGAATCATCTACGAATAACATAGGGCTAGGCATCATCTACATAATCGGCAATTACTCGGTAAGTATGCGAGTACTCGCCATTTTTTTCACCAATGAGTTTTTTCACTTACACTCGCGAGTTTTAGATTGAGGACTCTAAACATGAAATAAAACACTTAACTGTTAGAATAATATCTTATTCGCTCATAGTCTAGGAAGTTGTATATGCACCCAATATTAAATAAGTGGTGCATTAATAAATGAGCGTAGTTGTAGGTTATTGTAGACATTTAATCATTTCCTCCACCACGACGTGTTAGGTGTGAGTAACTATGGCTCATGAAACCTATATATGTAACCTTCATGTTTGATCAATGTTAATGAGCATATAACATTTTTCATTGTGGTGTCAGAGCAAGAGTAAAGAGATCAAGGAGAAGTGAGACTTTTATTGAGAAGTGTTAGGCACTCAGATTTCTTGCAATTGAAAGGAGAAATGCACCATTGCTTTCATCTTCATATTTTTTTACAGATATACATTTGCTTTTTTTTTTTTTTTTTTTTGGAAGAGCTCCAGAGCATTCCAAAAATAAATTTAGAGGATAACGAGTCATCAAATGCATACAAAGGAAAGAGATTCATTCTAATTGAAAGGAGCATAGAATTTCATGTGAAAATATTCATACCTAGATTGATCGGGAAATAGATCGAAGGAAGAGTGAGAAGAAAAATAAAGGGATGCACCAATGCACTTGAATTCTTCTCACAAGAAATCTATTATTTTATTTTCTTCTTTCTTTTGTGAGATTATCTTAAAAATAGACAATGAAATTTTTTTTCCTAGAAAAAGGTAGGGATTTTTTTTGAGATAGCATAGAAATTTATTTTTTTAAAATCATGACTATCTTTCATAAGGTTTTTCTCCTCACATAGGTGTTTGATTCAAACAATTCTTTCACGAATGGAAAGAGAACTTCGAGAGCTTTCTGAAAAGTGGTCACAATAAGGATTCTAAGCAGTATCAAGAGAGATATTGTGGTCTGAAGTTGACCTTGCAAACCTATTTTTGACAATTTTTTAATGTGCGACCTAAAAAAAACTTTTATTTCAAGTAACAAAATTAGGTTTTTTTTTAACAGTTGAAAATAGAATTTAGATAATTTTTATACTTTTCAGATATGTGGCATAAAGCAAGCAATTAAAAAAATTATAAAACTGCACATTTTGCACACATGAAGTGTTTAGTGTGTGTGGTGTCTTTGGTTCATGTTTACAAGTAAATTTGTCATGTTAAATTACTGCATCCAACCCCTAACATAGCTGCCACAACGATGTATGTGATATTTTCACTATAAATTGTCGAGGAGAAATAAGGCAAACAATTTAATTGAACCTTCCCTCTGTTACCCATTCACCACAATCGTTAGGCATAAATCCTAATGTGTGGAATATTTGAGTATACAGAAAAGTTACACCCACGTACAAGGATTTCCACTAAGCATGTGTCATTGACTAGACGAATCATTTTCACGTACTATTTTTGTACCATGTACCACTTTGCTTTCACATACGTTAACGTCTCTTTTATGTACCGATGAGTATATAGAAAAGACAAGCTTCTTCCACATACAAACAAGTATATAGGAAAAACACGTATATCAAGAGGCTTAGTATATCGGATTGATGGTATATAGAAAGCTAAACCTATTTGGAGTGATAAGGAGCCAATCTATCTCCCTTTGTCAGATTATTCACTATGATCAGATCTAGACCAAGATTTGTTTTGCCAGACACTCAACGTCCTCGAGGTAACATCTATGTAGCATGGAATACTAAGGGACAAACACATTTGGAATTTGAAGACATATGGCCAATTGTTGATGGCTCATTGCCCTGACATGCAAATGACGTTGATTAGTGCAAAGTCGACAAGGCCAACTAGAAGGCAAAATTGATAATCATGTTTGGAGTCTTGGATGACGTACAACCTCATATCCAAAAAGACACTACAACAAAAGAAGCCTGGGACAAGCTCAAGACTACTTTAAGGCAAAAAATCAAAATTACATTTTGCATCTGCAAAGCCAATTACATTGTCTCAAATTGAAACCAAAACAAAAAGTGGAAGCTTTCCTATGTAGAGTTGCATCTTTGTGTGTCTCACTCCATGCATTGGAAGAAATCGTGATAGACGACTCTTTGGTACCCATTGTCCTAAGAGTGTTGTCCCCAACATACAAAAATTTTGTGACCACATTGAACGCCACAGGAGAGAAACCGACATTTGAAGAGTTGGTGAACATGTTGCAACAAGAGGAAGCCTTGCAAACTTCAGAGGAAGCAATTGAAAAACATATGCTCTCATCACATCAAAAGGGAAAGAAGCCCATTAAAGGTTCAAAACAATCCCCTAAACAGAACAAGCAACAAAAACAACAAGGGAATAAACCCTGTTTATAGTAAATCTTTCTAATTTGTGGAAAAACAAAATATGATTTGAAACATTGTTGGTACAATGCATTCACACAAGGATCATCTAGTTAGAAGTCCACTTCACAAAATTCACCACAGGAAAAGAAGAAACAACAACCGTCAAAACGTCAATCGAAACAAATTCATTCCTAATCACAATAGCATGGGAATGTTGAAGCAAAAAATGAATCTTCAAATGAGGATCATGTATTTGCCACTCAAACATATGCGGAAAACACTTCTCTAAATTCATTCTGATATGTGGATTCTGGCACTACAAGGCACTTGACCAATAAGAAAGAATGGTTCTCCACATTGAACCGAACATCACGAGACAATGTCTCTCTCACCAATCATACATCCTACACTATTCAAGGCTATGGTGATATTTCTTTACATATTGGAAAGAAAAAATGCACAATCAAAGACAATCTTGTATGTCCCAAAACTCACTAGAAACTTGTTTGTCAACCAACCACTAGATCACAACCTCAAGGTTGAGTTTGATCACAAAGGTGGTCAAAAGTTTTGTCTAATAAAAAACAAGTCTAACGGCTACAAAGTAGTTGCGAGAGCTTCAAATATTCACAAAATGTTTCAGCTTGATGATGTTAACAATGACCATTAAGCACCACAGCAAATCTATGGCACAAAAGATATGGACACTTGAGTTAAGGATATCTACTCACATTGAGCAGACACAACATGGTCAGAGGCCTTCCCTTAAGCAATCTTTTGAGATTTGGTCTGGTTGCCTCATTGGAAAACCACTGAGAGTTCCATTTGGCAAAAGTGTATATTGGGTTACTAGTCTTTTGGATTTAGTGCACACCAATCTCTGCAGACACATGACTCCCAACCACAAAGGATACAAGTATTTTCAGCTCTTTGATGATGACTACTCATGATAGATGTGGGTATACCTTTTGAAGACTAAAAATCAGGCCTTCCAAATCTTAAACAAATTCAAGGCCACTGTGGAAAATGAACTAGTCAAAAAATTAGGTTCCTTCGCCCAAATCATGGGGGAGAATACACCAGTACAGAGTTCTTGACGTATCTCAAAGCGAATAGAATACATTGTCAATTGACTATGCCATATACACCATAGCATAGGGGGTTGCAAAACAACGTAATTTTGTAATTGTAGACATGTTTTGCAACATGGTTGAGGATGCACAACTATCTCATTTATTTTGGGTAGTAGCATGTCACACAACGGTCTACTTGCTAAACAAGTCACCCACCAAAGCTCTTGATGGGATCACATGACAAGAAGCTTGGATTGGGAACGAATCAAAAGCTTTACATCTTTGATTTTTTGGTTGCAAGGCATACATGCTTGTCTCATAAAAGAAAAGAAAATAAATGGGATAAGAAAACCATGGGGGATACAGTAAAGAGTTGAAGGCATATTGGCTATTTGACCCAGAAACTACGAAGGTGCTCATCAACAAGGACATTGTGTTTGATGAGAAGAGTGGAAACAATCCATCTTCCACACAGGGACGTGATACAAGCACTAGACCTATAACCAAGACCTCCAATACCACCACCCACTACTCAAAGTATGCCCAAGTGGTATACTAGTACAATATGAGATGTTTAATTAGATAGAGTCCCTAACACATTTAGTTCAAAACCGAGGATTCACATCATGACTCACAAAGAGGTAAACATGGCCCTTATGAGCATATAGTTGTAGAAACATTTGAACCCTCTACAGTAAGAGACGCCCAACAATCAAAACCTTGGAAGATGCTATAGATGCAGAATATCAATCATTGATGAAGAATAACACTTGGCAACTTGTTGGTCATCCACCAAGAAAGAAGCCCATCAAATGTAGATGGATATTTAAGACCAAGTACAAGGCAAATGGCCGCACAGATAAGTACAAGGTGAGACTTGTAGAAAAGGGTTACGCTGAAAAAGAAGGTATTGACTAGTAGACTTTTGCTCCCACAACCAACATTAAAACAATCAGAATGATATTTGCTCTGGCTGCATAGTTTGGATGGAGCGTTCATCAGATGGACGCCAAAAGTGCTTTCTTGAATGGAGTTCTATAGGTAGAAGTATACATGATCCAACCATAAGGATATGTCAAATAGGATCAGGAACAAAAATTATGCAAACTTATCAAGTCATCGTATGGTCTCCAATGGGATCCAAGAGCCTAGTATATAAAAATAGATGAGCATCTCATACAACATGGATTCCAAAAGAGTCCATATGATCCCAATCTCTACCTCAAACAGCGAGGGTGGGTCATAATCATTGTTTATGTCAATCATCTAGTAATCAATGGTAGTTCAGTGAAGATGATCGATGCTACAAAGAATGATCTCAAGAGATCATTCGACATGACAGATCTCGGACTACTACACTATTGTCTTGGATTGGAAGTTTGGCAAAAAGGGTATAGTATCTTTGTGTCATAGATGAAATATTCCAAGACAATGCTCGAGAAATTTCAGATGATGGATTGTAAACCTATGGCCACACCTATGGAGACAAGACTTCAACTATCTCATGCATATCCATCACCATCAGTACATGCCACTCTCTATCAACAGTTGATTGGGAGTCTCATCTATCTCATCTACACTACGCCAGATATAAACTATGTTGTTAGCTATCTTTCACAATTCATGCAAGAACCCAAAGTAAGCCATTGGAAAACACCTAAGCGGATATTGAGATATATTAGAGTAATGGAATATGGTCTAGTATACAGGAAGAATGACAAATTCCTCTTGACGAGATACACAGACATAGATCACACAAGTTCTATTGATGACAAAAAATCCAATTCTGGATTTGTATTCTTTTTGCGATCTGGTCCAATGTCATGGTGGAGCAGGAAGTAAGATTGTGTTTCATGTTCTTCCACAAAAGCAGAATATCACACTGCAATAGGTGTTGTCTATGAAGCAATATGGATATGTCACATTCTTGTAGATTGGGAGTACCACAAGCTCAGTCTCCAGTTTTGTATTGCGACAACCAAAGTGTTTTACAACTTGTTCGTAACTTGGTGTTTCATGAGCACACAAAGAACATTGAAGTTAATATGAATTTCATACACAAACATGTACAACATCGCAACATAAAGCTCCAATATTGCCCCACTCAAGATCAGTGTGCAAATGTCTTCACAAAGTCACTTGCACATGACAAGTTTGAGGCATTCATAAATTCTCTCTCTTGTACCCTTAAGACTATGATCCATTAAAAGGGTGAATGTTAGAAAATAGATTACTAGCTTATAGTCTAAGAAGTTGTACATACACCCAATATCAAATAATTGGTGCATTAGTAAATAAGGGTAGTTGTAGGTTGTTGTAGACAATTAATAATTTCCTCCACCAAGTGTGATGGACTATGGCTCATGAAGCCTTTATCTGTGTTGATTGAAAAAAGTGTAAAACACTTCAGCGCGTACGCTACAGTCAACAATATCACAGGACGAAGTCCCTCTTTTATTTGTAGGCGAAGCTACCTTTATTAAAAAGAAAAGAAAAGCACAAACCTAACATATTCACAAATGTGCATACTAAATTCATTTGGAGGTTTTCATGTATGAGAAAGGAAATACAAATAGGAAACTGACTTGGGGAAAATAGGAAGCATTCACAATAAAAGAGAGGGAAAGAATGTAAATAATTGAGCAAACAAAGATTTCACTTATATATCACATCCATTAACGGAAAATAGAATTACTACCCATTGATATTTTTGTTAGAAAGAATGAAGATAACAATATTATAAATAAATGAACGTAAAAGCATTCATTTGCAACCAAAGACGAGCTCAAAGTCCTGGAACATTTAGTATTATTGATTCTCTTCAAAATGACACCAAGTTCTTTCCTTCTCTCTCTTCACAAAAGTTCTTTCCTTCTCGCTCTTCACAAAAGATCACATTCAATCGCAGCCCCAAATTGCAAGTTAGGGGGTCTTCTCTAGCACTTGTTCCTCACGTTCCTCCTCATCATCAATGTTAACAACTTGCATAGCTCGCTGACATTTCTCTTCATATTCCTCAAATTTCTACATGTTTTCTAACTTCTCCAGGTCTAGGCCTTCAAAGTGCTGATGTGGAATCTTGGCCTCTATTGCAAATTTATCATTTGCAAAGGAATTCTCTTGAAATTCTTTAAGTCCTTCAACTTGTCAAAGGTGTTCTGGGAATGCACAAATTTATGAATTGATTCATAGTTGAACGAAATAGTAAAACTTGTTTCCTGTTCAAGCAATTGTTTGACTAAGCTTTGCATATCTTCCACAAGAAATATTTTTCCTTCATTTCCATAAATGGGCATGGAAGCTTCTCAATGGCCTCACTGATATCACAGGTGGGATCAGCTACTAAGATCCTTGATTCCTTGAACTTGCGCAAGGATTCCTCTATAATCCTAATCCTGAATTTTATTAACCCCAATAACTCAATGTGTTCTCCAAGCCATCTTTTATAAGAATTCCTTCACTAGCCAAAACATCTCCGTCTGCTTTGATCAAGGCTTGAAGCTATGGTAACCAATTCTTCAATTTAATCAATTCTTCTCTATACTCGGCCTCTTTCTTATAAACATATTGTCTCTCTTCTTCCATTGAAGAGTAGGCTTCAATAGTCGAAGCTAGAGTTTTGGTTCCTTGTTCGAGCAACTTCTCAGACCATTCCTCCATAGCTCTTCCCATATTACCTATTCTCTCAGCGCCTTGGATGGTCATAGTGTCAAGGGTATAATCAGGTATTTGTCACTGAGTCAAACTGATTAATCTTTGTATCACAAAGGTGAGTTGGTCCACCTTCTCCTTCAATTGATCTTTTGTGGCTTTGCCCTGATCAAACCTATTGATTAATGAGCCAATGGCAATTTGCACATCCTCCTTCAATCCTTCGTGAGTAGCTTTCCCCAGGTGAACACATGAAACCTGGTAGTTTGCTGATGTAATTTGTTCTCTAGATTTCTCTTGAGGGGGAATGGCAATTTCAACATATCTCTCGCCTTGATCATCTACCAAAATATGAGAAACCTTTTTAGGTTTCTTAGCAGGTCGAGGATGTGGCATGATTAGAGTAATGAAGTAGATCTCCATAGGGGGAATTGGCTTATTCTTCTTCATTACATTGCTCAACCATTTAGATGTTCTAGTATCCACCTCCTTTTATTGTGATGATGATACCATCTGACCCTGTTCCTGCAACAAGCGTTTGTTCTACTACAGTTTTCATTTTGTCTTTAGCTTAAGGGGCAATGTTTCCACTTCTATAGTCTTCTGAGTGTCAGGTTCTTCCTCTTCTAGGATAATAGGAAAACGTCCTAACTCCTTGAAAGAAGTTTTTGCTAATTCTGAAAAAGATGTGCTTTCTTCAAGAATTGATTCGAGGGCATTTTGGGAAATGACCTGAGGAGTCTCTTGAAGCTTATCGTAAGGAGGAGAAACTACTGCAGCTTGATAAGTTTCCTTGGGACCTAAGAAAGGAGGATCTATTGTCACAAACTGTAATGTAGTGTTTTTGACCAAGCCTTGTGTTTGAACGACCTTCTCAAGTGTTTCACTTAGCACAGTTGTTATCCCTGGAGTCCCCTTTCCACTAGTTGACTTTTTTAGCTTGAACTTCAAGGGTCTCTTTTCAGGTCAAAGTAGGGACTCACTAGTCTCTTCTATCACAACAGCAATGTCTCCTGCAGACCCTGAAGGTGCCCCTTGATCTCCTGCATCTTTCTACTTTGTTGGCTCGGGGGGAGGAATATTTGAAGCCTTCAACATCAGAGGAAGTTGAACATTTTGTACATCAATTCCCTTACTAGCAAGCCACACCAAAGTCCCATAAACTCCTTGAGTTCGAGTCTCTAAAAATGTATTCTCTATCCGACTCCAATCAACTCTAGGAATAGGTGCATTCTTAATACCTTGTGAATAGTTATTTTCATCCACAACTTCACCATCATCTTCAATATCCACATCATCAAGAATATCCACAATTCTGAACTTGATTACTTGATCTAACGTGAAACGGGTATAGTCAAGGAGTCTGACTTTCCTTTCATCGTCACAATCCATCCATAAATCTTCATAGTAGGGGACATGTTTGAATGATTTGCTTAAAGCATGTTCCGTTATTCCCCTTATATCAGATTAAGGGCGACTATGAAATGATTGGAGGGTAACTCGTGCCATATCTGCTTCCACTAATTTGGCTTTATGTCATGTTGCACAAGTATATCTACGAATGGTCATTGGAAAGTGAATGTCGGCAAATTTATGCTTGGAAACCAAGAGCTTTTGTGTTACCATCAACCTCCACACTAACTCCATGAGAACCCATCTATCATCTACAAATCTTGGAAGCATCAAAGGAGTAGAATCACATCCCCTAATATATGAAAAGGTGGGAAACTCGATGAACCAACCACATCGTCTTGAAAATTCCATTGAAGAAGCAATGGAGAAGCACATATTGTAAGGTTCTCCTTCAAACATTTGGATGACAAATTGAAGGAAAGCATCATTGATACAACGAAAATGTTTTGCACTTTCACTTTGGGTTAAGTGGGGATAATATTCATATATTCAAGAAGCAGACATCAAACCCACTGTAGATAACCCACTGTAAAATTTTCTTTGTGCAACAACATAGATAAGATATGACATCATATCAAACTTATGAGTGGTGATTACCTCACACATCTGCTTGTGAATTGAACGTTGATCAATTCTGCCCAGTTGATATACTGCTTATTGGCATCAATGATCTAGATATACTGAAACATCCACTCATTATATTCCTTTGCCATTGGGTTACCCACCACCTTGTTTAGGAGAGTAACGATGTCATTGACTTCGGCCTTAAAATCTTGTCTAGCGATCACCTTAGGGACTCTGGAAATTGAAGGTCTAGGCTTAGCAAGCCAATCATCCCTATGATTATCTTGAAATTACTGAGAAGATTCAGGAGTAATTTCAAAGAAAACTTCATGATCAGGAATCTTAAGCATTTCTTCAATATGTTCTAGACTATGCCTCAAGACCAGTCCTTCCCTCAAAGTACGGACTTCTCTCTTGTCCTTATCATAGTAACTTGCTAGAGTCATTACAAGTTCTGGGCATTGCACAAAAACTAAAAAGGCAACATCTTGTGGAAGACCGTTGTCATTAATTCTCTATATCCAATCATTTTTGAAGGAAGCATTTATCCTTCTCCAGAAATCTTCCACATCGATGTATCCCAAGTTTGTGTCAGTGACTTGATCGATGTTGGAGTCTATATTGGAAGGAGGTGTGACCCCTAAAAACTGATACTTCATCTCGACCGCCTTTCCCTTTCCCTGGTTTTCCAAAGTTCTAAACATCCATCAACTACACCAAGGATTGGGGAACGAGAAGCGAAGAAGTGGAGTGTGACAGGGAAAGAAGGAATGACAGAAGAGTGGTGGAGGGAGGGGAGGCAGAAACAAGACACTACAATGCAGTTGGGAAGTTGCAATGTGGGGGAAGTGGGAAAGTCTGACGTTGGGGTTTTGGGGGTGCAATGTAGGGGAGAAATGCCGATGCGGGGAGGGCACGAAACTATGACATCGGAGGTTTATGGCTGTGGTGCAATCGTAAAACCTTGATGCGGGGGAGGGAAAAAAGCCCAACACCAGGGGTTTCAAGGTGCAGTGCAAGTGTCAAACTTCGATGCGGGAGAGGGCAGAAGGCCCGACGTTGGAGATGTTGGGGTGTACTGTAGGCATGGAACTCTAATGCAAGTGGGGACAAAAGACCCAACGTTAGAGGTGTAGGGATGCAATGTAGGTGAAGAACTCCGTTGTTGAAGGGGCTAAAAACACTGAAAACAAAGGATGTTGAGTAGTCTTTAACGCATTTAAGATCCAAAGATTAAAACTTTAAGTGCATTTTCCATAATGCATCCTGAAATTCAAATTCAAACAATGTGATACAAGAACTTGAGCAGTTTTCAACATGTTTAAGATCTAAAGATTTAAACTCTATGCACCTTTCTCATAATTAATCATAAATTTGAAATTCAAACAATGTGATAGGGGAACTTGAGTGGTTTTGATCTCATTTAAGATCCAAAGATTTGATCTTTATGCGTGTTTCTCATCGCAACAAGAGGAGAATTCTGTTGTGGAGAAGTGACAATAATAAGGCTTCCAGAGAAAATATGATCACAAATGGAACTCTAGAGAAAACAACTCGAAAACCCGAGCGCAACACCTCATTGATAGAAATAGTGAAAAACACTGAAAAAGACTTATGATTACCAAGGGATGGCATGATTGACCTCTGCAATGGAGAAAACGCAATGGCAAAGCTTAAAAATCAAATTCCTACGTGTTTTAATCGATGGAATGACATTTATTAAATAGTGGGGATCGAAAAGAGCCCCACACACACAAGACTCAACCCTCATTAGTGAGGGCTGAGTCAAGAAAAGAGGACTACTTTACAGTCATCTGGGCCCGAGCGCTGCTTTACAGTCGCCAAGGCCCGATAGCTGCTTTACAGGCGTCAAGGCCCGACAGCTGCTTTACAATCATCAGTGCCTGACAACTACATTGTAACCTCGAAACCCCGACCCAAAAGAAGCCAAAAATAAACTTTCTTCATTAAAAAGGCAAAACACTCTTTAGCCAATTTTTCAAGGATTTTCAAGAAAAAATTAATGGGGGTCCAAAATTCTGCAGGTGAAATTTTGGGGACAACCGCTGGCTCGAGTCCAAGGATGAAGTCCATAATCTCTAGGTTTACAAGCTTAACTTTCACAATCAACATTTTGGGCTACGAAGTCATTCTAACTAGAACACTTTACAAGAAAGAGGAACAAAAAAAAAAAGGAAAAGAAAACAAACCAAAGCAAAAACACGAAAACAAACACAACCAAAATCCTAAAACTAAACCAGCTCCCAGGGAAACTAGTCCCTACTACTTGAAAAGCTACAGATAATGACCATTGTAGGGAAGCTAGAGATGAGTGTCGTCCATGTAAGCAAGATAATGTGTTGTCCTCACAGAAACGACGAATCTTGAATGGACCTTTCCCCAGAGAATCAAACATCCCGTGGCTACGCTTTGGTTCATGTCTTTTATCCCATAGAAGGACAGAATCACCAATCTGAAAATCTCTTGGTTTGGCCTTCTTATCAAAAAGTGCCTTCACTTTCTGTCGATGTTCTAAGTCCTATCGACCACTATGATTCTTTCCTCTTCCAACTTATTCAAGTACAAAATCCTCTTGTCCAGTGAGTCCCTAAAGTGTTGATTTTCAATTGCCTTGGCCAATTGAAGTGATGACAATTCTAATGTGATAGGCAAAGCAGCATCAGTACCATACATCAACTGAAATGGCGACATGCCAATAGCTCTATTGAGAGTAATGTGATCAGCCCAAAGTGCATCATACAATTTCTTATGACAATTTCCCATTTTTCATCCACTAGCTTGTTAATAATGGTGACTAAATTTTTGTTACTTGATTTTGCTTGTCCATTAGCTTAACAATAGTAGTCCGATGAGTGAGATAATGAAATATCATACTCATAACAAAAATCAATGAGCTCGGAAGAAGAAAAATTTGATGCATTATTAGTCACTATCTTTTGAGGGACCCCATATCTAACCAAGATGTTCTCTTTAATGATGTTACATACTACTTCAGAAGTAGTTTCTTTAATCAGGATAGTCTCAACCCATTTGGTGAAATAATCTGTCGCGGTGTGGACGTGAGTGTAACCCATATTGGAATGGGGATTCAATACACATATAAATCAAGGCCCCTCTATTGCAATGGTTCGTCAATTACCACTGGCTTAAGAGGTAAAGTTGTGAGCTTCAGCTTCCCCACAAAATGCTGACAAGCCTTGTAGACATCTAAAATTGGCCACCAATGGCTTTATACCCGACTTGAGAGCAATTCTTATAAATCTTTGAAAATCTAGCCTAAGAATCTCTAAAAGTCTCAAATTTGGCTTCATAACATGTTCAATTGGCCTAAAAATCAATTAAATAAGTCAGATGCACACATTGAATTAAATCAAAATCTCAAACATTGCAAAAGCCTAAAAGAGATTAACATTCAAATCCTAATTGAATTCATCCATGAGCAATTAAAGTAATTATCAAAAAGGGAAATTCAAAAATCAATGGATATCCTAGGTTTTCATCATTAGCTTTTGTGAGTTGTCATTTTTGAAAAATATCCCACCCATGTTTATTCCATGCTAATCATGACCATTTGACTCCTTTTAACTCTACTGGGGTCAACTAAGCCAACCAAATTTAGGATTTAACTCATTCCAAATCATTTCAAAGCCTATAAAAGTAAACCTAGAGCTCTTCATTTAAAGAGTTTAGATAGAGTAATGTTATAATGCAGAATTTAGGGCATGAAGGAAATACATACCGTTATAATGCCAAAATTTCAAGCCAAGCCACTTTGAGCGATACCCAAGCCAAGCCACTTTGAGCGATACCAAAGCCAAGCCAACCATGGTGCCAAGAGGAGATGGAGATAGCCAAGCCCCATTGATGAAGACCTTTTGAGCACAATCCAAGAAAGCCAACTAAGAAATTTCTTGGAGCAATCAAGGTAAAGAATTTGTCATTTTTTTGCATTTTAGTTGTGTTTTCAATTGGTTTGTTCACTAAGCTCCCTTCATGATCTAGGCCTAGAGATGTTAGCTTGTTAGTGTGTTGATTTCATTGTTTTTGGAACAAACACTATACTAACCTTCTCTCTTGAGTCAAATTCCTTGATCACAAATGGCACGCCCGATGGGACCATGAGCATCACACATAGCAAGGAGATCAATATGCAGGTCTTAAACAGAAAAATGAATGCTTGAATCTTGCTAAAATTGCATTTCTAACCTTGTTTTGGCCGTATTTTGATTTTTTTTAATCTCCCGGATCTACACAAAGATCGGCGACGGTCAAGGACAACCGACGATGGTTGTCCTAAATCGCCCATGGTTCTGCCCAACTACCACCGATTATGTGTAATCGTCGACGATTGGACTGCAGGGTAGAAACGTCATTAAAGCTTTCATTTTGATTCTTTTTGCTAATTAGATCCTTGATTTCTTGGTTTCAAAGGCTTTTAAATCACTAGATTTAAGTTTACCTTATAGGCTTTCTCGATCTTTGAACTAATCAGGACTAACCTAACACGTTTGCCTTTTGTGGTTTTGCCTTCGGGTTCACAGGGCATCACTGACGGTCTTTATCAACGGATGGCAATTCTACTCGACCGACAGCGGTTACCTACTAACCAACTGTCACGATTGCCTCGAAACCGTCGGCGATCATTTGTGACAATCCACGATCACTGTATGAAATAAAATCCAAATCCGAGAGCTAAAATTTAAACCTCATTTGCTCAACCAAGAAAGTGCTTCAAAGCAGGGGGTTATTATCTAACATTTGCAAGTTGAAGGATTGAATAGAAGACCAATTTACTTGTTTTAACTAATCAAAAACTTCATTTTTGGCTTTAAAAAGAACTTAGTCAAATTAAAATTTTCAATTTGGATCCTAAAATGAACATGTCAAATCTCGCACATTTGGATATTGGTGCTTAAAATGAATATAGGATTGGTTAAGTCTTAGAAACATTTCGTTTATAGTGCTTAAAATGAATCCTAAGTCTTGAACATTTCCAATTGGTGCTTTAAAATGAACTTTAGACAAATCTTGAACACTTGGACTTTGGGCCTAAAACGAACCTAGATGTCTTTTGTTTCACTTGTTTTTGTGCAATTCTTTCCATTTTCACACTTAAGCCAAGGGGCCTAGTAACGAACATCACATTTAATTGGTGCTTAAAATCAAACCTCGTTCACAATTGTTTGCAACTTGTTTGTTGATTGTTTGTTTCACAAAAAGAATAACGCGTGTATGCTCTCCCCCCATCCTCTATAGGGAACTCGTGGGATCAAAAGCGCCTTTCCATTGCGTTTGGTTCCTAGTCCAAGGCGTAGCACGAAAGTTGTCTAGGCTCTCCCCAAAACCCACGTGGTATTGGATGATTTAAAAGCAACCCTAAAATTTTTTTACTCGTCTTTTATTTTCATGCATTTTTTCTTGTGAAGGGGGTGTCGTTGCCTCTCAAGAGTTCTTTAGCGAAACATTGACCCAGGGCTTCATCTCCCGACAATGTTTCAACCCCTCTCCACCGGGGGGTATACAAATTGGGATCGCCCTATTGGGACGATGGTTTGAGCAGTTAAACCATCTCCATTAGTGGCAAGCTAAGCCCGAGATTTATGATCAATCTAGACATCGCACTACGCTAAGCAAGTGATGGATGTAGTCATTGTGAAAGGAACAAGACCTTTTCACAAGAAGTTGATTGACGCGGACTCAATTGTGTATTGTTTCTATTGTGTGCATACGTGAAAGTGTGTACACATGGGATCAATCTAGACGGTCATAACTTGTAAGTTTTAGTCAACCCCACATTGCCACACCTCGACAAGATCTAGGATGATTATACTTAGTTGTATTTTGGTCATTTATTCTTTTATTACTTGGTGTGTTAGATCTAAAACTTGTCTTGTTTAAACCATGTCATGAACGAGTCTTGTGTCCAACATCACTCCTTTGTTTCAGGAGGTGTTATGTCGTCCATTTGACACCTTGCTTTAACTTAGAAAACTTTCATGTCAAAAACATTGAGTATGGCACTTGATTGAGACAGGAACCATTGTGTTGCCTAAATCATTCCAAGTCTTGTGCCTTACAAGTCTTTGAAACAAAACATTGATCATATCTTTTGAGAGCAATGACACTATTACGCTACTCGAATTGTTTCAATTGACTTGTCTTGTGTCTCAATTATCATTGTTTAAAAATCAATCATTTGAGCCTTAATGGATCTTTGTTTAGCATGGTCATGTTGTTCAAATTTGTCTAGCTTATTTGGTCAACTAAAGCCTAAGTTTTTAAAAATTGAGTTTTTTAATTAACTTTGACAAGTTCGAATTCAAACATTAATTCATTTCTATTTAGGCCTCATTTCGCAAGCGATGATACATAGAGCTTTCTCTTTTGGGTTGCGTAACTTAAGTTAATTGATTACTCAAATTTGAAAACTATTGTTTGTTTGCTTATTCACAGATCCTATCCTCATCATTGTTTGTGCCTTTATTTGAGAGAACACAGCCTTTTTCCAGGTGCCTTTTGCCTTGTGCTTTATACCAACTGATCATGTTTATGTTTGATTCCGTGTGTCGGGTTTGTGTCAAAATGTTTCAAGCTTGTTATATTAAAATCTCATTATCATCTTTATTTAAAGTCTAGCTTTTGACATGGCGTTTGGCCAAAAGTCCTAGCACGGCCTATTTGAGCCTAGCTTTTGACTCCGTGTTGGGACAAAACACCGAGCAACATTTCCCTTTCCTAGTTTAAACATGCTTGGAACACTTTGGACATAAAGTTTAACATGTCATTTTTTATTTAGATGCTTGATTTTTTGTGTGTATGACATTCAACGTTAGACTGTTTCATGTCAAGTTTTAGCACAAACCATTTTGGAGATACAGCTCCATTTTTAGACCATTGTTTGGAGATATAGCTCCACCCCTCTTTTTTTTTACCACATTAGACCAAGTTTGAACCTTGCCCTTTGGACATTGTTTTTCAGAGTTTGTAGAACTCTAAAACTTCTTCGTTTCGGAGCTTTCTTCATTGATGCGGATATGTCTAGCTACACTTATAGTGGAGTCACGTACAATCCAATTTATGATAGAAGGCCGCACAAATTGACTAAAATAATGACCTATTTGAAGAACAAACTCAAACACCTATTTACGATCCAAATCAAGTTACCAACTGGGATGATATGGTTTTTATAGGCCTTGGATGCTTTGGCTTATGCAAGCAATCAAGCTCCACAATGCCCAACCATTTCTATACATATCATCCCAAGACTTTCTCGTTTGGGTCGCAATAGAAACCAAGCTTTGCAACGCCCTATCACTACCATTGCAAACCTTCATCTTGTGGCTCGTGTGAGCAATCACGCTCCCCAATGCCCTACCATTATCCAACCATTGACCATTCCTCATCTAGTGCCAATCGTTCACCCCACTTCAGAAAACCCCAACCAATCCAATCACAACCCCAACCAATCCAATCAAAACCCCAACTGATCCAATCAAAACTCCAATCGAGCTAATCAATACCTATCCAGTCAATACAATCACAACCTCAACCAATCCAATCAATACCCCAATCGAGCCAATCAGTACCTCAATCGAGCCAATCATTCGAGGACCAAGATATATTCAAAACTAGGATTTTACAACTGCTTGTAAACCAAGGCCAAGAAAACCAACCAATCCACGATGTTTTTGTTGAACCAACCATTTGTGACAAGTCAACTTGTGATGAATCACCATCTGTTCCTATCCCTGTTGTTGAGGAGTCTCACTCTGATGAACCAGTCTTTGTTGAGTCACTTCTTAATGGTTATAATCATCTTTGGGCAAATCATTACCTCGACCATATGCCTATTTTTCAAAAGCCTCTCTCTGATAAGCTAGTCTCTGAGGAGTTTTCTCTTGACCTATTTCCTATTGTTGAGGAGTCTCACTTTGACAAATCAATCTTTGTGGAGCCCACCATGCCATCACAGGCCGTTACTTGTCCAATACCAAACATTCAACGAAACATCATTGCAGCAGCATCCATATCAGATAAAGAATCAACATTGGAGTCAAGTTCTATTTTTGAAGCTACATCAGATTTAGCATCAGAAGCAAAATCAACATCAGTCTCGACATTGGATTCACAGTCCATTGAGTCAGAATCAAATTTAGAATTAGCATATGTTTGTGGTTGTTACAATATTGGTTATGCATGACTTGTAGATCAATTTGAATACATTTGTGATCCTTCTACGATTTTTGAGGATGATTACTTCAGCATCAACACAAGTTCTCCAAGTATCTTCTACGAGGATTGTGCTGCCTCATCCCATACCATTACCACCAACCAACATAGCCATTATATTGACATTCCACCTCCCATAAGTGTCGGTTGGAACCGACAAAATCATACCTTGTTGAACTGCATCCATGGCGACATATCAGTTGAAGGACAACAAAGAAGCCAAGACCAAATTCATGCAGAAGAAGAACAATCTCCTAGTGAAACCTTTTCAGAGGCGCTAAGGGACAATCAAAGTTCAAACTCAGCAGCTTCTAGTGAAACCTTTTCGAAGGCACTAGAAGACAATCAAAGTTAAAAGTCAACGTTCCTTAGTGAAACCTTCGTGGAGGCGTCATGGGACAATCGAAACAAATTCATTGGTGAAAACCTCATCGAGGCACCAATCGTTGAGCACAATAGTCCTTCACTGCTTGATGAAGACAAAATCAAAGATGAAATCAAAATAGCTTTCAATCTATAGCCTAATCAGAGGGTAGCTACTCTCAAACCCAAACAACAGAAAAATTTGGTGGTCCTATCGAGAGAATACTCAAAAGTCTTCGGCCTGCCACATCCAAAGTTATGTCGAATCTGGGATCAGCAACACTGTGTGCCTAAAAATCCTAATCTTCATTTGTTTTCCAACCATCATCCATACCATTATCAAACACCATTCCATTTCTCAATCAAACCTATCATCCAACATTTATCCCTATTTACCATCCTTGGCCGCACTTTCCTTTATAGAGGCTACAAAGATACCTTGTCTCGATGTTTGAAGGAATTAGAATCAAAGGCCAACGAAGATGACAACATCATTTGCATCCAAATCTGCAGTCCAATCTTGACATAGCAACTATTCAAACGAGATGTGGCCTAGCAATTAACATGATTGACTATTATGGTTGTATCATTTGCTGAGCAGGACGTGCATTACAACAAAATCATTTACCATACCCAGGCCAAACACATCCAAAACCAGCAACCATCATCAACCAAAAACATATACCTTACTAATTCAATTTACCATTCCTTTTGCCCAACCCTCCTACCATTTGATCCAATCATTCTATCAATCTATTAACCTATCACTTATCCATTCTACCATTCCAATCTATCAACCAAAGCATGTTTTGATCCATCCTATCCTAGCCCGTTTGACCTTGGTTCATCCATTGGTTTCACGTTCAACATGAAGAATCAGATCAATTTCAGCAATTGTTTTGAGCATTCCAGACAAAAGGCAGTATTTTGGAACAGTATTACAAAAGTTTTGGCAGTTGCATCCTTTGTTTCTTGTTGATTTTTTATCATGTTTGTTTATGTGATCCTAATTATATCCACCTACAGGGGCTAATCAGTGTTTCACCGATCTTGCTACTAATTAAAGCCGTCTATGTGCAAATTAGCATCATTGATCTGATCAGTTGTATCCTAGTTATAACCGCCTATGGGCAAACTAGGGAAAACATTTGTTTATTGACATACCAACTTGCCATTCCTATGTCGTACTATGCAATCATACCCACTGTGTTTGTTTTGTTTGAATTAGCTGCTACAATAGTCAGACTCCTCTGCTATATGGTAGAACTATTGTGACCTAGGGCCATTTTGGGACTATGTGGGCCATGTTCAATTCATGTTGAAGTTAGCTCAATCCCCCTTCCATCTCGCTCTCGCCATTTGACAAACAACATTCAATTTTTTCAGGTCCTCATTGTTATGTGAGCTTGGACCGTTTAGTGTCTCGTCATTCTTGATTGAATTGAGACACTCTGAAATTCAAAAAACATTTGTAAAACAGTTTAGAAAAACCAAAAACATTGACCACTTCTTTGCCTTAAGGATTATGGGAACCCTTACTAAGTCACAAGAAATCACTTGTCAGTTAGTTTCAACATCTTTTTTGGCCTTTTATTCCACGTTCTCGTCGTTTTGCGAGTTCAATCCTATTCTTCTATCACATCCATCATGTTTGTTTTCTCTATCAATATTTTCTTCTATCCCATTTCTTGGGAGAACTACATTTGGCCTGAAGTTTTTGTTGGATATATCATCCACAGAACTATGTAGGCAATGTCCACTTGCCTAGTGCATATGGAGACAACTCGGCCACCCCCTTCTTTTTCTTCTATTCCCCCATCTTGTTTGTCTGTTAAGTTGTCGCCTATTTTCTAGGGGCAATGTTCATATCGTTGTTTGTGTCGTGTTGTTTATACTAACATTGGGACTAACTGTTGTTTGTCTCTTTGTTTGTGTGCCTGTTTATTTGCTTTCAATATTGTTACATTGATTCAGTCTATCTGTGTTCATTGGGTGATTCCTTACGTACTTATTCTTGAATCTATCCATATTCATACATCTACATTGTCATCATGGTGCATTGTTTTCTATTGAGTATTGGATCACAGGAGTCAATCCTTATGCATATTTCAGCCAAGTCCACATGGTGTTCTATCATGATGCCTACCATCACACGCTATAGCAACAATTACCATCGATAAGTCTACACCATCAATGCAACATCGACATTTCGACACCGACACCAGCAACAATCCCAATCATATCCCAAATAAAGTAATTAAACAACGAAAGAATTTCAACCTTTGTTAGTTTGGACGAGCATCTCCTTACTAGCAGGTTGTCCCAATTCATCTTTATCCTTTGTATCAAGTTGTCATCATCATGTTTTCAATCATCAACTATCAATCATGTTTGCCATAATTGAGGTCCTATGATTATAACCGCCTACGGGCAAATCATTGTACATCGTCCCACTTGCATTCTCAATAATTCTAACCGCCTTTGGGCAAATCATTGTGTTGTCACCAATTCTTAATCATTTAGTTTCTGTTGCCCGCCTGGGGCATGTTGTTATCATATTTGTCTATCCTAATTGGGACAACTCCATCTTCTCAATGATTATAATCGTGTTTGGACAAATCATTGTGTTATCATAACACGTTGCCACTATCGGGGTACAATGCTTATAACTACCTTTGAAAAAACCATTGTACACCGTCCCACTTGCATGCTCAATTATTTCGACCAACTTTGGCCAAATCATTGTGTTATCACCCCATCATTTTCATTTGCTTGGTCCTTTCATCTCCTTTCAAGGGACCATTTGCCGCCTCTTTTGCCAACCGCTCTCTCGAGGGGGCACCCTATAGTTCATCCATTGCCATAGAAATCATAAGCACACAACATTTCTATTCTTTAAAAAGACACTACTATACTTACAGCGTGCAACGCCTTACCAAACAGGAGTAAAATATAAACATCTAAAATTGGCCACCAATGGCTTTATACCCAACTTTAGAGCAATTCTTACCAACCTCTAAAAATCTTGCCTAACAATCTCTAAAAGTCTCAAATTTGGCTTAATAACATCTTCAATTGGCCTAAAAATCGATTAAACAAGTCAAATGCACACATTGAATTATATCAAAATCTCAAACATTGCAAAAGCCCAAAAGAGATTAATTAGCATTCAAATCCGAATCAAATCCTAATTGAATTCTGTAGGGACCCCTGCTGAATTGGCATTTAATTTTCTGTTTTGGGCACTTAGTAATTTTGTCAAACACTTTGCTTATAAACTTGTTCTTGGTTGGTAAGTGTTTTCAGTTTGTCTTTCACCTTCAATGATGATGAAGTGCTTATAATGTCTTTAACTAACAATGCACAATGTCTCTAAGTGAAATGAGTGTTATGCAAAATATACTTTGATTTGTTAATGAAATAAGAAAGCTGATATGCATCTACAACTAATAGACATTTAGTCAAACATTTGACATGCATCCTAACTATGCAAAGTACACCTACAGCAAAGAAGCATTTTGACAAATATATTGTATGCAACCCAAAACTCCTTATAAATAGGGATATAATGCAACAATTTCTTTTTGGCATTTCAATGTTCATAGATGACTACCAATGAATGCAAATGTCACCTATAGCTAGCAGGCATTTCTACAAACACTTGGCATGCATACTATTAATCTCCCACTCCTTATTTATATGATGCATAAAAAGATTGCAGTCTGATTTCAATGAAATGCCAAGACTCTTGGCTTACAATGACATCAACTAAGAATGAATGCAACTATAGTCACTATATGGCAGCGACTTGTACAACTTAATGATGCAATATGAAATGATAATGAAAAACCCCGATTGAAATGATGACAGCCAACCGGTGGATCTCCTTCAATTGACAATATGCTTCCTTACTTGCCACGGCTTCTCTCCAAACAAATCTTTAGCAATGATCACAATTATTCTCCAATCTGGGCCTGCTGATCTGCAACACAAATTCCTTTATTTTGGATGCCTAGCAACATCATGTACTTTTCCCAACATTGATTAGCAGCAAACTGTCTTAACAGTTTAGACGCCTTCCCTAATGATGAATGTAGCACCAATCTTTAGGTGTTTTTGCCTTAAACTCCAAACTCCCCCTCTTTGCTACTGTATGGCCTCGTTGTAGGTGTCTAGTACAGCCCACAAATGTGCTAAAGTAAGTAAATGGACCTCCAAGATTGTTTCTTGAATGATGTGCAAGGTAGCTCTACAAACCCTTGTCTAAACTTCTGAATCTTTCACCAATGAAGCTCAATGTTGACTCCTGGATGAAGCCAATCTTACAGGCACTCCTTCAGAAGATCTTTCACAACCTCAGGAATGCAAAATAAATGAGAGATTTCGTTCTCAATGATCAAGAATTGTAGAAATTGTAGAAACCCCAGGTTTCTTCTTCTCCACAGCAAATCACCAAAAGACATAAAAGTAATATGATCCCATAATAGCTTTGGTTGATCCATTTTTATAATTTCTCATGAAGAGGTCGATCCTCTAGAAGCCTCCCTTTTTAATCATTTAAAATAACATTAAACGTGCATTTAAACTTTATCAAATATTTCTTTGAAGCAGCCACCCAAATTAATTAATCATTTAATGTGTTTTAAATCATTAAACGGACCCCTTTAGACATAAGTTATAATATAACTTTATAATATGCTTTTAATGATTAATTATTATTAAAGTCACCTTTAATAATAATTAAATAATATAACTTGTACATTAATCCTTAATTCGTCAGGGCAACTGAAAACTGGGATCAACATTGAATTCATCACATGCCCAGATGTTTTACTATATATAGAAACACTGGACTCTACTGGCATGATGACTTACTATAAATAGTAAGTGTGTGAAACTGAGTCCTGAATCACCAAACGAAAGCCAACCTGAACCCAACTGAGCTCGGGAGAAGAAAACACTCTAGGTAACTGCCAAACAGGACCCTCTAACCATCTGCATTAGCTTACGAGGGCCAAATAATAGGCTAATCTACCAAGAAATTGGAATGAGCTAAAAAGGGAACATTACAGTCTGCCCTCCCTGAAATTGTTTGTCCTAAAGCAATCTCAACTGCCAAAAGAAAACCCTCTGAAAGATAACTCCACCTGGGTCCCCAGGGAAGACCTATATAATGTCCCTCACCGTGACAACTGACTCTTGGAGCATCAACATATGTACAAATGATAAATCACTGTACCCAACTTCATATCCGATGTCATATATCTCAGAAGCATGAACCTCAGGAGGAAGCAACTTAGAATGCTAACAAAGTTTGCTTCCCCTCTCTGCACAAGGTAAGATATCATACAAACTGTCCACCACGTGCGCATCAAAACTGTGCATCTCAAACAAATCGTGTACAGGTGAATCAAAAATGAAACTCTAGTCACTCCTCACCGTGTACACACCGTAAAACTCCTTAGTGAGCCCCGCCTAGAATCTTGATGCACTAGAAGGATCCCAAACACTACAATTATCGCCCAACTCTGAACTAGCACCTAGAGGAAGATCAACATCAAGCTCGAAGAGTGGATTGTCATAAACCAATCCAGTATCAGACTCGAATAATGGATTATTCACAAACTGCACAACTACTCCACGCTGATCTGAGTCATCCATCTCCAAATTGTTGGAGCAATGAGTAGAATCAAACTCCTACACTGACTCGCACTCCTGTACCACCTCCTCTCTCTTTTCACTCTTCCCTCTACAGAGAAATAGAATGCAAGCTCTCATCTATTATTCCCCTCAACACATAACCTCTACCATTCATTTTAAACTTCATCTCCATTTTAAGTACATTAAGGGTAAATTCTCCAATATCTTGGAGCCATTTCATGCCTAACACTATGTTCATCTCACCCATGTTGACCACATAAAAGTCAACCTATAACTCATAGTCATTTAGCAACAAAGTGGGATTACATAACCGCTTGGTGCACATGAGGGCATATCCATCAACAACTCTAACTCTGAACCCAACGAATTCCTCTGTCTGGGGTCTACAACTGGCCACAAACCCCTCATCGATAAAATTATGTGTTGCTCTAGTGTCAAGCATAGCAATGCAACGTTGTCCATTAACTATTCCGCCTGATTCTGAATGAAGACCCTTTCTGTATATTAGCAAATAAGGCCAAAGGAGACAAATTTGCATCAAGTCCAAACTCTGTAGAGGCTTTTCCACCCTCATCATCCTCTGAAGCAGTTGATCTGAATTTTCAAAATCGAAATCCTCATAATAAACCCACATCATACGGTTGGCAGTCATGCCCTTTGTTGTAGGGCTCCTTGCACCAGTAACACAATTGCTTCCTCCTCAATTCATCTCGTGACTCCTCATCCACCTTAGTTGTTGATTTCTTTTTCTTATTAGCAGATTGTGGAGGACTCTCATTGCTGGAAGAAGTGATATCTTTAGGAGTGAACTTGTTTTTTGAGGCTACAAGCTCCATACTTCCGGCTTTCCTTATAGTTTCTTGAAATGTAGGGGGGTCAAAAGCTTTGATCCATCCTCTCAATGGTTTAGATAAGCCTTCAATAAACAAAATGACCAACCTTCTTTCAAATATGCTAGGGACCACAACTGAAAGCCTCTAAAAATGACTAATATACACCTCCAAACTCCCCACTTGCTTGAGTTGAGCAAGATCTCTGAAGAATAATTATGGATCTTTCTTGTCAAAGCGCTCAATCCACCTGTCAATGACTTCCTGGTAAGTGGTGATGAGGTTATGCTGCAAAGTGACCATCTCATGGTACCACCAATCGTGAGCTACCCCATCCAGGTGCAAAGTTGCATACTTGATCGCATCTTCCTCTACCATAGGCCGAAGAGTCAAGAAAGTATCCAATTTGTGGACCCAAACTCGTGTTGTGACCTCGCTGCCATCAAATATTGGAAGTGTGAGCTTGCTTGTAGCATGTATTAGGTCTCCCTGTTTAGGTTCCTAGGTATCATGTCTTGTCTTATTTTGTAATGCTCTCTCCTTTGACTCATGAATTGGTCAAAGTTGATATGTTCCTTAACCTATGGTGTTAGCAAATCCCATTCATCATGAGTTGTCATGACATTATCTGTGAATAATGCATCTTCATCTTCTTTAGCATTTCTTTCTTCTAGTTCATTCCTTAGAAATGTAGGACTTGTAGGTCTATCGATGGTCTGTGTAGGTGCTCTTGGATTCTCAACAACACTTCTATTGTCATCCTGCTCATGATTATGTCTCCTAGGAGTATTCATTTGTTGTATAGCTATTGTAAGTTGCTGCAAAACATCAGCGACATGTTGCTGCCCTGCTACAATTTCTCTCATACTATCTCTTGCTTCTCTATCCTCATTATTGCCTTCGTTTCTCGATGGACTACCACCTCTCCTATCACCCATATTATCTTGTTGTGTATCCACAATTTGATTTCCCTATTGTTCTGCTCTTCTACGAGTGTAATACCTATGTGGACCAATCTTTGGTGGCTGCATAACATTTCTTTAACCCTCTAGGATGGCAAGATTAAGGCTCTGATACCACTGTAGGGACCCCTGTTGAATTGGCCTTTAATTTGCTATTTTTGGCACTTAGTAATTTTGTCAACCAATTTGCTTGTAAACTTGTTCTTGGCTGGTAAGTATTTTCAGTTTGTCTTTCACTTTGAATGATGATGATTAAGTGCTTATAATGTCATTAACAAACAATGCACAATGTCTCTAAGTGAAATCAGAGTGTTATGCAAGATACACTTTGATTTGTTAATGAAATAAGATAGCTAATATGCATCTACAGCTAATAGACATTTAGTCAAACATTTGACATGCATCTAACTATGCAAAATACACCTACAACAGAAAAGCATTTTGACAAACATATTGTATGCAACCCAAAACTCCTTATAAATAGGGATGTAATGCAACAATTTCTTTTTCGTATTTCAATGTTCATAGATGACTACCAATGAATGCAAATGTCACTTACAGCGAGTAGGCATTTCTACAAACACTTGGCATGCATACTATTAATCCCTCGCTCCTTATTTATATGATGCATGAAAAGATTGCAATCTGATTTCAATGAAATGCCAAGACTCTTGGCTTACAATGACATAAACTATGAATGAATGCAGCTACAGTCACTGTATGGCAGGAACTTGTACAACCTAATGATGCAATATGAAATAATAATGAAAGAACCTAACTGAAATGATGACAACGAACTGGTGGATCTCCTTCAACTAAAAATATGCTTCCTTACTTGCCACGACTTCTCTCCAAAAAAAATCATTCGCAATGATTACAATTATTCTCCAATCTAGACCTACTAATCTGCAACACAAATTCCTTTATTTTGGATGCCTAGCAACATCATGTACTTTTCCCAACATTGATTAGCAGCAAATTGTCTTAACAGATTAGACGCCTTCCCTAATGATGAATGCAACACCAATCTTTAGGTGTTTTTGCCCTAAACTCCAAACTCCCCCTCTTTGCTACTGTATGGCCTGCTGTAGGTGTCTAGTACAGCCCAACAAGTGTGCTAAATCAGGTAAATGGACCCCCAAGATTGTTTCTTGAATGATGTGCAAGGTAGCTCTACAAACCCTTGTCTAAAATTCTGAATCTTTCACCAATGATGCTCAGTGTCAACTCCTGGGTGAAACCAATCTTATAGGAACTCCTTTGAAAGATCTTTCACAACCTCAGGTATGCAAAATCAATGAGAGATTTCGTTCTCAATGATCAAAAATTGTAGAAATTGTAGAAACCCCAGGTTTCTTCTTCTCCACAGCAAATCACCAAAAGACATAAAAGTAATATGATCTCCTAATAGCTTTGGTTGATCCCTTTTTATAATTTCTTATGAAGAGGTCTATCCTCTAGAAGCCTCCCTTTTTAATCATTTAAAATAACATTAATTGTGCATTTAAACTTTATCAAATATTTCTTTGAAGCGGGCGCCCAAATTAATTAATCATTTAATTTGCTTTAAGTCATTAAATGGCCCCCTTTAGACATAAGCTATAATATAACTTTATAATATGCTTTCAATGATTAATTATTATTAAAGTCACCTTTAATAATAATTAAATAATATAACTTTCACATTAATCCTTAATTCACCAGGGCAACTGAAAACTGGGATCAACACTAAATTCATCACATGCCCAGGGGCTTTACTATATATAGAAACACTGGACATCACTGGCAATATGACTTACTATAAATAGTGTGTGAAACTGAGTCCTGAATCACCAAATGAAAGCCAATCCTGAACCCAACAGAACTCGGGAGAAGAAAACACTCAGGGCACTGCCAAATAAGACCCTCTAACCACCTACATTAGCCTACGAGGGCCAAATAATAAGCTAATTTTTGGCAATATTGAGTGTCATGGTGTACAAGGAGATTGTTGTCTGTAATATTGTCAAAGATGTCAAATGATGAATGTTCTATCAAGCATTAATGACAAAGGTGTTAAGCTGTGTTGAGCTGAACAAATCAGGGGTAGTCCTCATGGAGATTGTATGTGCACGTTGAATTCCCAGAATAGTAATGTGAATGCCTCTGCTAGTTTGTTGAATAGGGCTTAGTACACAGTTTATTGGTGACTACATTTGCATTTATGGCAGCATCTGGAAGAAACAATCACACCAGGCCACTCAGGTTTGTGCCTACTCCTTGTGGTCCAAATTCTGAGTCATGCGGATGGAAGGAACAAAAGTTATGCAGATGCAAAGTAGGGCTCCCAAGCAATTGAACGGTGTTTGAACACTTAGTTGATTTTACAAGCTTCGGAATTCTGTCGGAAAAGTGTCTTGGTCAATTCTGTCGGATATATTGGTTGAGTCAATTCTTTCAGAAATATTGGTTAAGTCAATTCTTTCGGAAATATTGGTAAAGACAATTCTCTCGGACAAAAAGCCCGCAGCAAATATGGGAATTCTTTCGAGAAAATGTTAAAGGCAACTCTTTCGGAAAAATTGTCCCTAAGGAAAGTTCCGAAGGAAATGAGTCCTGTGCGAAAATTCCAAAAGGTATTTTCGCAAAAAGCCTAAGGGTAAGTGGACCTTTACAAAAATGCCGAAGAGTATGTGGACCTTTACAAAAAGCCGAAGGGTACATTTGCAAAGTGTCGAAGGGTATGTGGACCTTTACAAAAAAGTCGAAGGGTACATTTGCAAACTCCCGAAGGGTATGTGTCATACACAAAAGTTCTGAAATAAATAAGCAAAGAAATGAAGGGCATTTCGAAACTCCCGAAAGGCACTTTGACATTCTTTCGGAGAAATTGTCTTGAAGGGCACTAAGACAAAAAGCTCATGGAAATTGACCCAAAGGGGTCCCGGACAAAAAACCCACAGAAATTGCCCTGAAGAAGCACCTTGACAAAAAACACGTAACAATTTGTCCGAAAGGTACTCTGAATGAAGAAGGGACACTTGCAAAGGTTCGAAGGACAGCTTACAAAATCTCGAAGAATAGTTCAAAGAAAGAGAGGACACTTGCAAAATCCCAAAGGGTAGTTCGAATGAAGGGAAAGGACACGTGAGCATTTGCTGAAAGACATAGGGCACTTCCACAAGTGCCGAAGGACAATTGCGGAGGACACAAGGACCATTACAAAGTTTTCGAAGGATCACTTGGATTGTTTCGAAAAGAATATAGGGCAAATGGACGTTTACAAAGTTCATGAAGGGTACTTTATCAAAGCTTCCAAAGAACACTTCTGAAGGAGAAAAGGACACTTGCAAAGTTCCGTAAGACAATTTGCAAACTCTCGAAAAGTATATAGGCAAAGTTAAAGTTCGAGCAAGTCTGAAGAGTTTGACGAAGGGGAAGCATCTCAAAGACGCCAAAAAAAATGAGATAAATTCAACATACTAGAGTTTAACGACACAATAGAAAAATTAAAGGTCGAGCATATCAAATATAATCGAAAGGAGCAAAAGCGATCCGATCATCTAGAAAACAACAAGATGCAAAAAGGAGCTCGATGGTTAGACTTGGCGCGAAGAAAGAAAAGGCCCGCATTTAATATGTTCTCAACGGACAAATGAAGGAATAGACAAAACCAACGAATGATTATACCGAGCTTGAGATTGATCGATCCAACAGATCAATCATCGATTAAGGAAACGGCGCAGTAATGCCCTGAATCCAACAGTTTCCAAACATAGTAAAAAGTCTTGACCATTGCAGTATGTTGCATGAACCGAGACATGGGAAAGCGTATAAGTCAATCGCATTGAATGAGAACCAGAAAAGGGGTGTTGAAGTGTGAATGCAATTGGAGACATGAAACCCTAAAATCCATTGTATATACATGGCATCAAAAACATGTGTTGTTGCTACTACCATCGCAATTTTGAGAGTGAGTAATGGATTGCCGTTGCTATTGAAACTGAAAAAGTGCCATCAAAGAAAACTTGAAGGTTGTCAACTCAGGATGTATGCACACACAGAGTGAAAGACAGCGAGACACAGAGTGAGGTAGAGAGGAAGAAAGACCACACAGAGAATGTGCAGAGATTGAGCAAAGAGGAAGAAAAAGCACACAGAATGAGCAGAGAGTGAGGCAGAGAGAAAGAAAGGGCACACAGAGAATGTGCAGAGATTGAGCAGAGAAGAAGAATAGGCAGACACAGAATAAGCCAAGAGTGAGTAGTTACAGACTAGACTTGTAACAAAGAAACTGATTTGAATTCATTTGTGAATCTATCTTGTATACTGGAGTTGTAGCTCCATTGTTCTGATTGGTTGGTGCTGTCAAACAAACTGAGTTGATGCTCAGTTAGGGGATTGGAGTCTCCTTAGGGTTGGTGCCCTTAAATCTTGTAACCGGTAAGGTTAAACTGAGTTGATGCTCAATTAGGGGATTGGTGTCTCCTAAGGATAGGTGTCCTTGAATGTAACCAATGTGGTTTTGCTAGTGAGGTGATTTAACTGTGAAGTTGGATTAGAATAGTAGATTCAAGCAGCTATTCTCACCGTGGTTTTTCTCTTTGGATTTTCCACGTATAAATCTGGTGTACTGTGTTTTTGTGTGTGTGCTCTCTACATTTGTTCTTTGATATGCATATGTTTTTGTATCTTCATTAAAAAGGTAAAGAACTAGTTTTTAACTGATCTAATGATTCACCCCCCCTCTCAGTAGATAGTTGTGTTCAACACTAATCTACCAAGAAGCTAGAACGAGCTAAAAGGGGACATTACAAATTCATCCATGAGCAATTAAAGCAATTATCAAAAAGGAAATTTCAAAAATCAATGAATATCCTAGGTTTTCATCATTAGCTTTTGTGAGTTGTCATTTTTGGAAAATATCCCACCCATGCTTATTCCATGCTAATCATAACCATTTGACACCTTTTAACCCTACTGGGGTTAACTAAGCCAACCAAAGTTAGGATTTAACTCATTCCAAGTCATTTCAAAGCCTATTAAAGCAAGCCTAGAGCTCTTCATTTAGAGATCTTGGATAGAGTAATGTTATAATGTAAGATTTTGGGCATGAAGTAAATACATAATGTTATAATGCCAAAATTCCAAGCCAACTATGGTGCCAAGAGGAGATGAAGATAGCAAAGCCCCATTGATTAAAACCTTTAGAGCACAATCCAAGCAAGCCAATGAAAAAATCTCTTGGAGCAATCAAGGAAGGTAAGGAAGTTGTCATTTCTTTGCATTTTAGTTGTGTTTTTAATTGGTTTGTTCACAAAGCTCCTCTCATGATCTAGGCCTAGAGATGTTAGCTTGCTAGTGTGTTGATTTCATTGTTTGGGGAACTAACACTATACTAACCTCCTCTCTTGAGTCAAATTCCTTGATCAAAAGCCTCACATTTAGAAACCCAATCGTGAGCATCCTTGAAGAGGGTGGACCAATAATAATTTGCCCTGAGAATCTTATGTGTTGTGACAAATGATAAGAAGTGACCACCACATGCCTTACTATGAAAAGCTTCCAATAACCTCTTCTGTTCCTTATCAACACAACGTAGGAACATTCCATCAATTCTTCTTTTGAAAAGGATATTATCCCATAAAACAAATTTTTCAGCTTTTAGCTTTATTGTTCTTTTTTCTTTAACATTCAACCCCTCAGGACATTCTCCATATGTAGTAAAATAAGCTATATCCGAGTACCATTCCTCTATAGTGTCAACAAATAGAATTCTAGGTGTTACCTTTGATGAATTTGACTCTTGAGTTCCATCAACGATATCTTTTGGTTTATTCTCAGCAATTAGTTGGCATAAACCGCGGCCTTGAAAAAGTTTGGTAGATTTGATGCCCAAATCAAACTGTTTAACTTTAGCTATCCATCCTCCCCTTTTCGAGCCAAGCTCTTGTTGTGTTAAGATGGATTTGATTGCTAGATCTGGAACCAAGACAACAGTGTGTGACTTCAAAATGTAATATACCTGAATTGTTTTATTGCCTTAACAACATAAGCATGCTTTTGAATAGGGAAGTATTTGAGTTCATGATTTTGCAATCCACAACTCAAACGCAATGGGTGATTCAATGCCTTCATTATTTTTTTGTACCAGAATCGCTAAGAGAGTATGTTCAGATGCATAGCAGTAGATGATAAAATATTTGCTAAAACCAAGGCAAACCAAGGTTGGGGCCTTGGAAATGTTGGTCTTAATTTCATCAAAAGCTTATTTCCCTTCATTGCCCCTTTTAAAATTTGTTTTCCCTCTCATCATACTGGCAATATGCTTAATGAGCTCGACACAATCAGGTACAAACCTTCTCAAGATATTAACCTTACCAAAGAAGGATTGAATGTCCTTGTTACTTGTAGGTAAGGATAAATTCTAAATGGCTTGAACTCTCTCAGGATCAATTTTAGTTCCTTCTTTCGACATAAGGATCAATTTTTGGCACATTATGAGATTCCGGTTTCTACTCCAGCTCCATACACATCCCACCAACATGAGGATTGATAGAGCTTTTAAAGTTGAGTAAAATTTGGCCATGATTCACACAAAAATTCATGGTATTCTACAACAATCTCGGGCTAATTCAAGGCACTTCATGATCGACATCCAGTATCTCATTCTTTCCAAATAGGTGATTATGTTTGGCTTCAGTTGAATAAACAAATCCTATAGGTTTCACTACAAACTGTTAGCAAATAAGAATGCTAAAAGAATGAAGAGAAATGTAAGGCATATAACACACACATTTGTGTGTGTCCATATTTTATTAAGCATAAAGTAGTTACATTCAATTGAGAAGATTGATACGCAACCATTAGTAAATTCTGAACTAACAACTAATTAATCAATTGATTACTCTCCCTTAATGACTAAACCGGAGACTACTCCAAGTTTGTCCCAAAATTTTCCAAGAAAAGTGGGACCAAAGAGTTTAGTCATTACATTACAGACTATTCTTTAGATATCAACATGAAATCTACAATCCTTGGACATTTTGTTGTTTTCCAATGTAGAAGCTTCAGTGTAGACAAAACTGGAAAAAATAATCAACAAAACAAAGATCTGGTCGTGTGGACATAAGATACATCAAGTTGTCCACCAAATCGTTGTAGGGTGATTCGTTGACTAATGATAAATCATCATGGGTTGATAACTTCAACCTAACCTCCATAGTTCTGGATACAAAATCTTGGAGATGTTGATCAAATAAAATATACCAGGCTCATAGAGCTTGCTTAAGTCCATACAGGGAATTAATCAACTTGCAAAACAAATGATCAAGACCAGGTACCCAAAAACCTTCAGCCAACACCATGTAAACCACCTCGTTCAAATCTCAGTCCAGAAAACCAAACTAAGTTGCTATATAAAGAAGCAACAAAAATGTGACCATCTTCATATTAGGAGTAAAAATTAACTCTACAACAAGAGCTAGGAAACCTATCTTGTCATATATTTCCTCCTATTGGAAAAAGTCTTTTGCAACATGAGCCTTGTACTTGTCCAAAGTACCAATTTTGTGTTGAACACACTATCTACTGAGAGGGGGGGTGAATCAGTAGATAAGCTAAAACCTGATTCTTAAAACTTTTAAACAAAATACTTAATGTATATGCAAAGTAAAGAACAAAAACAAAGATCATACACACACATAAGAATGCTCAACACCAGATTTTTACGTGGAAACCCAAAGGGAAAAACCACGGTAAGAAAAGCTGCTAGAAGTTACTGTTCCAATCCAACCTCACAGAAAAGATGTCTCATAGACAAACCTCACAGGGTACATTCAAAAGCACCCACTCTAAGGAAGCACCAAATTCCTAACTGAGCACCAACTCAGTTTTTATGATGGCACCAACCTATCAAAGAAATGAAGCTACAACTTCAAAATACAAAAGAGATTCAGAATGAATCTTGTTCAGTTCTCTGTTACAAGTCTTGTCTGTAACTGTACCTACACGTTGTGTGCCTTCTCGACTTATCTACCTCTATCTCTGTGTCTGGATATCTTCTATATTGGCACACCTTATTTGCTTTGCCTTTTTACGTTGTTTGCATATGTCCTCACTTGACAATTTTGAGTTAACACTCTAATTCTTATCGTAGAAGCAACAAAAGACACTTTCAAATGTTTTGTTCGTAGCATATATAGACAAATGCATCTTAGGGTTTTCTATCTGTAAAGAGTTCACACTTCAACTACTCTTAACCGGTTCAAGCTTCTGATCTGCATTCAATGTGACTTTGACTTCATGTCTCGATTCATGCTTCAAACGACAACGTTCAAATGTCTTTACTATCTTTGGCATCTGCACTTCTACTGTTCTTAACTGTGCCACTTCCTCGATCACTTATGATCTGCATTCAATGTGACTTTGACTTTGTGTCTCGATTCATGCTTCAAATAGCAACATTCAAATGTCTTTACTATCTTTGGCATCTGCACTTCTACTGTTCCTAATTGCATTGCTTCCTCGATCACTTCTGATCTGCATTCAATGTCACTTTGACTTCGTGTCTCGATTCATGCTTCAAATGGCAACGTTCAAATGTCTTTACTATCTTTGGCATCTGCACTTCTACTGTTCTTAACTGCGCCGCTTTCTCGATCACTTAGATTGAATAATCTCGAGCTCCGTGAAGATATATCGAGTTCATCACTAGTTCTAGTTGTTCCTTTATAGACAGTTAGAAGACATTAAATGCGGGCTTTTTATTTCTTTCGTCACGCCAAAGTCACGTTCTTCTTTGTTGGATCTTTCCTTATGACCTCTTGACACTTGTCAAATGTGCGTGCACTTGGAGGATCATTTGAATTTGCTTCGCACCATTGGATCTAATGCACCGATCAGACATGAGCCGTTGATCTTTTAAAGCAGCATGAATTTTAATTCTTGCTTTGCCATTAACCATCAAGCTTCTTTTCTTCCCTTTTCGCATCTCACTGCTTTCTATATTATGGGTTCGCTTCCACTCCTTTCGAGTGTCCTCGATATGCTCGATCTTTACCCTTTGTATTGAGCTTTAAACATCGGCATGTTGGTGTGATCTTATTTTCTTCGGCATTCTTGTAACGCTCCTTGCAAAGTCGATCCTTGAAAACTTGCTCGTCTTTTAACCTTGATTTAATTCCTTCGAAAGGTTCCTTTATACAACTTGTTGTGGGCCTTTGTCTTCGGAACAATTTCCGCGGACTTTTTGTACAGGTCCATTTCATCCTAAAGTGTTCTCCAATTTCTCCGAAAGAATTCGTCATTGGCTTCTATTCGGAAGTGTCCTTCGAAAATCTTTTCTTCGGACTTTTTGTCCGCGTCATTTCTTTAGACTTTTTGTTCGAGACATTTCTTCGAACTTTTTGTCCACGTCATTTCTTTGGACTTTTTGTCCGTGACATTTCTTTGGACTCTCTGCAATCTACCCTTCGGCTTTTCTGCAAGTGTCCACATGCCCTTTGCAACGTTCAAAAGATACCCTTCGGACTTTTTGAAAAAGTTCAATTGCCCTTTGGAATGTTCAAAAGATACCCTTCGGACTTTTTGAAAAGGTCCACTTGCCCTTTGGAACGTTCAAAAGATACCCTTCAAACTTTTTGAAAAGGTCCACTTGCCCTTCAGAGTTTTTGAAAAGGTTCAATTGCCCTTTGGAATGTTCAAAAGATACCCTTCGGACTTTGTGAAAAGGTCCACTTGCCCTTCAGAACATTCAAAAGATACCCTTCGGACTTTTTGAAAAGGTCCACTTTTCTGAAGACTTGACATTTTTTCTGAAAGAATTGTCCTTGCCATTTTTTCCGAAAGAATTCCTCCAAGAAATTCTTCAAGACTATTTCGGGTTTTCCATCCTTCTTGACTTATCCCAATTGCCTCTTCTAAGTAAGAGCACTCACAAACCCGATTCACTCCACAAGTCTACTCAACTCAACCTTTGGCATTAATGCATGATCAGATTCAATCTCAATGACATCAAAGACGTCAACCTTTGACATCAATGACAATTCCATGTTGCCCTAGATGGGAATGATAATTCTTCAGTTCTCAGACTGCTTTCTGGATCATGATATCAAAACTGTCAACTGTCTCCTTGCTCAAATTACCAACATTTTGTCTATTCATTTGCATCAAATGGGTTTTAACTGGCAGTTCAAGTACCCATAAAAAGGTTAGAAGTGAGAGAAAAATGACCATGCTCTGCTAAATTAACAACCTTGTTTCTAGTTCTTTTAGCCAATGCCTTTGATTAAGGCATTTCAACCTCCCACATTTTTCTTCCAAATGACTACCCATGCATTTGATTGAAGAATTACATCCTCCTACATATTATTTATAGTGGATATTCCCTCCGCAACTAGTGCATGTAAATTGACTAGAGTAGGGTGAACAAGCTTATGAGGAATTTCATCTTTCAACACATCCTGTATGGTGGAGTCTCCCTTAATGTGTGCATTTAAGTAAATTGTGGTAGGGTCAACAAGCCTATATAGGCCACCTTACCCTATAACTTGGGCAATTATTGCTATGTTTTACATTAAATACAATACATAGGTTTTCAGAGAAATGAAAAATAATGTTGGAATTTTCTGTTAACTGACTAATAGACGAGATTTTTATTCATGTTCAGAACATAAGTAACATTTCTTACTATGATTTTTTACCATTATTCAATACAATGTGTATATCTCCTATCCCTTCTTCAGCATGTGATCTTCCATCACCTAGTGAAATTGAATCAGAAAAATGTGTTTTTTTCAAATTGATATATTGCAACCCCTGAGAAGTTTGGATGTGTCAAAATCAAAGAACCAACAACTAGTTGGACATTCGTCCGAACACAGTGCCATGACTGCATATTCTTCATTAGAATCTCGTTCAGCTTCAACTATTGCCACATTTGCTTACACCTTCAACTCTTTGTTATGTGAAAGAGCATATTGTCGTGTCTGACAATCCTTCTTGACATGCCCAACCTTATGATAGTACTATCACTTCACTTGATATTTCAAAGTAGATACTTCAGGATTACGTTTGCAATTCCCCTTCGACTGAGCAGCAAGTGCACTCTTTGTTTGTCCAAAACTAGACTCACTAGTTTGTGTTTGCATGCATTCTTTTTTAAAGAAATAGGAACTTACCTGATCAAATGTCAGGGTTTGGCTTTCCGCCAACAAGTGTAAAGCCTCCACAAAAGATTCATTTTAGGGCATCAAGTTGTTCAGAACAAGAGCCACCATGTCATTGTCATCCACTTTTTTGTTAATGGCTCAGAGCTTGTCTTGCAGATCTTTCATCCGAATAAGTTCTGACAAAGACCCATCCTCAGCTTTGTGGAAATATAGTAGATTTTTTAAGTACAGAACCCAACTTTTCTTTGAAATTTGATACGTATTTTTCAAATCAGTACGAAGCACTTTTGCCTTACTGGTATTTTAGACCTCAAGAATCATGCCATCCGATACAAACAACTTCAATAGCAACAAGGTCTCCTTATGACCTATGTCATAATCAACGAAATTCGTAACAGGGCTTGTTTCAGTGCCGAGAATGATTTTATCACAATCATAATATTCTACAATTGTTAAAACCATATGACTTTAGACATTGTACTTATGCCCAATCAATTTTTGTGCTTCTAATAGAACCAAGTTTTGAATATTGGCCATTTTACACAATTTGTCCTCTGACCCAAAAACCAATGCAACCAAGAAATGTACAGTGCTAACCCGAAAATCAATGCAACAAGGAAATGTACAATTTATAATATTAATTTTCTTATAGTCTAAACTTCAAAACAACTTACAATACATATGCTTTGAACTGCGAACTCAAAAAACCATACAACACAATGCACTACAAATCATGAAATCGTACAGAATAATGGACTACAAATCGCGTCATAAAACATGTCTACTTGCACTTTTTATCATGTCTACACTTCGCATGCCCTAACACCTACACCCTCTTTGGTTTGGAATCACGACCTCGGTCTAGTTTGCAATTGTTGTGTTTTTGTCTCTGTTTGCTCGTCTACTACACTACAAATTGCAAATTGTCGTCACGTTCTGGTCTGGTGCCCTAGCGTGAATACGTCTAATCTGCTCCATCATTGTTTTGATCTTCAAAACGTCTATAGACTTCATCTCTTCTTCCTCATGTTGCCCATCAATAACCTGCGATTTTCAACCCTTCTAACGACTTTGATCCTCCTGAAAGTGCCTCAAATTTGACCTCTTCAATTTGATGTGCAATTTGTACCCTTCTTCCTAGGGCTTCCTCGAACTCTACAATTTATTGTTCAAATCCTTACCCTAGAGCTTCTTTGAACAATAGCTCTAATACCAATGTTAGCAAATATGAATGCTAAAGAATGAAGAGAAATTTAAAGCATATGACACGCTTACACACGTGTATGTCTGTCTTTTATTAAACAGAAAGTAGTTAAATTCAGTTGGGAAAATTGATAACAACCATTAGTCAACGCTTAACGAACAATGAACTAATAACTTTAACACAAACAATATCACACTCTGAAGTCCATCGGAAACATGTGCTACACTATTCTCACATCGATCAAGCTGTAATGTCCCCATTTTAGCAGCCGGCTTACTCAGTTTCCAGCACACTTACTATTTGTGGTAAGTTAATAGGACGCAACGGAGGCCAGTTTTGATGATTGGATTTGATGCTCCTTGTTGAGAGCTTTCCGACAAGTTATCACTTGCACCATTCGGAGTCTAGTTGCTAGTATTTTTGGGGGCCCGAAGTGCTACAAAAAGGGTAACATTTAACCTAGCTGAAAGACATTGAGTGTCACTTTAAACATTTACTTTATGAGACACTGTTGCACATCCTTTATCCCACATTGCTCAAGTGAGTTGAGTTGCCCCTTGGAGAAAGGATAAAGGGGAGTGCTTGTGGCTTCTTTGAGGTTGGGGGAAGAAGAAAAGAATTGTTGCACTTGCAGCTTATTTGGGCATTTGAGAACGTCCTTCTCATCTGTAACACTCTAGACATCAATCCTTGGGATTGGTCTTTGGAGTTTGTGCTCTCAGCCACTGTAGCAGCCGTGCCACTGTAGCAGCCGTGCCAATGTAGCAGCTATGCCACTATAGCAGTTGTGCCCATTAGTTTTACAAAGAAAAGAAACACCAACAAATCTACCGGAGTCATAAAGAGTCCCTGCTGGGTTAAGAACATTATTTCAAGTGGATATCCCAGCAAGTGCCAAAGGTGCTTCATTTGTTCTCCGACCCACGAAACTACGAACTCTGCAGGCTGGGTTTTCTACGGACTCCGCAGACTGGATCTATGGACTCTGCAGCCAAATCTACGGACTCTGCAGGAGCTTCTACGAACTCTGCAGCCAAATCTACTGACTCTGCAGGAGCTTCTACGGACTCTGCAAGCAGAAAACTATGGACTCTGTAGGCAGAAAACTACGGACTCTACAGGCAGAAAACTACGGACTCTGCAGGCAGGAAACTAAGAACTCTACAGGCAGAAACTACAGACTCTGTAGGCAGAAAACTACGGACTCTGCAAGAAGAAAACTATGGACTGTACAAGCGGAAAACTACGGACTCTACAGGCAAAAACTACGGACTCTACAGAAAACTACAGACTCTGCAGGCAAGGAACTACAGACTCTGCAAGCAGAAACTACGGACTCTGCAGAAAACTACGGACTCACATCGCTGCACACAGATGCTACAGTGATGGAGCTGCTACAGTAACGTGTTGCTACAGTGGTACGACTGCTACAGTGGCGCGGCTGCTACGGTCGCTGAGAGCACAAACTTCAAAGACCAATCCCAAGGATTGATGTCTAGAGTGTTACAGATGAGAAGAACGTTCTCAAATGCCCAAATAAGCTGCAAGTGCAACAATTCTTTTCTTCTTCCCCCAACCTCCTCAAAGAAGCCACAAGCACTCCCCTTTATCCTTTCTCCAAGGGGCAACTCAACTCACTTGAGCAATGTGGGATAAAGGATGTGCAACAGCCCCTCATAAAGTAAATGTTTAAAGTGACACTCAATGTTTTTCAGCTGGATTAAATGTTACCCTTTCTGCAGCACTTCAGGCCCCCAAAAATACTAGCAACCGAAATCCGAATGGTGCAAGTGATAGCTTGCCGGAAAGCTCTCAACAAGGAGCATCAAATCCAATCATCAAAACTGGCCTCCGTTGCATCCTATTAACTTACTACAAATAGTAAGTGTGCTGGAAACTGAATAAGCCAGCCGCTAAAATGGGGACATTACACAGGGTTAATGTCTTTCATCTTGATGTTCCAGCTTAGCTTGGCATCCATGATGTTTGTTTTTTTTTTTTTAAACAACAAAATTATATAATAGAAAAGTCAAAGAGTACAGATTCTAAAGTGCCAAGCTTGAAAGCTAATAGTCTAGGCCTAGGCATTAAACAAAAATGAAAACATGTGAGCATCCATCTATACAAGTTTAAGTTGCGAATGTTTGCCAAATCTCTTTGCAACTTGGATGACTACCAAAAAGTTGGATCACCACCAAAAAGGGAGCAAACCATAGCATAAAAGATTATGATTGTCAAGAGCCCGGTTAGCCAATCCATCAACTTCTGTATTTCTCTCTATGGCTGAACTAAAACCCCTGGAACTGAGATTGCAACCTACAAATTTTCTCCATCTCCGATATGCCAATTTTTGCTCGAAAGTCCCTCTGGATCAGATATCAATCCTACAATAATCTTACAATCAGATTCAATTTGAAGATTCTGCCACCCAATTTTCAAAGCTTCTTGCATGCCTTTGTAGACAGTTTTTATCTCTGCTAAGTTATTAGTTATAACACCCACTTTTTCTGCAAAAAGAAAAGCTACCATTTTCCATCAAGCAGTTTTCCAATACCCCCTATACATGCCTAGCTCAGGTTACCTCGAGGCACCATCTGTGTTCACCTTTCCATACCCAATTGGTGGTGTTGTCCAAAGTTTTTCCCTCTGAACATTATTTTTTGATTGAACTACAAACTTTGTTGAAATACTAGGTTGTATAGATATCTAGTGACATAAATGTTCCCTTTCCAGCGTTAGAATTTGAGGCAATCCAATCCTATGCTTGATGGTTTCAGCCAAGTTGATTTTGATTTTTTCCTAGACATAAATTATATCTCTTTGGCCCTGCTGAGAAATTCTGCAATTTTATTCTTTCCAGATGTTCCACAACAGCAAGGTGATTCCAGACCAAAGCACCGACTTGAAGTTTTGACCCTTGGGTAAATGTTTCTGCCAATCTCTATTCAGCTGCTCTAATGACTGAATATTTCTCCATTGAAGATTCAACACATGGGATAAAAGCTTCCATAAGTGGACCACCCATGAGCAATGGAGAAATAGATGAGATAGAGTGTCCTCATGCTTCAAGCATAGGACACAACAAAAGGGACCATAAAAAACACGTCTCATCAGGTTGTCCCTAGTTAGAACTCTTCATTTTAAAACCAGCCACACAAAAAAACTCACCTTGGGCCATAATGTTGGCTGCCAAAGGTGACTAAATATATCCTTAAGAGGATGAGAAGTACTTCTATTTAGGGAATCATAGCCTGCAGAAACTGTATAATCTGAGGATATTGAAAGAGGGCATACCAAACGAAGAGTGTTAATGTGAGATAGTTGTTCCTCTTCGATTTGAACTGGCCATTCAAGAGTGGATCTCCAGCACTTTCCTATTTCCCAAGAATGATTAGTGTCCTTAAAAGAATGATCCACCTTAATCCATGCCCTTTCATGCATCACTTTCATTACAAGCTGTAACTCTGGGTATTGAGTAATGATTGGTGGATGCCCATCCCATGCATCAGTCAAGAAGTTAGCATTTCTACCATCCTTAACAATCCAAAACAAGTGATTTATAATAAGCTCTTCCCCTAACTTGAGAACAAGTATAGGAGATCCCTTAGGGGGAAGGGATAACCGAATAAGTCTCTCTGGGGGATTGTTTTCCGCATATTTGGCTCTAATATTTACAGCCTATAGATCAGTTGGATTCTTTAACAATCTTCAATAGAGTTTAGCTGCTAAAGCTTTATAATGTTTACAAGAGGAATGAAATCCCAGTCCTCCATCCTGCTTGGATAGACAAAGAATTTCCCACTTAACTAAAGACCACTTTCTCTTTTGTTGCAGGACACTCCATAAGAACTTTTCGCAGAGACAATCCAAGTGCTTCATAATCTTCCCTAGAGGATTCAAAATAGAGGAGACATAGATTGATAGGTCTTGAAGAACTGCTTTGACCAATACCATTCTTCCTCCTTTAAAAATCCATTTGTTAGTCCACTTTTGCAATTTCAGTTCAGCTTTATTTATAATCCATTGCCAATCTTTAATTTGTTTGGGTGCAATAGGCACCCCCAAGTATCGAAGTGGCAGAGATCCACGTCCGAAGTGAAGAATATTAACAATATGATCTTCCTATCTACTAGAACAATGAAAGAATACAATACTAGACTTCTCATGATTAATCCCCTGACCCGTTGCCTTAGAAAATGCCATAAGAAATTTTGCAGCTGTTGAGCCTCTAAGCAAGTGGCTTTTCCTAGAAGCGCCGAGTCATCCACACCCTGTAAATGAGTGAGGATGAACATCTTTAGCCAATTTTATTCCAATGATCTTATGGTGTCGACACGCTATAGATATTAATCTTCATAGACACTCTGCTAGTATAATGAATAAAAAGGGGGATAAAGGATCTCCTTGGCGTATTCCTGTTTAAGGCAAGAAAAGTTGTGGAGGAGTTCCATTAACCAAAACAAAAAACTACACTGAAGATAAACTTGCTCTTACCCAATCAATCCATTCTCCTGAAAAATCAAACTAACCCAAAACTTGGCATAGAAAATCCCAGTTGACTCAATCATAAGCTTTGGATAAATCAAGCCTAATAAACGTCAAAGGAGATTTCTGAAAATTCATAGAATGTAAAGCTTCCTGTGACGAAACAATTTCATCATAAATTTGACGCCCTGGAACAAAACCTCCTTGTTCAAGAGATATAATCTTACCAAGAAGAGGTTTCAGCCTATCAGCGATGACTTTAGTGATTATTTTGTAAAGAACATTACATAAAGTTATAGGTCTAAAACCGAAAATGTCTTTCACTTTGCCAGCTTTAAGACTATGAGCTATGAAGGTCTTATTGATTTCCTTTAGCATAGTTTTTGTTGTTCTTGTCGCCTCCACCAGGAGAAGATACTCCTTGATGATGTCCCAAAATCATTGATAGAATTCAATGGGGAAACCATTCAGTCCCGGAGTTTTGCCTTTTTTCATTCCAAACACCACTTGCTGCAATTCCTTTTCCATGACTGGATTAGTAAGTTTCTCATTATCTTGATCTGTGATAAGACGTGGTACAAGTTGTAACATTGTTTGTTGATCTGATCTATCTAGAGATTGAGCAGTGAAAAGTTGTTGGAAAAATCGTTCTGCAATTTGTTGCATGCCTTTCAAGGAATACTCTTTCATCCCATCATCCTTAGCAAGAGAGCCTATGTGATTATGAACTTGCCTAGGCAACAATGATTTATGAAATAAGCCAGAATTTTTAACACCTTTTTTTAACCATTGAACTCTAGATTTTTGCCTCAACATAATTTCTTCTAGTTGCTTTTCAAATGAAGCTTCTCTTTCGAAATATCATCAGTACATCCAGAAGTTCTAAGAATAGTATTCAGCTCTTCGAGCTTCTCTAGTATTTGTTTCTTTTTTCCCTTGATGTCCCCAAACTCCGTCCAATTCCATTTTTTCAATTTAACTTTCAGATACTGCAATAATTTGGCAAAGGAAAACATTTGTGTCCCATGCTTGGGCTTTCCTTCCAACCACCACTATTTTATGAGTTGTCCTATGGTTTCATGCCGAAACCGCATCAATTGAAATCGGAAAGGTGCATGACAAGGAGCAGATTTACCTATCTCCAAACATACTAGCCAATGGTCAGATCCAAGGTTGTTCAGGATACAAGCTTTAGGAATATATTCCTTCTGCCACCAGTCTTCAAATATTCAAAATCTATCCAACCGTTCTAGGATACAAATTGATCCCTGCCTTCTATTAGAACATGTCATTATCCCATTATCAATCAGAACATCTACCAACTGTAGAGACTGTACTAATCTAGCCATATTGGTTGAGTTGGAATCTACTTGTGAGATTCCTCCTTGTTTTTCCTGTAAATTAAGAATGGTATTGAAATCTCCTCCAAGGATAATTGGAACATTAGGATAAGAGTATATCAAAGTCTCTATACACTGTCATTGTGCCATCTTCCCTTCCAATGTAGTGGGAGCATAGACATTTATGAGTAAAAATTGTTGGGCATCCACCTTAGACTACACATGCATAAACAAAACATCTCTAGTACCACAATAACTTAGCACAATAATGAGTTTCGGATCCCAAATACTCAAAACTCCCCCTGATGTTGCTTGAGAACCAAGAGATAGCCTTCGGGCCTTGGGCCATGTTCTTTCTGCTATGACCGTCGTAAGCTCAACCAAAGGCTTTAGTTTCTTGAAGAAATACCATAAGAGGATGATGAGTTTGAATCATTCTTTTTATTTCCATTATTTTCGAAGGGCTGCCTTTCAGCCCTCTTATATCCCATATAATCACCTTCTTTGTGAGGGTTGATTGAATGATTTAGACAAGTCCCTTATTGTCCCTGCTTGACTCACTTTTTGGCCTTCTTTCTGAAGATTGTTCTAGTTTGACCTTCAACCAACCTTATTGTTGGTGTCCATTTTCAGTTTTTTGCTTTTCTCCTATGTTATTCCTAAGGGCTGATCTGATTGCTCCTCCTCTATATGATTAGCCAATAATAACAATGGTTGTTCCTTTTTTTCATCCCCTAAAGCTTGCTGATTCTGATTCTCAAATTGTTCTTGAAACTTGATTTTCAATGATAGCTTTTCATTGCAGCCGTAATTTCCTCCTACTTTTGTGGAGCTTGATACACTATAAGTTGATTAGGTGTTTCTCCATCTGCGTCTCTGGAATCTGAGATTCCATAAGATCCTAGATTTCTTTATCCTCATTATCCCGCTGAAGGCTAGCAAATATGTTAGTATTCCTGACATTCTGATTCTCCTAAACATTTTTCCTCGTTTTCTTTTTATTCGGTGTGATAAAATCATCCTAAGACTAGTGTTCCATTGGAACCTCTGGAACTTTAAGCGGGCAATCTTTAAGTAAATGACCATATTCATGGAAAATACGGCATCTAAACAATATATTCTCATAATCCACCACCTAGTCCCAATGATCATCCTCGGCTATCATAGAAATTTTTGTGGGCAATGGTTTATTAAGGTCCAGCCAGAGACATATGCAGGCATAGATCATTTGCTCAAGCTATAATGTCGAATCAACCATCATCATGTAAGTACCTAATGTGTCATCGATTACCATGAAAACATTGTTCGTCCAATATTCAGCAAGGAGTCCAAACAACCAGACCCTGACCGGGGCAACATAAGGAAGTTCTTCATTCGCCTTGAAGATGGGATGCTAGGGTTTCATAAAAATCCCCGCTCAACCAAAAAAACATGGCCCACCTTGGAAAATAAATTCTCTATATTTTGTCGAGGCAAAGAAAATCTGAAAATATCCATTAGGGTAAACAATAATCGAGAACTCACCTTTGGTGTGCCAAAATTTCCTCATCCATTATTTCAAAGCTGCCAAGGCAAGATGAAAACCCATACACCGAATAATCAGGTCCCTACTCTCTAAAACCTCTATTTCACCCTGCACATCAGACCGTTTAAGTCTCACTACTGGTGTTCCATCAATTGCTCTCATACATCCCTTTTTTGTTTTCCTTGGATCAATCATCAGCATTCTCTAAGGTCGTTTTTGAAAATTTCTCCCTGGGCCCTAGGTTTTGGGATCTCCTCGAACAGCAGCTACAAAAGAGGGTTTCACGGAGTCCCCTATATCCATCGATTTACCAGATCGATGTTCAGACTCGCACCACTCGCAAGGAGAAAATCATTACTTACCTTGCTGGTCGCAAAGACACTCTACAGATGCAGCCCAAGTGGTTTTCGGACTCAATATTTTCCGATAAATTCTATAATCTCATGTAGAAATTTCATCTAAGAATACAGTAAATGACAAGAACACCCATTATAGTTCATTATAAATCAATCAAATCCATTTGCAAGTAGATTAGCGGAATTATTCCAACGGTAGATAGAAGTTAAAAAAGAGATGACTAGTTATAAGTTGGTAGACATGAGGTGTAAACATTAACTATCTTCGCAAGATATTCTATACATATAAAATTACCCTAAGTGTTTATAAATAGAAATCAGATCAAGAACACCTAAGAGAGTAATAGATTTACAGTGCACGTCTATGTGCGCTTGTTTGTGTGCGTGTGTGTGTGTGTGCGCGCATGCGTGTGTGTGGGTGCCCGTGCGCGCGTGTGTGTGCATGCATGTGCATTATTAAATTAATGTTTGAAACTTCCTAAAACACACTTCTGACTTACCATGCTAATTATATCATTACACTACAATATTACACTAAAACAAGTACAATTTTATTAAAATGATTGTTTTATTAGGTACCAAACACCCATAGAATGCAAATATGACTTAATTTCAGTTGACCTTTGGTGCCCATTCCAGATATAATACTTTCCCTACAACGTTAACCTCAATATAAAATAGACAGCAAGCATTGCTTCATTTAAGTGTTTTTACTACCAAATATCAAGTACTGAAAGACCCATGGTTAAACACGATAATCAATACGGCCATTTATTTCTAACAGCATGTACACCTAGTATGAGAGGAGCTACCTCAATGTGTATGCAGCTGTGTTTGTAGAGAGAGAGAGAGAGAAGGGCTAACCTTAGGACATTTTGGTTCAAGCTCATCATACGAATCTTTGTTTACACAAGTGTTAATGTAATGCACAAACTTTGAAACAGCAGAAGAAAGACTATCCGACTTCTGAATAAGATACAAATAGAGGCGGTGCCGCACAGCCACATATGCAAAAGATTCATTATTCACTGTCATTGATCTCATATCTGTCAGAAATCCAGGATCCATTTCTGGATAAACTGAATACAAGTAAGATGTTATAATGTAATCCAAAACAGCATCTCCAAGGAACTCGAGACGCTGCAAAAAAACATGACCCCACCATTATGAGCCAAAGGAATGTTATTCTCAGAATGCAAAAAGCATTACTTGAACAAAGAAAATAAGGAAACCCAAAAAATACATATGTGTAATGTTTGATTTATTCAAATTGAGAAAGTTTAAGGCCTGATGATAAACTGACCTGATAACAACCTCCATTATGCTCATTATAGGAAGCATGTGTGAATGCCTCCAAAACCAAACCTTTATGCAAAAAACTGTGTCCTATTAACCCTTCCAAGTTAGAAATATTTATGGAATTCATTAAAGATAAACTATTTCTACTTCGTATGCAAGCTTCATCTATAAGCAAGGGATCAAAACCAATTTCTATTCCAATCCACTTTAGAAATGTTAAAGCTGTTTTAAAACCACTTTCCACTAAGTACGCTCCGATCAGAGCCTCAACTACATCTGCAACAGTCTTGTTATGCATCCAATGATGTCGTTTAGTACATTTCACACTCACACCATCTGCTTTTTCCTTCATAATATCTCCCATAATATAGTGAATCTCATTCATGTTCTCTGGAGTACAAATTTCTTTGCAAGGCCGACCAAGTGCAAAGAACTGCTTCGGATCAAAATATTCATCCCGGATATATGCCTATAACATAAAAAGAGGAATCTTAGAATGTATAATATAAACACAAATCAAAACAACATAACTAGAAAATTACCATTTAATCAAAACTTATTTTAAATGAGTTGCAACTTACAACTCAAGATTGTTCTATTGATACAACATAAAGATAGAGAGAGAAGGTGATGATGTGTGTTGTCACCAACGCACCCAAATTCCCAAAAGAATTTGGGCCACTTCTTTTAAAAATTCAAAATTTTAAAATTAAATGCAAACAATGCTTGATTCATAATAATTCATGGTGACGTTGAATTTGGCTTTAAAGCTTATTTCCCCTAGTTTAATAATTTTGGTTTTCCAATCTTTTGTTTTGTTTTTTATTTCCATGGTTGTTCCTTGTTTCATTTCATTCCTTGATTTTATTTCTGGTATTTTTCCTTGAAAAACACTTGTGTGACAGTTGTTTGGTTTTCATGTTAGGTTTACTCGGCTTATATTTGTTTTGATCTTATCTTTCACTCAAATCTTACTTTGTGTTCACAAGAAACTACCTTGTGTTGAAATCTCATTTCACATAGTGGATTTAAGTTTGATTGTTAATTTCCGTTGTTTCATGCTTAGAAATAATGAGGTGACAAGTGTCACCTATTTGTTTACTCTCTCTTTTCTTTCTTGATGGATTTGCTCAGGTATTATTTCCCTCAATGGTTTATCGTGCAACGAGAACTTCACTTCCATCGCCCTTGTTCCATCTCGTCTCGGAGCATTGAAGCCTATTTTGCTTGCCATGTGGTATCCTTTGTCTCCCAAGTTCACGATTACATGACAAGTGTCGCTTTCTTGGTTATCTTGGTTCAATGAATTCTCTGGGTCTTTTGGTTTTGTCATATCATGAGAAACCGAAATACTAAGATGTATCGGCATATGGTGCATAGTTCACTTGTGTTTTTGCCTTGTGATGGTGGTCTCCTTGTTTGTTCCTTGTGATTCGAGTGGACGAAATTGAGATGCATGTCTCAATCCCATTCAATCTTCACGTCGTCATTCTCACATGGTGTCTTTTCTATTTGATTGGTTTAAATAAAACTGTGATTATAGTTCATTAATGCAACAAAATCAGTGCCTAAATTAATTATTTCAAAGGAATTAAATGCAGAGCTGATCCTCTACTCAAGGGGAAATCGGGTGCTGAATTTATATCAAGAAAGCTTGTGATTATCTTCCCCATAAAGGTTTTTCCAAGTCCAATAAATTCATTAAGCTCCATGTTGATATTGACTTTGCAAGTTGCTTTCCAGGATAGAGAAATTTACACTGTTGAAGCTTGTTTCGTAATGGCTCTGAAGAAAATTCAATAGCCAATGGTTCAAGAAATCAAAGACAAAGTATTCAATCCACAGATGTGTATTCCAGGGAATTACAATCATTTATTTTTCTATTTCAAAGATGCCCCAAAGGCAAGTGATGATCCAAATGAAATTGATGAAAAAGTTGAGGAGATGTGGAAAATCTGGGCTTAGTTTTTGCATAGAGCAATGGCAAACCCAGAGGTTTTCCTATGTCCAGAACTCATTCTTGATATATGCCAACATTGTGAAGACAGAAATACAAAGCTGCATGCTCCAAGTGCAAGGACTATAGTGGCTATGACAGGGTTTGCTATCAGACAAATGTGAAGCTTTCCGAACCCAGTTTATATAACAATGTTGAATGGGGTGAGGAATGTGTACATCCACTCTTTTTGGATTCTTCCTCAGTTTAATTGCAGTAATTGTTGTCAATCAGGCCCTGCACCCTTGTGAAGGTAGTTTTAAGTCTTCACGGTCTGTTGGAACATGGAAACAATCTGAGGTTGTGGGTGACCTGCTAAGTGGATTGAGTCTCTAGATTATGAAGGCTAGCTCCCTTAGGTGTATCAATGAAGATCTCTACTCTGTGTTGCGGACTACCATGAAAAAAAGAGAAAGAAACTTGAAGGATAAATCCTACCTAATGACGGTGATACATTAGAATGTTGATCCACCCTACTTGGAACCTTGAACACTGAACAAACAAGGAAAAAAGAAGACCTTTGATTTCAATTGATCACTATGCATAAGTATTTCATGAAAAGGTTCGGTCCAATGACAAACAACGTGAGGGAAAAGTATGGAGGGAGGTCTGATATAAGACACTTTGCAACAACCTAACATCCACTTACAGCTTCAGCAAAAGACATATAAAACACTGAACATGACCTACATAACATAATAAGCTAGCAACTAGATACGAATCAGAATTTGGGAAGGGAGAGAAATCTACCACATATGCAAATTGTTGAATGAATGTACACTATGCCAGCACTTGAAATCTGAAAGTACAGTCCTATTGAAAAAAAAGGTTACACAACTCACCAATGGCAGAATCTGGGCTTTACCAGGAAAGGGATGGACTTTTACGAAGATGAAAAGCCATTAATATAAAAAATTACAAAAAGCCAAGAGATTGGCATTGGAAAATAGAGATGGAGTAAACTCAAACCAACTCAGCCTTTACGAAAGTCTATTTTGTCTTGCATGAAAATTTCTCACATTGAAAAAGAAAAAGAAGACAAGTTTTGATGCATGACATCTATGAATAGATGTCTTGACTTGAAAACCAATCAACTCCAAAACAAGAGTAGTCAAATCCACTCGTACTGCTGGAACGTTTGAAAGTCTCCCCTTTGCATAAAATTAATGCAAATGCCAAATTAAGAATTACATTTGAACCACCGAAACGTTTCAATATTTGAGACAAATGAGAGTGTGTGCATGGAATTTTTTTTGTTTCAGCTTTCCACTGTTCCACTACTCAAGTCCTCATGCAAAGCGAGCCTCTGTTTAAGAACTGAAGGTGACGGGTTAGAACGATCAAATCTGGATGTGTCTATTCTTATTCATGGTTGTTGCATGCTCTTGTATTCTCGGACTATTTAGGTATGTTCACCATCTATATTTGTTTTTTCCACGAATCTTCCCTTATGCCATTGTTCATGCGCATGTTCATCTTGTATTTTCGTCGGATTTTTGCATCTAACATCTGTGTTTTGATTCTCCGAGTCATCTTTTCCCGCGGATTCATTTCTCTACATTTGTCTGTCTTTACTGTATCTGTCTTTTCTACATTAGTCTTTGCTTTCGAGCAGCTTTTTTGTATATGTCTTGGCTTTGTTCACACTTTAGCCTTCGGACTTTTGTTCCTTACTCGTGGCCTTGTCTTTTGTATCGGGCTTTTTGTCCCTCTCGAATTCGTTCGGACTTTTTGTGATTAACATGGTGATTAAGATACTTTTCAGAGTATCAATACGCACACACATGGACTTGTGTTTAAATCCTCTTCGCAAAAAAAAACTAGTACCTGACCTTGTTCATGCAAGCCTTTTCAGTTGCTTTGACTCTTTTCAATTATATATCCATATATACAATGTTCATTGGTGTAAATGTTGTCAACCTAGATCTGCGCCCTAAATCAAAGACATGCTAAAATGGCCAATCCTCTATCCGGTTGAAACAATGGGATCTTCTCACGAGGGTGGGTACCTCAATGGTGAGAAGAACCTCCAAAAAAGGCTGGTTCCTGTAAGATGTATCAATGAGGATCTCTACTCTATGCTGCGGACTACCATGGAAAAGGGAGAAAGAAACTTGAAAGGAAAATCCTACTTAAGAACGGTGATACACCAAAATATTGATCCACTCTACTTGGAACCTTGAACATTGAATCAAACAAGGGAAAAAGAAGACCTTCGACTTCAATCGATCACTTGCATCAATATTTCATGAGAAGGTTCAATCCAATGACTAAAACATGAGGAAAAACGACGGAGATATCTCTGATACAAGACATTTTGCAGCCACCTAGCATCCACTTACAGCTTCAGCAAAAGACATAAAAAACACTGAACATGCCCTACATAATACGATAAGCTAGCAACTAGGTACGAATCAGAATTTAAGAAGGGAGAGAAATCTACCACATGCAAATTGCTGAATGAATATACACTATGCCAGCACTTGAAATCTGAAAGTACAATCCTTCTATTAATTGAAGAGGTTACACAACTCACCAATGGCAAAGTCTGATCTTGCCAAGAGATGGATAATTTAATCAAGGCTGAAAGCCAACTTATAGAGAATTACAAAATCTAAAAGATTGGCATTGAAAAATAGAAGAGGAAGATCAACTTAAATTAACTCAAGGCTAACTTTGCCTTTCAATAAAATATGTTTTCCCTTTGTCTTTGCATGAAGCTCCTTGGCGTTATAGGAAATGGATGGTTGGGTTTATTGAAATGCCCACCTCTCTTTGCATGGAAATTGGCAATATCATGCATGAAATCCAACACCAATATCAATTTTAGCTTTTTCATGAGCTGATGGAATGTTTGAAAGTATGAGATGGCAATATCATGCATGAAATCCAACACCAATGTCAATTTTAGAACTCTGACTTGATCCATTGGAAGCTAAGTTGGAACGTTTGAAATGTTGAATTGGAACATTTGATAGGGTGAGTTGGACAAAAAGATTATTCTCCTTTGCATGGAAAACTCCTAGTAGATGTGGCATTTAACAATTAATCAATTCTAAATCTAGAACAGTCAACTCAACATCCGAATTTGGAACTTCGATTGAGCTATTGGAACGTTACAAGCTTGAGACGAACGAAAGTGCTTGCATGGAAAACTATCTTGTTGAGTGAGAGATAAATTCAGGTTGAATTTATTTCCTGGCTATCATTTTTTTGTTTCTGTTTCTATGCATGCGTTGCTTTTGGGTTTATTCCTGTGGACTTGTCTTTGGTCTTGGATTTTTCTTCGAATCTTTTGTTAGTCCACTTTCCCGCAGACAGTTTGTCCTTCTTTGCCTTAGGACTTCGCTCTTCGGACAAAAAGTCTGAGACTTTATCCTCCCTAGGCTTTTCTTTTCCTTCGGCTTTATTTCGCGTGGGCTTTTTGTCTTTTGAATTTTCGTGGACTTTTTGCTTCTCACTTTTCCGAACTAATCCTTCGGACAAAAAGTCCGAAGGATATCCATCAATTAAATTGTTTGCTTTTTTTTGCCTGTGTATTTTTTCTGTCGGGTTTCTCTTTGTAAATTCTCCGAAGGAATTCCTTTGGACAAAAAGTCCGATGAAATTAGTCCTTTGTCTGTCTTTACCGCTAGCAAAAAGCCCTTCGAAAAAATTGCAAAGGTCTTGCCACCAACAAAGTGCCTTCTGCAAGGGCTCATGTCTCTCAAAAATGGCTTTCGGGGAAGTCGCAAAGGTCCTGTCACCTGACCAAGTGCCCTCCGCAAGGGCTTGTGTCTCAAAAATGGCTTTTCGAAAAAATTGTAGGGCACCCGGATTTTTTGTAGGGCACCCGGGTTTTTTGCAGGGGTCCTTATTCCTTTGAACTTTTGGATTTTCTGACTTCTCTCTCAGATTTCTTCAGACTTTTGTCTGAAGGAATTCCTTCGGACAAAAAGTCTGAAGGAATTACTCCTTGGGCTTTATTCTTTGGCGGACTTTTCTTTGGAGGTTGTGGACTTTCCTTTGTTTATTCTTTGAAGTATTCCTTCATACTTTTTTCCGAAGGATATCTTCCTTTGTTATTTCCTTTGCTTTGTTGGCTTCTTTCCTTGCTGGCTGCATTGTACACAGCTCCTTGGGTAGTTGTAGGTATGGATTTAGGCTTGATTGAACTTTGCAAAACCTTTTCCTTTTCATATGACAATGAATGAATTTTAGATAGTGGTACATCGCATCATATGACTTGCTTATATCATATTAATCTGATACTAGAGATATTTCTTAAAAGATTTACCTAAGAGATAATTCATTTGTAAAAATTGCTACGCAAAGAAAAGCAAAATTTGCAAACATTATTATTAAATATGTTTTCTATGTACCTAAACTTATGAAAAATCTATTATCGTGTTTTCAGCTTACGAATGATAAGTTTAATGTAACTTTGCTTAAGAATAATTAGTCTATTATAAAACAATTTAGTTTCCTGATTGTTGAAGGTGTTCAACAAAATGATTTATACATATTTTTTGCTTCTTTTGCATGTCTTTCAGCACATAGTAGGAATGAATCACAATTATGGCATGAAAGATTAGGGCATGTTAATTTTGAAAGTTTATATGATATGTTTTGTCATAATCTTGTTGATAGTCTTCCTTCTATTTCGTTTCATCATGAAGCTTATGAGAGATGCTTACATGGAAAGCAGCATACTAAACCTTTTCACAATAATATGATGTGAATTCCTCACATCTTTTAAAGTTAATTCATAGTGATGTTACAGGACCCTTTGAAGTTACATCTCTTAATGAATCTTTAAATGTTGTTACTTTTATTAATGATCCTACTAAAATGATTTGGTCATATTTTATAAAGAAGATGTAATGTCCTCAATATTTTATAAAGAAGATGTAATGTCCTCAAATTGGGACAATGATTAAAAAAAAAGGGTTTCCCAACAAAACCCTTAAACATTCCAAACAAATTGAATTCTAAAAATTTTAATTCAGCAAACCCTAGCTGATATATAGATGTTCAAAACACCCCAAATAGAAACAAACTCTAGGTGTCAATGTTGCACAATAAATTTCAAAATTACTGAAGCATATATCCACTGAATTTTCACCTTAAATTCATATAATATGCCATACATAAAACTTAAATTTGTTGATGTAATAAATACATGTTTATGTGTGAGAAAAGGTGGATGTACTTTGGAAAAATACCCTTGCAATATTCTAATTTTTCTCCTGAAAGTAAAGCTGTGTTTTCCCTTGTTAATTCAACCCTCAAACACTTGCAAAACTCACCAAAAATAATAAGATATATAAAATTTTCAGAATGAAATATTTCCAATGTTAGCCCTCCAAAGCTTCCAAAAACCCTTCAAAACAAGTCACCTATGTGCAAAAATTACTGTGTGAATTAAATTAGAATTTTTCCTTGGATTCACTCACAAAAGATGTCAAAGGACCTCAAAAAATATGCCAAAAATTCACAAATAATTATAATATTATTTATCCACTTTTTTAAGGCATAAAAGCAGCTTATAAACTTCAAAAAACACTCGACAAGTGAATCGCCTCACTCATAAAATAAGGACAAAATTTTTTAAATGAAACCCTAGTCTTTCCCTTCCAATTCTTTTCAAAACCTTATGATAATTTGCCACAAAAATCAGAAAATAAAATAACTTGCACCTTGCCAAATGGAGTCTGAATCCCTCCAAGATGCTCATTTTTCCTTCCCAACTAGTTCGCCCTACCTCAAAAAAATAAAGAATAAATTCAAAATATTTTACTCACCCTCCAAGGGACCCCTACAGCAAGTCGCCCAAGTTGGAATATTGGTATACACCGTAAAACACTTCCAATCGGCTAAGCCCTCGAAATTCGCTCTCCAAGCAAGTCGCCTTAGCTGAAAAATTCAATAAAATAATATGCAACCTTCTTTGGCATCCAATGACCCCTCCAAGTGGTTCACCTAGCTCCCTAGGCAAGTCGCCACCCCTTGGGAAGGTCTTCCGCAACACGAACAAGCTCCCAATATGATTTGCTCTTCTCTAAACCTGTGAAATTATAAAAAACCTATTGTTTATAGTTGTAATATCTCCTCGATAAAGATGGTGTCTAGAAACACATTTGTAGATCCACTTGCATGAATACATGCAATTTACAACTCACTTACAACCCTTAAGTAGAGTTGCCCAAGTAGAAGGAATGGAGGTTTTCGTCCCCAAACCTATGACACTGCTTAAAAGTTTTCGTTCTTAAAAGGTGGAAACCAAACTTGACGTATTTGATTCAAATTTTCAAATCAATATTCAACATAACATTCAAAAAAAGTCTCTCTTCCCTTTTATATTCTTTCTCCAATTGTGGCGGCCATAATAGAGAGAGAAGGTTACTTTCCCTTTTAATAAAGCATAAATAACAAGCTTCCTTATAAAAGCACTTTTGGGATGACCTTTAAAAAGGTTCCAAAATTAGATAATAAAGTGTTTGATCAAACATATCCTTGAAGCTTACTAATGTTCCCCTTTTGCCTTCAAAATCCTTAGTCCTAGGGAACACTCAAGCTAAGGTTTTCATCCCAAGTACTAGCTCAAAAAGGGGGACATTATAGAAAAAATCAGAATTATTATCTAAATTCAAAGAATTTAAAGCTTTGTTGAAAATGGTTTTAATTTTTTTATTAAGAGATTAAGATCTGATAGTGGTGATGAATATATTAGTAAAAAATTTGATTTTTTTTGCATTGGTTGTGGTATTCAAAGGGAATTAACAACTCCTTGTTCTCTACAACAAAATGGTATTGTTGAAAGGAAAAATTGTACCATTATTGAAATGGCTATAACAATGTTGCATTCTGCAAATGTTCTTAAGTTCTTATCAAATCCATGAATAATGTTGTGCATATTTTGAATAAAGTCCCCATTAAAGCTTTGCATCTTTCTAGCCCTTCAATAATGTCGTCTTATAAGAAACTCAATATGGCTCATCTTAGAATCTTTGGTAGTCATGCTTCCATCTTTGTTCCTAAAATTAAAAGAAAAAACTTGATCCTACCTCCTATTCATGCATCTTTGTAGGTTATGGAGGTAAAACTAAAAGATTAAGAGTGTATGATCCGTCAAAAAGATAAATTATTGAGAATAGAAATGTTTTGATCCTTGAAAAATATTTTCGTGAGCCCTCTATGAAACCCTCTTAATGTTCTTCATTTGATATACTTGACTCTCATGTTACTCCTTATAAAGAAATAGGTACCCTAGAGGAAGTTGATCCACTATTAAATAACTTAGACTCCGAAGAAACTTCTGAATTTCATGTTCAATTTAAAAGACCTAAATGGTTAAAATCCTTAATCCAGTCTTCTAGTCTTGATAATCTTAATAAATTAACTAGAAATAAACATTATTATCACGTTTTAATGACTATGTATGAATGTAAACCTCAATATTTTGAAAAATCTATTCAAGATGATAGATAGAGTGTTGTTATGCACGCTGAGTATAATGTATTAATTAAAAATCAGACTTGGGATCTTGTCCCACCTTCGTCTAAAAGGCATATTGTTGATTTTAAGTGGCTCTATAAAATCAAATATAATTCAATTGATAAAATTGAAAATTTTAAAACAAGATTAGTCGCTCTTGGTTTTACTCAAAAACTTGGAATTGACTATGTTAAAACCTTTGCTCTTGTAGCAAAAATAAGTATTGTTGGACTATTCATTGTTCTTGCGACTCAGAATGGTTGGATTATACACCAAATGGATGTACAAAATGCATTCATAAATGACAATTTAAGGGAAGAAATCTATGGCTCAGTTAAAGGTTTCACTGACCCTAACAAAGATCATTTTGTTTGTAAGTTAAATATATCGTTGTATAGTTTTAAAAAGTTCATCAAACTTGGTATTCTAAAATCACAAGTTATTTTAAAGAACTAAGTTTCTCTAATTGTTATTTTGATAAAGATCTCTTTATAAAAGTTGAAAATGGTCATATTATTTTAATAGTTTTATATGTTGTTGATCTTATTACTGACAATCTACTTAGTTTAATTCATAAATATAAAAATAAACTAAATCAAATGTTTGAAATGACTAATTTAAGCATTCTTCATCATTTTTTAAGAATAGTTATATTTCACGATAAAAATTCAATTGTTGCATCATAATCTCAATATGCACATAATTTTCTTGTTAAGTTTAATATACTTGATTGTAAACCTACATCGACTTCTATTGAAATTGGTGTTAAGCTTGATCCACAACCTGCATGTAACAAAACTAACCCCACTATTTACAGAGAACTTGTTGGCAGTTTAACTTATCTAACCATTACTAGACCAAATATTTCATCTATTGTAGGTGTTGCTTCTAAATTCATGTAGGATCCATATTTGACTCATTGAAAATTAGCTAAACATATACTTCATTATATCAAAGGAACTCTAAATTTTGGTTTATTTTATTCTTTCATTGATAATGTTAAATTATATGGTTATTGTGATGTTGACCATGGTTGTGATATTATAGATCACAAATCTGTTTTTGGAAGTGTTTAAATTTGGTGCATGTGTTATTATTTGGTGCAGCAAAAAACAACCCATTGTCTCTATCTCTTCTACTGAAACAGACTACATAAATGCTCTGGACGTTGTTGAAAAAGCCATCTGGCTATGAAAGTTGTTAAGAAAACTTCATTTGGATGTTTCTCACCGTACCACCCTTCATTGTGATAATCAAAGTTTATAGATCTGACAAAAAATCCAATGCAACACCAATAAACTAAGTATACTGAATTTCATGTACATTTTATTTAAGAGTTCAATAATGATATCGATCTGCAGTTTTATCCTACAAATGAACAAGTGGCAGATATCTTCACAAAACCATTTGGTACGACCAAGTTTTGTCAATTTCGTGCAATGTTGGGTCCCTCGAAGTTGCCATTGAGGGGGAGTGTGCATGACAATGTCATCTTCTAACATCCATGTGTTTTATTCTCTATACTTCTTGTAAAACATTGTAATATATCATGTTATGTGATTTTGGTAAACTTTGTATTAAAGTTTTACTTTTGTACCCAATATTTAGAAGCATATATTGTTATGAAAGTCCTTATCTTATAAATAGCTCCAATAATGTTTGGATGATTATTCATCAGAAACTATGAAATGTAGTCTCACGATCTTTGCAGCCCAAACTTACTCTTAGTAGTTTATGGATTACAATTCCATTTGTTTTAAAAACTAATATTGGCATGATGAAGGTTTTCAAATCCTTCAAATATTACATGTATCCTAAAATTATTGTAGATGATTCATAGAGTATAATTCCTTTAATAAAGTGACTATGGCATGTATCCCCACTTAACATTAAGGGGGAGTGTTAGAACATGTAATGGTTAAGTGGTGTCCCACATACCCTTAACACATTATTTATATGTCGAATAAATATATAAACAATACATTTTATTTATTTACATGAGAGTAATTCGTGTTAATAAATTACATATATTACCATTGTATTAAAAGGTTTCTCGAGGAGAGGTTGGACCCATTGGTTACAACGGTCCACCTCCACACCCCATTATAGAAAGGGTTTTACCCCTTTGGTAAATCACTCATGATTTACAGATTATTGTAACATTGAATATTTCCATGTGACAAATATTATTAAAAAAAAATTGTGAAAACTTGACAAAGAATTGAGAAGAGAGGGATTTATGTATTGGCTGTGTGATTTCTCAAATAAATGAATATCAACCGTGGTTTTCCACCTATGAGGTTTTCCACGTTAAATCTTGTGTCAACCATTGACTTGTGTTCTTTGCTTATTCAATGCTCATCTAAATCTATTTATTGCATTGCATATATATTACATGAATTTTATCATTTCTTTCTTTCTTCCAATCCTAAATACATCAATAGATTTTGGCAAAACTCAAGTGCAAAATGTTGTAAAAATTTTAGACTAATATGTAATATAGTTTAGAATTTTTTTTCTTTTTTTTTTGATAAAACAAAGAATCGCTTACTCTAGGCACGGGACAAGGGAGTCTGACCACACTCGCCACTAGACTCGATGATTCTACTTATTCCTCAACAAGGTGGACTTAGACTCAGAAAAACAAGTCCTCTCCAGCCGCCAAGACACTATGGTATTTGCACAAAGTTTAGTCAGAGGAAAAATATCAACATATGCTAAATTGAAAATTTTGGATAAAAGTTTGTTTTGTACTTGTTCAAGTGAGAGCTCTACAAAATCTCATTGATTTAGCTAAAATTCAAATAAATGAAAATGCTTACAATTAATGGATCGTTTCATGCGTTCATTTAAATTTTGCTCGTGCCTAAAATTCACTATTTACACTTTGTGCAATCTGATACATGGGACGTTTGGGTGGGTACTACTTATCCCCAAATTATTGGTGTAGACCTGCTAATCTGCATATAAAAATTGTAGCACTGAACCCATAAAATTGCAAGTCAACCCTAACTGTCAGGGAAAGCTTTCAGGGCGATTATTGTTCCATTTCGTCAGATATAAGTATAAAATTCTTTATTACAGTTATCCCTCCACTACACCCAACTGAAATATATTTTTTATGATGGTTAATTCTTTCAATGTGTCCTTGAAAGTTAGGACAGCTAGCTGACAAGAATGAAGCATGTATTAAATTTATTTGAAGTAGAACATGTATACATGGGTTGCCTTGGGTACTGGAAAAACATTGACTCCTTGGTAGAATAGAACACCCTTTTGTTAAAACCGGCAATGTTAAGGTGTCACATAGTTGGACAATTATGTTATCGGATCTAGTAAAATCTTTTTACTTGTAGCTATAAACTAAAAGATATCGAACCAATTTTTATGTATTAGTCAGTATTGTTAGGCACTGCAGGTGTGATTCCTTACCTATTATTTACGTCATTATATTTTGTAAACAATTTAGGTTAAATTAGTAGGTATATATTTGAGCACATGACATTCTTGATCATAGCAAAATAATCACTCAAATAACTTGTCACATGTTATAGACATATAGTATATCGGGACAAAAGATGACATAAATTATAGTTATATTATGTTAATTGTTACATTGTAAAAGGAAGATATATATTGTGTGCAAGTATTAAAAGATGTTGGAATTGGGAAGGCATTTAGAGAGCCCAATTGATAATGATCTTGCCAATATGGTGAAAATTTTATAACAATTATTTCTTTGACATTACTCGTCAAAAGTTAAGATGGTTATCTTCAAAAAAATAAATGCCGTAAACTAAATATTTATTTACTATAATCCTTCCCAAAAAAAAATGGCATTATACCCACAATATCTCGTTTATCCCATACGACATTTAGAAAATTTCCAATATATTTTATGCTTTTAAAAAAGCAAAAATACATGCATATGGACATTAAATTTAACCCTTGTCTCTTAGTGATGAGAGAGGATTTTTGTGCTGACTTTGGCCATACACGATTCATATTTGAATGTCAAGTGATGGTCATAATATTATTAAGACAGTCATCTAAGACCTATGTTACTTGCAAGGTTGAACGTCAACTTTAAGTTACAAATGGGCTTCTTGTAAATCCCATAGTAAGCAAATGCCCTTGGCAAGCATAGGGCCAAACATATATTTGTTATTCTTCTTGGACATAAAAACATTCGATAAGAAATCTTGGTCTCATCTCTAATTTTGACGTTATCCTAACCAATTTTACACGTTTCCAATGTTCTTGTACTTGTTATAATCTAGTTTTCACAAACTGAAAGCAGACTTTCTCTTCCATTATTAAAAATATATATCCAACAACCTCTCAGCGTCATAGGAAGACTTTGAATCCCTTGGGTATTACACCTCTAGCTTTTTATGATTTAGTTGGTCACACTCGCGTTGTTTAATCTCTATATCCTAATTGTATTGGTCTTGGGTCTCATGGACGTTATTAGAATCTCTATCTCCAAATGATAAAGGCCTCGCCAAACGGATAATAGTGATATGGCTTCGCCATTTTTCCAAGCAGCACACTAAATGCCTCTTAGCATCTTCAAACAAATGGTGAATTAGTATTTAAGCAAACTAGACTTCATCATTTAAGAAATGTAATGTTAATAAAATAAGAAGGGGGGTTCCTTAAATTTTAGAATACAAATAACATTATTTATAAAACAATATTTTGAAAATCATGGTTCGCAGCAACATACAAAACCAATATATCATGGTACGTGTTCCAATGAAAATGATGCCACCCTACTAACATAATTGTTGATTAGTTGCAGATGAGTATGTTTGCTTATTCAGCCTCCCTCTCCTCTTATGTGGCTTCAAGATTTCCTTACAACAAACTTCTAAAAATAACTTTCTTCCTCAAGTCGGATATGCCTAATGTAAGAACCCCTATTCTCCTCCACTCTGAATTTTTTTATTTTTCTGAATGTGTTTGTTTTGAATGGGTTTTTTCTATGATTTTGAATGTAATTTAATACGCTGATATAACTTGAGAATGCAACTAAAATGGCGGTACATAGATTGCAGCACTAAATGAACTTTAAAATGCAAGCACATGACTGAAAATAATGATATATTGGCAGCTACAACACTATAGACATTTCCACAAACAATTACCATGCAACTTATGACTGAAATGTGCACCTACAGCCAAGGGACATTAATGCGAACACTTGGCAAGCAAACTAAAGAGCAACAACAACAATGAGGACTTTCTACCCAACACTTTGTATGCAATCTAGACATGCAAATGATTGTATTCCTTAATAAGAAAATATACAATGCTTTATTTCTTCAATTTAGCATACCCAATGGTCCACAGCTTTGAATACATGAAATTCCGGAAATTACCAGCAACATACAAATCTGAAAATGAAATCGATCTGCAGTTATAAGTAATTTCTCCACTCAAAATTATATGTATAATACCTTGACATTGCTGGGCGCTCACAACGGATGAAATATCAGCTAATGAAAGAAGGCGTTTCAGCCCTGAGGAAGAACGCCTAGGATGAATAGACAACACGTGGCCTTGTAGAACCTTGTACAACCTGTGTATGGTTGCTAAGAACAATATTAATTGTAGCCACAAGTGTTTCTCTAAAGATCCCTTCAATCTGGTATTAAACCCTTAAGTAACTTTCAACTAATATGCAAAAAACACTGTAGTGTTTATTGTTCACGTGATACTGTAGCAGCAATTAAATAGTTGAAATCTGATATAAAATGGCTGCCAAGAATGAGTTCCCGGATCTGCAACTGAATAAGTCTTCAAATCCTTCAAACCCTTAATGAAGTTCTTCGCTTTTTAGCTCCAATTAGGCTCCTGGATGAAGCCCACACTCTGGCAATGATTCAATTGATCTTTCACAGCCTCAAGATTGCATAAACACTGAAGAGATTTCGTTCTCCAATGCTGAAGATCACTGAAACCCTAGGTCTCACAGTTCAATTCCCAAGACACCAATTTGCAAAGTCCAATGCTCATTTATAAAATGGCTCCACTTCCAAGGCAAATAAATACAAGCTCCCATCAAGAGGTCGATTTCCCCCAAAAAGCACATTTAATAACAATTAAATGTTATTACATTTGCATCATTTAAAATTTCACCTTTTAAAATCTTGGAGTAGATGCCCAATATTAATTGCTCAATTGCCCCCCCCTTTTATGATGAATTGACCCATCATTATAAAGTCAAGTTATAACTTTATAATAGCACCTTTAGTTAATTAAATATCATTCGAGCCAATAAAAAATTAATATCTCCTTTAATACTTAGTATTTTATCATATCGTCTGAAACTAGAGTCAACCCTGTGAATCCCAATATGACCAAGTGCCTTACTAAAAATAGTAAGGGTCCTTCTCAACCAACCTCTGACTTACTATAAATAGTAAGTATAGCAAACGGAGCCCTGGAAACACCAAATGAAAGCCGTAACTAGAAACCACTGATCTCTGGAGAAGATACAAGCCTTAGAAGACCCTCTATCCATACTCATTAGCCTACGAGGGTCAAAATGATAGGCTAATCTCAGTGACAACTGATGCCTAGCTAGGAGGGGATATTACACCTAATTTGTGCATCCAAGAAATGCTTTTACAACCCTAAATTCTAATATCATACTTAGGAATGATAGATTAAATAAATGAGCCAATTCCTTACAAGCTCTATGACAATTTTAGGTTTGGTTTGACTTCATGCGGAAGTAATCACCATTATAAACATGAAAGTGGGTTTGGAATAAGAGCCTAATGTAAAGCAATGACATTGAAGTGTCAACTAAATATTTAACTATTTTGTAAAAGAGAATCTACAAAATGTAGTTACCACGTGTTTCCTAATCAAGAGATTTGAAGAGCTATAGGGGTGTGTGTGTGTGTATTTAAATTTCTTAAGGAGGAATGTATACCAAATAAAACTGTTTCAGAATGGCTAGGATGCTAATTTGAAAAGGATAATAAATCAATGAAGTACTTCATTGTATGGTAATTGTGCTTTAGCATGATTACCAGATATGATTTTCATGTTTCTTATGGATTTGCCTACACGCATTGAATCTCACCTTCCTTAAATAAACAAACTTCTATACGTGTAGTGGATAGAGATGGTTTCAGCATAACAAAAGGTCATAGATATATGTCGGATAACATTTCAATAAGCAAATAAAGGGCCCAAATTATAGATGCCTTTATTATTTGCAGTAGCCATGCTTTATCTATCACTCTAACATTAAACTATTGAACACAACTATCTACTGAGAGGGGAGGTGAATCAGTAGATCAGCTAAAAACTAGTTCTTTAACTTTTTCATGAAGATACAAAACTTATGCATATCAAAGAACAAATGTAGAGAGCACACACACACACAAAAGCACAGTACACCAGATTTATACGTGGAAAACCTAAAGGGAAAAACCATAGTGAGAATAACTGCTAGAATCTATTGTTCTAATCCAGCCTCACAGTTAAATCACCTCACTGGCAAAACCACACTGGTTACATTCAAAGACACCTATCCTTAGAAGACACCAATCCCCTGACTAAGCACAAACTCAGTTTAACATTACTTGTTACAAGATTTAAGGGCACCAACCCTAAGGAGACTCGAATCCCCTGACTGAGCACCAACCAATCAGAACTATGGAGCTACAACTCCAACATACAAGATAGATTCACAAATGAATCTAGTTCAGTTTCTTTGTTACAAGTCTAGTCTGTAACTGCTCACTCTTGGTTTATTCTGTGTATGCCTATTCTTCTTCTCTGCTCATTCTCTGCATATCCACTATGTGCCCTTTCTCCCTGCCTCACTTTCTACTCATTCTCTGTGTGCTTTTTCTTCCTCTCTGCCTCACTTTGTTTATGTCTGGATATATTCTAGTTGGACACACTTCATTCCCTTTCCTTTCCGCCTTTTACTTTATCTGTGTACGTCTATCATCGATAGTATTTTCTTTTCCTCTCTGCCTTACTGGTTCTATGTCGTTATATCTTCTGTTTGACACAGTCCATTTACACCAGCTGCTTTTGCCTCTCTTCCTTTGTGTCTTTTATATATTCTTTGTTTGACACATCAATGTCCTCTTCTTGCCTCTATTCCTCTTTCTCTTCAAATTGCAATGACAACGACATCAACGGCAAAAAGCAAATTACAATGTTCAAGATGTTGTATATGTATAGACAATAAAGCTTAGGGTTTTCTATCTCTAATTGCATTCACACTTCAGTTGCAATTAACCAGTTCTCATTAAAAGCGATTTTGACTTATGCTCTTTCCCGTGTCTCGGTTCATGTATCACATTGCAATGGTCAGATCTCTTTTCTATTTTTGGCAACTATTGGATTCTGGTCATAACTGCGCCGCTTCTTTAATCGAGGATTGATCTTGAGCTCCGTGTAGACTCGAGTTCACCATCTATCTGGTCATGTCTTTAATCTAGGATTACTCATCTTGTCTTTGGCGCCAATCACTCTCTGTCTTGAACCGTTAGATATTTCCATTTTAAAACAGAACCGTCGATCTCTCTTGCATTAACCATCGAGCTCTTTCCTGCATCTCGATATCTTTTATATGATTGGTTCACTTTCGCTCCTTTCGATTTATTCGATTACGCTTGATCCATAACTTTAGTCAAACGTTAATCTTCAAAAAATTTGACTATATCTCGCTTGTCATGGCATTCATGAGAGCTTTTGCTCTGATAGATCTTACTGGACTTGCTCAGTCTTTAACTTCGCCACTGTGCATTAACCTTCGAGCACTTTTAAGGCTTTGGATCCACTCGCTCCGTTGGATCTTCTTAGTCCTGACTTGCGTGTGTCGTTGGATCATTAAAGATGCTTGCTCTTTATGTTGACTAGATCATTAACCTCCGACATGTTGACTTCATCTCGCTTCTTTCGACATCTTTGATTTGCTTCCCCTTCGAGACAATTTCCGCAAACTTTTTGTCCAGGTCCCCTTCGGGACAATTTCCGCGAACTTTTTGTCCGAGTCCCTTTTCGGCACTTTTGTTTAGGACACATACCCTTTGGGGCTTGCAAATGTACCCTTCAGCTTTTATGTAAAAGTCCACATACCCTTTGGCTTTTTTTTGTAACAATCCCTTCCGAAGTCTTGAATGGTCCTCATACCCTTCAGACTTTTTGAAATGGTCCACTTAGCCTTCGAACTTTCTGCAGACTACCCTTTGGCTTTTTTGAACGGTCCACTTGCCCTTCAGACTTCTTGAGAAGTGCCCTTCGGCTTTCCTGAACAGTCCACTTGCCCCTCAAACTTCTTGAAAAGTGCCCTTCGGCTTTTTCGAAAGGGTCCACATACCCTTCGGCTTTTTGCACACTACCCTTCGGCTTTCTTGCAGGCGTCTACCTGCCCTTCGGAACAATTTCCGTGGGCTTTTTCTCCAAAAGATTTGTCCTTGCCAATATTTTTGAAAGAATTGTCTTTGCCAATTTTTTCGAAAGAATTCTTCAAAACCATTTCGAGTTCTTCATTCAACATGACTTATAGACTTGGAAGAAGTAAAGTCATCTTAGAAACCGGATCAACTCTTCCAAACCCATTTGAGTTTTTAACTTTAATTAACTTATTAAAATGAACTAAGTTGTTGCAAAACTCCAATCAACTCACTTAGACCCATTTAGGGTTTTCACATTGCTTAACTCATAAACATGAGAGAAGCAAAGTCACTCCGAAATCTCGATTACCTCTTCCTTGACCCATTCGGGTTTTCCACATTGCTTATCTTATAGAGATGAGAGCAGTTAAGTCATTCCGCAAACCCGATCAACTTTGCTAGACCCATTCGGGTTCTTGAGACTGCTTAGCTTATGAAGTTGAACGAAGTAAAGTTGTTCTAGAAACCCGATTTACTCACCCAGACCCATTCAGGGTTTCGAGATTGCTTTACTTATTGTATAAGTAAAAGCATTTCACAAACCCGATTTACTCCACAAGTCTATTCAACTCATCCTTTAAGACATTAATGCATGATAGCACATTCATCTTTTGACATCAATGACAATATTACAGACATCAATGACTCAAATTACCAACATAAACTTGTTATAAAATCTACTTGTGATAGTAAATATTAGGCATATACCTTATTTGGATAGGTTTTTAAGTTGCTAAGAAATGTTGAGTTGGCCCTCTGTGTGGACAACATTTGATTATGTGGTGACATTATGAAAGAATTAGTAGAGATCATTAGCATATGAGTCAGGTCACTAATGGATATGGGTAAACTGAAGGAACAAATATCCTTAGTATATGGGTGCTAAGGTACAATAAAGGTACAATAAGAAAAAATGAAAGAATAAGAACCCTTAGTGTATGAGTGGAGTCACTATAGGTATGTCTCAAATCGAAAGGATAAATTTAGGGTAAATTGTACAACAATACATGTTTAGCTACAAATCTTATGAATGGTTGCATAGTTACGGGGGCATAGTAGTATATTAATGGAGCCTTGCAAGAACAACCCTATTCCCCAACAATTCCTTTGTGAATGTCGTAGATTAAAAGATATGTCCAAATTTTTAACCATTTATACAGAAAGAAACATGCTATATGGCATGCTATTTGCAGCCTTAAGGAGGTAATTATAGAATGCCCAATAAATCGAAAGAGGACTTATGATGTAAATAAAAATTGAGGTCAGAAGAGAATTAGTATTGATGTGTTGGGTTAGTATTAAACTACCCCTCACGAGATGTGATACAAATGTATTAATTTATGAACTACAAAACTCCGATTCTGTTTTGCAGATATGTAGGCAGCTCAAGCAAATGATCCCGGGTTTTAGAAAGAGATAATATAGTTACATGATAGGAACATCTATCTTGTAATGTGAAAAACTTACCTTGATATGTATTGGATAAATGGGAAATCCAGGGAATGTGGAAAATATCTTCTTGGGGAATAGTCAAGCCAAATAAATTGGTGATCAGATTTTGTAAATAATTTTTTATGGAAACTTTGTTGAATAAGTTGTTCCCTTATGCATGGTGTAATCTTTTTATGAGAACAACTATTTGCCTGATTTTCTCATCTAGATAGTTTTACCTCAATAATGGTGTGACAGTTTAGCTTAAGGCTACATGTTACATGCTGGGATGGAAACTCTAATCCTTGTTCTAACAAGTGTTCATTCAAATCTGTATAATGAGTTAACAGTATGACATTTTGATACCTTTCACATGGTACAAGTAATTAAGGGTGAGTAGAATACGTGGAATAAGGGTGAGTTAAACCAACAATACAGAGCGACTATAAAGATTAATGAGACAATGACCACTAATCAGATAAGAAAATCCCCATATTATTGGGTAACACGTGGCATCTTATCTTCCATGTGTATTGAGTGAATAGAGAAGACTTACCTAAGTTTCAGCATTATACTCCTGAAAAGAATTGTATTACAAGTAAATAAATCTTGTGTCTAAGGTAATGCATGTGGCATCTTATCTTCCATGCGTATTGAGTGACTAGAGAAAACTTACCAAAGTTATGGCATTATACTCTTAAAAACAATTGTATTACAAGTAAATAAATCTTGTGTGAAAGGTGCCATTGACGGAATGCATAATCTAAAATGAATGACATTTTTCCTTGGTCAAAAAATTGATATAATTCACTGGTAGCCCACAAGACTTGTGATTAGACTAACAATAGATTAGTTGTTCAATGGGAAGCTTTCAAGGTTGGGGCCTTGTCAAATCCTTCACCTTAGGGACCCTATTGGTGTCAGGGAGGTTTCAATTATTCACAGGGATTAATAAAGGCCCCCAATGGAAATATCTTAGACCAACGTCACAAATTATAAATTTGTTAACTCTTGGATAGAAGAAGTGAGGTACATGGTTAGTTTAGAGCAGTCAAAACTCTGTGATTTAATCTAATAAAAGAGAGACACGGTGGTATTACTAAGGCAAAGAAAAGTTTCTGAAAATTCAAAGTTTCAGTATCTTACGGAATAGCATACCAAGAATCATGTGGGTGAAAGGACTAATTTGTGATGCAGGAGCACCTAGGTAAGGTTGGCCATCTTGCATCACCAAAAACATGTTTCTTACATTCAACAAATGGTGAACTTCTTATTGCAATTAATTCTGAACTCCAAAGAAGGACGTCATGTTAGAGAGTAGGATTCTGTTTGTTTCCACCTCTTCCCTCCATTGGGCCTTGAATTTGAAGCACGAAGTGGCACTAAGAGGAGTAGTCACTACATTCTCATGGAAATCACCTTAAGGAGGTTGTTTATGAAAAATCGGTTTATAAGGCATTGTTATTTTTGTCTTCCTTCTTCATAACATATTTGGTCATGTCAAGCTGGAACAACCCAAACCACTTTAGAAATATCCGAGCACCCTTTCGTGGTGGGTTTTTGATATAGATGGTGTATGCATCTTCCAAACTCATGATCACATTTATAAGTGAAGAAAAGTCACATTGTCCATTCCAGCCATTTTTTAGCAGCATGCTCATTGGAAGATTTGGGAATGTTTTGGAAAGTGCTGGGATTAGTTTTCACATTGTGTGAATTTGGGTATATACGGAGAGGTAAATAGTAAGTTTGATTATTTACGAGTTGATATTTACGGAGAGGTAAATATAATTAGTTTGTTTGTTAATCGGAATATTGTTATATAAACAATATTACGATATAGGTTAGAATATGATGTTGTTGAGATATATTGTTAATAGGTTATAACAATATATCGTAATAGGTTTGCATAATTATAGAGGTGAGAGAAAATAGTGGAGAGATAATAGGAATCATATTTTTATATATTTGTATTGTATCCCAAAATGATTAATTAATGAGAATCAGAATGTGCAAAATTATAGAGTTTGCAGATATAATATATTGTGTGTTGAAAATCTCTGTGTTTAGCTCTATTGATCAGTTCATGAGATAAATCTTTGTGCAATCTCCCCCTGTACCTATCATTGGTATCAGACCCATATAAATTATTAGCTAATTGCCATGAGAGTCTTGCTAGCAATTTAGCTCTGTTTTGATCTGTGAGTAGGTTACACAATCAATCTGTGCTTTGCCCATCTTCCATATGCAAACATTCAAGGATTCTATGGATTTACAAAGTTAACAATAAGTATTGGATAGACTTTCCAAGCACACTAATCAGCTACTTTTGTGTATTGGCTAGCAGAAATGAACCTCGCTTTATCAAATCTAAAATATTGACGTTTTTTTTTTTAATTTGGCATTGAATAAGGGACGTTCATTGTCAATATATCCGTTACTCAACAACATTCTACAGTCGTCCTTGACAGATCCACGACCTACTATACACATTGCATTATTTCCTGACACCTTGCATGCATTTTGCACTGCATCCAATGATTCTCAGTCCAGCGTGTAAAGTCTTCACTATCAAAGTTCTACATGTTGCCTCCACCATCGACTTCCCTGTGATCTCCGTCAAGCTCTGTAGAAAGCTTCTGCTAGTCGAGCTCATGTTACTTTGGTCATTTTGATTTGTTTCGGCCAGCTAAGTGAATAGATAAAAGTCAGAATTTATTGTTTTTCAATTAATGTCTAAATCTCTTTGCATTAGTAAGTTTTTTAATTGCGCTTTTAGTTTTCCAATATTAAAAATTTGATGAGTTATAGTCATGATATTTGTTAGTCTAAAAATCGATATGAGTTGAGTCAATTCATTCAATCAAATTTTATTAGTGGGCCAATGCCATATGTTTTTGGTTTAGTTATTATTGATTTGTGTTGTAATGTTTAAATCATATTTTAGAGTCAATCCAAATATTTTATAGTGAGTCATTTTTTATTTTAAACCATTCGGTCTAGTTTTTAGTAATATGGTTTTTTAAGTTGGATCAAAATTCTTTATTGTCTTTGTAGTGTCAAAAGTATGTCCGTAAAATCGAAAAATGTCTTTGAGTCTTCTTTAGGTGATTATTAGGAAAAAAATCTTATATTGTAAAGGATGTATTATCAATGGAAACTGACATCCTGCCTTACGGTCATAATGGAAAAAATAAAGGAAGAGAAAAAGAAAAAGGTAGAACAAAATGAAAATAAATTCAAAATCTACATATTTAAGGTACTGAAGAAAGTGCACCCAAAGATTGATATTTCCAGCAAAGGTATGCGTATAATAAATTCTTTTATTAACAATATCTTTAAGAAATTGGCTCACGAGGCATCCAAGCTTGCTCGTCACAACAAGAAACCAACTATTACATCCAAAAAAATTCAAATCGTTGTGCATCATGTCTTGCCAAGAGAACTCGTTAAACATGCCATTTCTGAAAGTACCAAGGCTATCACTGAATTTATCAAATCTTGACTAAGCAACTTCAGCAACTGGAGGCTGGAGGATACATGGAGGTTGGAGGTATTTCAACGACCTCTCATCAATCGCCAATGACGGGGCTACACCAATGATGTGGTGACATTTTGTGTGGTATGTTATTTTCAATTGTGTGGATTTCAGTTTTTTCAGTGTGGTGTGATAGTTATATTTATTTTTCAGCATGTGTGAAAAATAAAAACAATTGTACCTGTTCACTTGTGAATAATATTCTCATATAACCCTTTTGTATATTTACATTGGAGAATATTGATCTAAAAAACATTGTAGCAATCATGATGAAAGATTAGTGGTAAACCTGTGAAAATCATGTTGTAAGGTTAGTGGTGAACCTCAGAAAACCATGTTGTAAGGTTAGTGGTGAACTTATGAAAACCATTTAAGAAGGTTATTGGTGAACCTAGAAAACTAATTGCAGATGAGTGTGAAAGAAGAGATGTGCAATGGCACATGTATGCAGCGAAGATTATGAGCAGACGGAGGTGGCACACTACAATCAAAAAAAGAGATATATTGTACCATATAAAAACTATGGAGGGAGGATGTTGGGATTAGTTTTCACATTGTGTGAATTTGAGTATTTACGGAGAGGTAAATAGTAAGTTTGAGTATTTATGGATTGATATTTACCGAGAGGTAACTATAATTAGTTAGTTTGTTTATCGAAATATTGTTATATAAACAATATTATGATATAAGTTAAAATATAATGTTGTTGAGATATATTGTTAATAGGTTATAACAATATATTGCAAATAGGTTTGCATAATTATAGGGGTGAGAGAAAATAGTGGAGAGATAATAAGAATCATATTCCAAAATATTTGTATCATATCTCCGAATGATTAATTAATGAGAATTAGAGTGTGCAAAATTATAGTGTGCAGATATAATATATTGTGTTGAAAATTTCTCTATATGTGTTCGGCTCTATTGATCAGTGTATGAGATAAATCTTTGTGCAGACTCCACCTGTACCTATCAAAAATATTGGAAAGACTCTCTAAGGTTGTCATGATGCCCATAAGTATAACATGAACCATGCTTAAAATCTTGAAAAGACAACTTCCAAGAGGTTAAGAAATGAGTTTATGCTCTTGTTGTGCATAAATTGGCTTATATGGCATTGTTACATTTGTCTTCCTACTTCATAATCTATTTGACCACGTCAAGTTGGAACAACCCAAATCACTTCAAAAATATTTGAGCACCTTTTGGAGGTAGGTTTTTGATGTAGATGGTGTATGCATCTTCAAAACTCATGATCACATTTTTAAGTTTCAAGCCATTTTTGGAACAGCATACTCATTGAAAGATTTGGAATGTTTTGGAAAGATTCGAAAGACTCTCTAAGGTTGTCATGATGCCCATAACACAACCCATGCTTAAAAACTTGAAAAAACAACTTCCACAAGGTTGAAAAATAATTTTATGCTCTTGTTATACATTTTCTTTTTGAGGAGTTGAAACGTAAAACACAACAACGAAAAAAATATGGCACAAGAATTAGGAAGCATACATAATGCAATGGCAACAAAAGGGAATCCAAAAACACACAAGAAGAATAAAAACTCGAGCTGTTGAAAGAAAAGAAAGAAAGGCGGGTTTTCTTGATGCTTGGACCATTTTTGTGAAGGAGACAGAGAAAAATATGGTGGAGAGAGAACGAAGGGGAAGATAAAGGGAAGACATCCCTAATGGACCCAAGAAACCTCAACAAAACACATTTTTTCTATTGATAACAGCATTAAAACAACAGGAGGCAAAGATGTTTTTCTTTTGGGGTTTGGGAGTGGATTTGTGAAGGATGGAGTGTTTGGGAACGTTTCAGGGACTGCCCAAGGTAACATTAGAAAGCTCTTAGCATCAAAATGTGGGGGATCACTAAATTTCAGTTTGAGTCATCCTCCCATGCGTCTTGCCTTAAAAAGGCACATGGACAACATGTTACACCATTAGCTGATTTGCCACCCTAGATGATGAGGGGGAACTTGTATTGGTTCCAGATGCCATTATTGACACACGATAGAAGAGATTGAGGAATAGGGTCATCACGGATTATTTGGTTCATTGGAGGACCCTACCCACAGAGGATGCTACTTGGAAGGGGCTAGATATACTTTAACATTTGGGATTGGACTGTTTGCAGGCAAGCTCATTCGAGAAGGGTGGACATTTAATGTCCCCTTTGTAATGAGTCAACACATGTGGGATCCACAAGCTCATTTCTATACTTCTCGATGGGAGAGGGGTGATTTCTAGAGAAGTATATACTGGTCAGAATTGGTACCATTAATTTGTCCTTGATTTTTTTATGATTTTTGCACCATTTCCTTTAATTTAGTGGCATTTCATACATTTTAGGAGGTCGGTTAGAGGCAAGACCCTCACCATTAATCTCCTCAGGGAGGATTTACCCTAAAGGAGCCTTTTGATTGTTCACATTGTTCATGCCTTTCGAGATTCTGAAATGTACGCGTCAGTAATAAGTGCCCCGGGAAAAACATGTTCCTATTACTTAGGGGATTTTAGAGGGCTAAGGGAATAGGACTATATCGTGCAGCCTATCTTTGGTTATGTGTGTGTGTGTCAATTGTTCATAAGCTTTCTCCTATCTATCTACTGATTAGTACTCAAGCTATGGTTGATTTATTGATGAGACATCAAGGTTTATTTACTACTTGGGCATTTTCATGTTATTACACTAGTGCCATGTTATGTGGTACTTGATTATTAAGTGATATTAATTTCATATCAAACCAAAGAAATCTTTATTATTTGACACTAAGACTAGACACCTAGAGTTGGGAGCATGTCAATGAACACATAGAGGCTTACCAACCTTGAAAGGATCAATCTATGGTCATTTCACATATTTTCAAACCTAAAGTGGGTGGCTATAGTAGGTAGAGTTTATCTATAGATTTTGGAATGAAAAATCTTAGATCCAAAGATCAAAGGACAAAACCCTTCTAGTTTCTTGTGGGCAATCTCATCCAGAGATTGCATTGAACTGAAAGCATTCTTTTTTTTATTGGCAATCTGTTTTGTAGGGCGGCTGGACAGCATTATACCACAGCACCAATTCTAAGTCATGAAAGATCTTCCACCAAGTGCTTGATTTATAATTAGTTCCACACTATTATTATTTCTCTATTGATGTGTTCCAGCATAATTTTATCAATAAAATACACCGTCAGTGTTATTATAAGGGTTTACTTTGTTTATGCAGTACATTGTTATTTTCTTCCTAGCATCATTCTGATAAAAAAATTTAAAAAAAAAATAGATAAGAGGTCCTAAAATCCAACTTGTCGTGTAAGAATTCTTGGCTGCAACTAACAGCACATGTTGCTCAACAATAGTGTTGCACACTTCCAACATAGCCTATTCCATATTTTCCATTTCTTGTTTTTGTTTCATTATATCCAGATCCACCTGCATTTTAGTTGTGTTTACATTTTGCTTTTCTTGCTTCCCATTGACTAATTTTGGCCATGACAATTTGACCATCTTATTGTATTCACAAGCCTCTATGTATCAACAACATTACCGATACGGATATGAGTACAGATATGGATACGAGAATCGGATACAGGGATATAGGGATTTTTTTGGGGGGCTTTGGATACGTTTGGATACGGTCGTACAAAAATATATATAAAAGATTAAAAATATAAAAATATAGCCATATAAGCAAAATTAAGCACATAATATGCATAGAGGAAACAAAATAAGTTAAATAAAAATTTCAATATGACGTCCATAGTTGTATTTTGAAGTCCAAGGGTGAACAAGAGAGAACAAATGTGCAATGTGTCAGGAGATGAAGTGAATATCCAAACCTCCAACAACTGTAATGGTGCGATGTCTTGTAATCCCCTTGGCAATATTATTTGCGGTACGACAAGCCATCCAGCATGAGGGGGGTTGCAATCCCCTTGGCAATATTATTTCACGCAGCTTTTGATAAAATGAGTGTGAACGCTGAGTTAAGGGTTGGGAATCCACTTTATTTTATTTTTAATTGTATTTTGAAGTCCATGTTTGACTTTTCATTGGGCAAAATTTTAAAAAATATATTTGGCACCCAAGAGCGCACGGAAACACCCAAGGAGTGTGCCTGGGTTGTGGATACACCCAAGTACGTCGCCCAGACGTACCCGGGTGTATCTGCAGCCTAGGCACGCTCCGTGGGCGTCTCCCCTATGCTCCCGTATCCTGGGGCGTATCCCCCACACTCCCAGGGCCGGGGCGGCATATCCGGTAATGTATAAAGTGTGAATATGATGACACATTGATTTTTTTCCAAATAAGATGGAGCAACGAATGTATATTCTTTATTTTCATTCACACAGCTATAGGTAATACTACTAAATTCTCAAAAATTGTCAAGGACTCCTTGCCATCTTGGGTTTTGTTCTATAAATTCCACCAATTCACTCATGTCTTTTTTTCTTATCTCCCATCATCTACAACAAGTTTCATTCTCATGGCTGAATTTACAACTTCCTTAACCAATTTCCATCGTGGCTCATTGTCGTATTTTTGAGAGGTAGTTGGATTTGGGTCTTCGTCATGCTCACAACTTGCTTGCCCAAGTAACGGTTCTTCAAAATGAGGTATATCCACAGCAAAAGTATCCTCATTTCGTCCTCCATCCAATATTTCCCTCACCATGTGAATTAGTGACAGTCCTTCCAATCTCTGTGCTTCACAATTTTTCGTTCGTTCTTCCGCATCTAAAGTATGTTTAGGCATGTGTGGGCCTGTGCGGTTTAAATATGTTATAACCAAGAGGGTTATAGGACTTTGATTTTGATGGTATGAATGTCTCACCAGTTGCAGGTGCTTCACAAACTGATTTGACAAGGATATGCCTGTAAAACAGAGAATAAGCATATAATGGTAGTAGTAGAAAGCATACGCTCACATCAAGTGTAGGTAAAGGACTAACTGGTCCCTAATAAATAGAGAGTTCCCCTGATAATTATGATCCTAAGATTAAATTAAACCCTCTAATTCATAGTGTACCTCTTACGCATGAGCTGGGATTTGACTACTCATGATAGTTTTCTATCCAAGTATATCTTTTTTCAAAGCACAATTTAAAATAATGACATAGCTAAGCACAAATCATAATAAAAATTGCAAGTTATATCAATAACCATAAAAAAAATTATTATAAAACTGTAAACCGACACTTGCACACTGGGGAGAAAAAAACCATCACAGACAACCATACATGCAAGAGATAAAGATTTGTGCTCAATCAGAAAATTTGGCAATACAAGAAAATAGTCCAAGCCACTAATCTCTTGCCAATACCATATAAAACAATGAGCATTCTTATTGCTTCATTTATCTAAGTGGAAACTTTCTTATACATAAAACATATAATTGAAACTGAAATTTTATAGCTACCTGAATACCCTTTCCTTTGGCTCTTTTGATTAAATTCAAATTCTTTATAACGTTAGATCTCTTTTTGGTTAGTTGTCCCTCATCCAATTTGTCATGCACAAGAAAGAGACGCCGGCTGACACTATACTTAAGAAAAGCATCTCCAAGGATTTCCAGCCTTTCTAGAGAAAAGCCTTCCATGCATCTTTCTGTAGTTATGGCTTCCAGAACCTACTAATACAATAAAAATGTATGCAATTAAAAACATGGGATCAACAAAATCATTATTGCAATAGCTTTGCAGAGGGAAAAAATAGACACCAATAATGTAAATACTATCAATCTGTTACTCGTCCATAGTCTGTGCTGTATCTATCACAACAAAGGCCAACATTCTTATAATTATCCATGGTCTGTACCAACCCTGCTTGTAGTTATCTGAGATCCTTCTGGAAAAGATGCTGCCAATAGTTCCTTCAACTCAATCGCAACAAGAAAGTTTTCTATTCGATGCATCATCGATGGTAACAATGAAATTGCACTTGCAAGATGGCTTGAAAATCCTGTGAGCTTGATACAACAAAGTTCTGGGGGCAGCTCCACAAAATACTCCTCCAAAGGCAAAGTCCCATCTCCTAGCATTTCAAATGGAAGTGCAAATGTAAAATTAGCACGAAAGTAAACACACACTGCAAGAAAGGAAAGAAGCATTATATAGGAAACATTCTGCCTAACTGCAAAAAGCAATGAGTAAATGACAAAAAACATTCGCTTGACAAAGGAAATGGAAAAATAGAACACAGTCAGCTTCTATGTAACATGCAAACTTGAAGATCATTTGAACCCTCAGTCAATAGTGAAGATCTGGTCTAAGACTCAAGAAACTCAAGAACTTTTTCAATCCTCTTTGCTTTTGCTCCAATGACAACGAGACTCAATTCACTTCATTAACTCCAACATTTGGCAGTATTGATGATATGAGAAGACAGGAGACTCACATAAATATATTCAACAAGAAACATAAGCATCACACAACATTGACACACATCATCTAAGTAAATATATACAAAATTTATATTGATATCAAAACTAGAAGACAGTCTCTCTCCAATAGTTAGTTTCTCTACTGGACACTAACCATGAAGAACAAAATTCAATGGTGGCCCTCATCTAAATTCGATGTCCTTTAGGGGATAACACATGACAAATGGGAGCAAACTTCTCCCAATAACTAAATGATGGAATAAATTTTCATCAGATATTCATTCCTATATGACTGCCCAAAATAATTCAATTTATTCAGTTATTCATTTACACGCTTTTCACCTTAGGTGGTTTGTCCAATGTTCCATCATTGGTGACTCATTTGCATTGTGTTTTATTAAGCACGGTAATTCCTAAAAAATATGACTCAAGTGGGGCAAGCATTCAACCAAAAACAAAACAAAAATAAAAATTCATAGCTTGCAACATACAAGAGTCACCAAGAGAGGTGGGATATGTGATACAGGTAGAATTCGATGAATATGGGTGGGAATTAATTACATTTAATTAAAGTTACTAGAAGATATGCGTACGGGTACAGGGACAAGGTTCCTAACCCTGAACCTGAGTTTCCTGTTGACTGAACATAGTAAAAATACAAACGAGTGTGGAAGCTTAAATGTAAATCATTTTACAAATTATTTTGTACCTTTGCATACCCACCTTGTTTTATGCATTTATGCTACAAATTACCAACCCAAATTCAAATAACAATGGCATATCTTTGTCTTCAAGATTGCAACATTATCAATAAAAAGTAAAATCTAAAAATTGAATTGCTTTGGTCGCTAACAGATTGTATACTGACTTATTTTCCTGATACAAAACACCGTCTGAATTATGATAAAAAATAAATATGATCATTTGCAAGTCTCTTCTGGAGACAACAGCATGAGGATTAAATTTACCCCAATGTAGTTGAATACAGAAGACTCTTGCAAGTTGATTAACTGCAAAGAAACACTCAAAGACAAAAGTATGATAATTACAGATTAGCTACAAGTACAGCAATCTATGTATCACATAGTCATTGATATTGTCTTGCTAAAAATCTTGTCACTCTTCCTAACTATCATAGCTTCTTCCAACAACTGTACCAAATAGAAATTAGAACTATATGCTAAATCAAGACACAACATATGAAGAATAGACAAATGATGAAAAAGCGTTTTTATTTACGTTAGTGGAGAGGTAAAACAATTTGTAAATGATATCATTTTAAAAAAATGAATAACAGATTCTAACCTTGATTTACTTGTAACGGAACATTTACTTGTGACCGATTACTTAGCAAGTTGTGCAAGCTAAGCAGTTGCTTTGCCTTCAATAGTGGCTGCTCCTTGTACTTTAGAGTGACTTTATGCCTGATATCGGTAAACAATAAATTAGGATTTTCGCTATGATATGAAATTACTAAATAGTATGCATTCCACCTGAAAAAATACAAGTCTTAAAATGCTTTAAGATTTCAACTGAATAGGATCAATTTGTAGTATAAGAATTCCATTTACATTGAAATATACCAAATAATTGTGTGACTCCTAAAATCATTCTTCAACATAACTAATACACTCATATAAAGATCAAACTATAGCGTTAGTAGAGAATAAAGAAGGATGTTTGCAAGATATATATTTGAACGTTTATAAAGATGATGAATACAGTACAGTAGGGTGTCAAATATATAGGCGCCAAAGTGGGGTATATTTCAATGAATGTAAAGTTGAAGATCTTTTGCAAATTATTTTTCCATTCTAACGGATGATACCAGCTTAGTCGGTGGAGGTATTAATCCCAATTTTGTGTTTCCAACCTTCCCAACTAAAACTGATGATATGTCTTCCTTCATTCATCGAAACCATATTCAGCTCTTACAACTAATCATCACCCATGAATATCTCTACTGCCAGAAACAAACCATAGAAAGTTTTCTTAAGTGTATAATCTTGCATAGTTAATTTTACCCTATAACATTTCCCTTGACACAAGTCGGTGGCACCGTCAATGGCCAAACATCATAATCCTTCACAGGATTTACAAATAAACTAAATGTTCTAGCTGTCAATGTGTCAATATAATTATGGGTGCTACCAAAATCTTTTAAGGACCATAAATTTCTTCTTCTTCGTATACACTTGAATCTTCAAAGTTTCAGTATGAACAATTATAGATACTGCAGCTAGCAATATTCTCAGTTCAACTTCAACATGGGCTGGTTTCTCGCTATCAAATACGATATAGGTAAAACTCATAATATCATCATTTCTTGCATCAATTTCACTTTCATCATGGTGTTCATCTTTATGAAAGTATAATTTCTTACAATTTTTCATGATCAAATCTATTTTGTGTCTTTCCAAGTTCTTCACTCAACCATATGAGCTTTATGCATTGTATCCTGGATGCTTGTATCTCTTACATACAAAAGTCTTTGAATGTCAGGTCAAAGACCTTTGATATAAGTGTCCAATAATAGATGACAAGGAACATTCTTTGCAAATGTGGCTAGAATATTCTAATTCAAAGAATATTTGCCAACTAATTTGATTTGACATGGTTGCATTAACCAATAAAAAAAAAATCTCTGGAGGTTCGAATTGTTTTAGAAAAACACCAGCAAAACTATATTTACAAGAAAACTACACCACAAAGAAAAACACGTAAATAATAGTATTTGCATAACAACACAGTATATAGAAGAGTATTAAAAAAATAGCACCTTTGTATTCACAAAGGTGGTGCTCAATACAATTCATGCAATATAGGGAGGACATGATATGAGCACCATTTCCCTGACTTACATTATTCTATATATATGACAAGAAAACCCAATGGTTGTTGGTTAAGCACAAACATCAACAAACAAACATACTAACAAGATTCATTACAAAACTACCTAAAGCCAACAATACAATCACTATTCACACAAGAAGATCGGCTACTAAATTATGTGAATAATCAAACGTTGAAACCCATTACAATAAAAGTATGACACACTACATTATCCCCCCTGAAAAAAATTTGAAGTCCCAACTGACACAACCAATTTATAACATGAGAAAACTTAGAGTGAACACGGAAACAAAATTCCAACCATATCCAAGTGCATATGTAGGGGCTTGGCAGCCAAAAGATGGGAGTATGGTCTTTGTAGGTGGGTCATATGGTGACTCAAGGTGGTTGCATGGCAAGTGTGGGCCTCAAGTGGGTGGGCGCCAAGTGAATGTGTATGGTACAGATGTCAATTGACTGAGCATCAAGTCAAGCAACTGAGCTTCGATTGATGAAATGCCATGTAGTTGGTTCGATAAACTTCATGCCAATTACAATGTCAAATTGGTGGGCCAACTTATCAAGTTGTGCATCCTAACATTGTATTTTTTGAACTCCAAGTATGTCAAATGTGACATTGTGGGTTCGGATGGAGTTGGCATCACCGGCATATGTTTTTGAACATCTCGCAACAAACCAATGCCTTCTTCAATCTCCATAATCTCAACAATATTTCAAGCAAGTAGGAACACTTCATAGTCTTCCATCTACCAATAGAGAAGATCACTCAAGGAGTCTGTCTCATCTTCTAAGCACAACTGTAGCTCCAAGACCCCTCTGTCGTTTGGCTCCATTGTACCTTAGTACCCATCCACCAAGCATCCTTTTTTGGAATCCAAATCGCATGATTCTGATGACACTACTTCCTCACTAACTACCTAATTCTTCAAATCTATAACAAACTTTCAAACATTGTTTTAATGAAAATTAGATTATTTTTCCAAGTGTGGTGGGCTTTGGCTACTATCAACCATCCCCGACACAATAGTGCATCATAGGCCTTCTTTTGCAATGAAATGAACACAAGATTCAACAAAATGGTTTGGGTGTCACTAAATACCTTTTGTCCCATCAAGTCACCCAACACCTTAATGCCATGCTCATCTGCTCAAGGTTCCCAAGACTATTCTAAGTTTTCCCTGAAAGAACATTCACAACATCACCACCGCCATTGATAGTGTTTGTCAAATTCCTACCCAAAATTCCCATATGCACAACTACTGGTCGTCAAACTAGATCATTGTTAGGAGCATAAGATCAATCATTTGTTTCCCTGACAATGAGCCTCGACAAAGGGTTAACTCTTATGCTTTTTGCACTCCCCATCATCTAACCCTGCACCATTTGACATTAGGTGTGCCACTGTATGCTCCATGTCTAAGCCAATGTCCTATATGGTAGATGTCATAACATTCCTAAATTCTGGAATGTTTTGCAATAAATCAACCATCTTCATAGGTACAATGGTCTACCAAACTTGTCTTGCAATAGCTTTGGTGGACTCGAGTCTACTCGTCAGTATACTTGTATGTGCATACAACTGACATCATTCTTCGACCTTTTCCCTCTTGCCTTCCACCCTTGTTTCGGTTATACTTTCCTTCTCTATACATGGATCGAGATAATTAACTTTCTTCACTTCTACTCTGGTAATTTTCATAACCTCCTTGCCCTTGGATACATCAATCATATTTATGTTGGCTTGCTTTGGACAATTACCATCTGTATGGTCCCAAGGCCCACACTATCTACAAAAACATCTAATGTTGTTTTGATTAGGGCAATCTCATGCAAAATGGTCCCACTCAATGCACTCCTGACACTATACAAATTGTCATCCTTGAGAGTCATATTGAATCTGACTCCCCCCCACCAATATTAGTCTAACATTAGTTATTTATTTGCGGCATGGTGGGTAATGTCGATTGCTCTCCTTGTGTTAATAGTACTTGGCCATTTTTATTTTACAAATTATATGGGAAATCTTTAATTGCACGCCCTAGAGCTTGATAAATCTCATAGAACATTTTCTTGGGGAAATTAACCTTCGTGTGACACTCTACCTTGTAGTCAATCCACCAAAGATCCTTGCATTTGTTATTCGTGTCTCCTTGTTCATTCATCAACTAGACCATGTATTTTCTCAAGGCTTGCATTGATCCAACTTCACTATCATCGCAGGAGTCAGGCTCATCTTCTTTGTTGCTTCTTGAGCATGAGAATGTCTTAATCTTGCTTTTAATGTCTGTGGCTAGGCTGGAAGCATTGTCATAAAACAAGGGTGAGACCACCTTCATCTTCCTCTACAATGAGGGTACCAAATTGTCAATGAAAAATCATTTCTTCAAGTCGTCAACAAGTTCATTTTCAGGTTGTCCCAACAATTCTTAAAGTCTTTTATTATAGGCTCAAACATTCTCGTGTTTACCTTGTCAAATATTACAGATTTCCATGACAATCTCATTTTCATCTCTAAGTAGCTTAAATTCGTGCTTGAATGCTATCCTCAATATCTCGCATGTAACCTTATCAGTGTTTGGTGCATCGATGTACCAATCAATAGCCACTCAAAGGTTGGTTGGCAAGCACCACAACCAAAGATGTTCAGCTATGAACCCATTGGCAGTCCAAATTTTAACATCTGCCCTGCAATGCCATATGAGATCCTCTGATCCATCACTAGTGAATTGTGTCAGCGTTAAATTTTTCGGGATGGAGTTGATAGGGTAACCATGGCTCTAATAACAAGTTGCTTCTGAAATGGTATTTCAAATGCAATTCTCCTCCATAAGAAGGTTTGCGCTAGATGTTCCAATGTTATCTCAGCACTATTGAACATGTCCTTATGCTCGATCCTTCCTTCGATAGGGATCTATGCACTAACTTGCATGTGGTCACATCCCCTTTGCATGCTACTTCCTCCAACTTGCCATTAAGGCTACCCTAGAATCTTCACATGATTCTCTTGCAACACCCTCCGACAAAACTTGGTCAACGAGGTCCACACTTGCTTCATCTAGAAGGGACTCTGCAATCGCTACCTATTCCATACTTGTGAGTGGCATAGGGTCCAATCATGGAACCATTTCTAGGTTTTGGCTCTAACTACTACTTAGGTTTCGGCCTTGACTTTCACTATGGCTACCGCTTCTACTCTGTACTTTGCTTGTTATATTTTTAAAGTTGGCTGCTTGTCGCAACCTTTGTTGTCTTTCTAGTTGCTCCACCAATCAAGTAGACCCCCTGACTTCTTGGTCCCCTCCCTAACCTTGTTGTCTTCTACTCCCACATTTGTTCAAAGTCAATAGAATTAATTACTTCTCAGAAAAACGTCAGTCCTCTTCTTGAACTCTTTGTACTATTGTAATTTCTTTTGTCATTGTGTGTCATGGTTACGTTCATGACAGAGATCTTATAAGATAAGGTAGTGCCTCGTCGACAATAAGTTTTCTTGGTCAACATTCCCTTTGAACTAACTTTTAACTTGACCCGACGTTCTTTAAAGGCAACAGTGCAAGAATGTTTACATTGAAACTACAATACCAAGAACAGCAAGTACAAAATAATAATTGCATAACATAGAAGAGTTTAAGGATAATATCAACTTTCTATTCACAAAAGGTAAAGCTCAATACATTTCATGCAGTACAAGTCGGACATGATACATTCATCCTTTCCCCAACTTACATTATTCTATCGATATGACAAGAAGACCCAACGGTTGTCAGTTAAACAAAACCATCAACCACCAAACATCCTAAGGAGAGTCCTTACAAAATTATCTAAAGTCGACAATACAATCACTAATCACATAACAATGCCAAATACTAAATTATGTAATTATTCAAATGTTGAAATCCATTATAATACCAATATGACGGACAACAAATTATTTAAAGTGATTGTCAATCCCTGCATTTCATGATATCACCATACACGACTTGCAAGTGATTCCTTCAAAGTTTAATCCCAAGACAATAATTGATTATTCATCTGACGTTGTAGGGTTCCAAAAGAAAAGATGCTTCATTGTGCCCATCTAATTGATATTTCGTAAGGATTATCATCATTGTAATTAGAAAACTTGATTTTAACATGCATTTTATGAGCTGAAGGATTACGATAATTGTTTGACTCTTATTTTTTCTTATATCTTTAAACTCTTTATCATTAAACTCTAAGTTTGTACACTCATTTAGAAATTCTTACTCATGGAGCTTTGAAAGATCGAGTTGTAGAAATAAGGAGGAGAGGCTTGTAGCTCTGATAAATGGGAGACTCAGAGTCACTCTTCATTAGCAATGCTCCAAGCTCCTCCTTTTGTCAGCCCCTCTTGGTTCTCTTTGTCCTCTTGGTTGTCTTTGGTTTCTTGCTTGTATTTGTTTAGATTTTTTACATTTGTAATGTGTCATGAGACTTTCTATTTGTTGGATCTTGGTTATTTATTTTTTTGTTTAAAGTGCTTACCTAATTTTGTGCCTTGATTTATGTATTTTTGTCATCGTCTTAAGAAACACGGTGGTTTAAGGTTGGCTTACTTTTTGTTAGTTTATTTCCCTAACTTTGCATAGAAGCAGCTGTAGTTTTTTCAACTCATGCAAAGGCCAATGAGATCGCTGAGGCGGAAGATGAGAAAGATAATTATATGGAGTAGGCGGAAAAAAGTAAAGTTGAAGTTAGGCCTCACTAGGGTGTTAATCAGACTTGTGGAAAGGCAAATATAGGGCAGCAGAATGAGTCAAAAAAGTCTTTTAGTCAAGCTTTGCGAGTAGAGGAAGAAGCGAAGCATTTGGATGGAGTAACGTTCTACATTCATGGGTTTGGAGCATAGGGAGACAAGGAGTGTAAGGGTTGCAAAGAGCAAGTCAGTAAGCCCCCTGACTTGTTGAAACCCCTAAATTTATGCCTTAATGAAGATATAGTTAAAATTTACAGTCAGAAGAAGAAAGGCTTGAAAATATAGGCATTTTTTGTGTCCACCAAAATTCTTTACCCTCTAAGATTTTTTTTGACAATTGGCTAAATGCAATGTGGGGTTAAAAATTGGGGATGTACATAAGTTTTTGTAGAATGTTGTAAATGGGTTTTTGTTTTTTGCTTTTTAAATCTATTTAAGAATTCTAGTATGCAAAAAAGAGCCATAAGTAAGCCCTTCTGGAATATGGGGAAATCAATGTTTAGGTCTATTTCAAGGATCCCTAAACTCGACTGTAAAATGATTTTGATTAAGACAGTGCATATGTAGATGGAAATAAAGAGTGTTCTGACTCATGTTTGGAATTTCCTCCCCCAAGCCCTTAAGCCTCTACAGGAATGTTTGCAATTTGAGAATACTAGAGGCTCCCTAACCATCATGAATGCCAGGGTTTTAATTTGATTAAAACCGCTTGACTTTTTCCCATAACCCCTAGATTTTTTATAAAATATGATACCTTCGCTTGCCCTATAGTGGGTTTGGAAGTTTAAATTCTTGTTTTTAATGTAAAAAAGATAACCATATTTAAAAAAATTGTCCTCTTGTAAGGAAAAACAAGGAAGAATGAGGGATGGTATTGGTGCTACTAAAGGAAATGTTGAAGAGACTGGTATAAGTATTAACAATAATCACAGTTTCCAAAATATTGATGTCGAAATGTATGGAACCCCTCATTTTGAAGAAATGCTCAGTTTGGTATCTAATGGTGGTAGTATTATTAGCAATTCCAAGGCTCTAGAAGATGTTGGTAGTGTGGGCTTGGGTCTCCAATCGCTCTGTGTAGGGAACTATGCCCCTCTTTTGGACCTTGTGAACCTCTCTCCCCACCTCCCTCTTCTTTTGACCCTCCCCCTAAGAAAGTCACTTTGCTTGGAGTTTGTAGGCTACCTTTTAATAAAATAGATGTGGGATATCTTGAGAATGTTTCTCATCATGTTGATCCCTTTCTCCTAAAAGGGGTGTTAAGAGTATATGGTGATTCTAAACAAGCCTCTTACCATAAGCCTAATGGTTTGGAAGGCTCTAGACCTGAAAAGGATGGAGCTATCAGTGCAAAGAAATGTTGTGTTGTAAACTTGCCAAAAATACAAAGGATAAAGCAAATTGTCAAGATGTGAATGTCTCATGTCCCCTTCTCAAGTATGAATGGTTGAAGACCCTTACCCGAATTCCTGAATGTTTCCCGTCGGATAAAAGAAGGTAAAATCAAAGGGCAAACTTTGGTTCTTTTTTTTTAAGTTATAAAAAGATACATTTTGATATATCTTTTCTAACTATGACTTAAAAGGGACTTTTGGAGCATGGGTTAACTTAACCCTTAATGAAGAAAAGGCATGATCTTTTTCAAACTACTCTAACCTTCCCCCCAAGTGGAGCACCCCTTTTTGGGAAGGGTTTGTTGAAAAAGAAGGTTATAAAAAGGGGAATGAGGATCATTTGAGAGGTTACCACGTTTTATGAAATTGAATTTATGAGTTTAAGCACAAAAACGCTTGCCTTGCATCTTTTGGAGATAGAAACCTTCATCGAGACTAAGGTTGAGGACGGAACCCTTCAACATTCAAATTGGGCAGCTTTATCAAAGCTGCAAAGTACTTCATGGACTTGTTTATGCAAGATTTTCTTCATTTGGCGAGTGGCGATTTCATCCTTGGGAGTAGCAACTTCATTTGGGGATTGGTGCCTAGGGTTTAGGCTGCTTTTGAGGGCAATGAAAAGGTTTGAAGGGTTGAAGACCCCTTTTTGAGAGTTGCATGGAGTTTTTGGGTAGTGTACCCCCTTGAGGAGCTGGGCAACCCCCTTTTGGGGCTTGTTTTGAGGGTTTGTGCAGTTATTCTAGCCTAAAATACAATTTGAAATATTGCATAAATAATTTGATATTTTATTGCTATTTTTAATATAATTTTTTAGTCATTTGATTCGAAAAAATCAACAAAAATAAGGTATTTGTCTAACTATAATTATCTAAATATTTTGACGGGTATGTGACAGCGAATGAATGGTATTGTACCCCTACAACATTCTGAATTTATTGGCTAGGGTTTGGAATATTTAATTTAGCGATTTGCAATTTTGCAACTAGGGTTTAAAGAGGAAAAATCAAAAAATATTTATTTCTAGTTAGGGTTTACTGTCAATTCTAGATTTGCATCATTTGTTCAATTTGGGGACATTACAATGGTATCAGAACTTAGTTCTTGCCTGCTTGTGGGGTTAGATCAAAATTTTAATGTAGCATGATGAAAGAGATTGGGAAAGAGAAGCTCTACACATCGGAAAGGAAACTAGAGCATCCATGTCAACAAATAGGTGACCTAACTAGCATCTTGGAAAAAGTAGAAAATGGATTGTCCAAGGTAAAAAACAGTCACATTATGTAACAATGGAGTGGGCGGTGAAACCCCCAATGATTTCCTTGATCTAGCTCAAGCTCTTGAGACACCCAAACAAACAGGTAAGGCTTTTGACTACCAATTGTATTAGTGAATTACAAGGATAACAACTCCCAAGGTTCCTTACAACAATGGAACCATGAGGGAGATATTTCAGCTGATTGTGGAGAGTTTTCAAGGTCTAGAGGACAACAAAGGACCTTCTGATAGGAGAGTTACAATTCTATAAACTATGGCAAAAATCAAGGCATGTGTTTTGATGTTGGATTTGGAATGTGAAGAACTTATCATTGAAATGTTTCAACATTTCCTTACTATTGCCAATGAAAATCATGCAAAAAAGGTTGTAACTTCTATGCAATCAATTATGGCTTTGAATCTAAATGAAGGTAATGATATTTCACAACAATTATTATCTGTCTCTTATTGGAGGGGTTGAGGCAAGAACGGAATATTTCCCCAATTTCACACATGCTGATTGAAAATGTTGTTAAAAAATGTGAAGAAAAATTGCGGCTTTATTTGACAATAGAGCATGAAAAAGAGAGGTCAACATCAAACAAATTTGAAATTGTTAAAGAACATGAAATTGAGAAAGAACACTCGGAACATCCTTAAGAAACAGAAATCTTTTAGGATATCTCTTTGAAAAGGTATGTTTTAGAAGAGAATGTTGATTTTTGCATTCATTCTACCCATAATTCAAGATCTTGTTCTTAGCGATTTCTTGGGAGGGCAAAATTTGAACCCGATCTCAGATCTCGGGAATTTCTCGGCAACTTTATCACTACTTTAAAAAACATATAAATTCACAAAATAAACTTAAATTAAATGTAAAACATTGTTAAATGACATGAGAAATGAATGTAGAAAATGCCATGAGCCCATGAGTATATTTTCTATCAATGTGAGATCAAAAAAGATTACAATAATAACAAATTATAATACTACAAAGTTGCAAATTGCAAACTACAAAGTTTAAAGTTACAAATTACAACGTTCATAGAGTCATGAAATATCAAATATACATAATCTTTCATCTCTAGCGCCTAGAATAAATTTGATGTGGTTGCCTAATGGAAGTGGAAGGTAAAAATTCTTCCTCTCCAATGCCAACATCGTCAGCGAAGCCAAATGTATCATCTGGATCCTCAACATCACCTCCTGATACCTTTGCTACCCTAGATGCTATTGCTTCTTCTGTCTCCCTCTATAAATTTGCAATTTCCTCTACTGTAAACATGGGCTTTGACTCTGTATCATCATCGATCCAATTGCCATATGGATCGATCTCATCCAAGTAAATAGCATCATAGTTATCTTGCCCCTCCACTTGTCTCACTCGAAAACGAAGATTGTATCGCACAAAGACAAAGTCATTAAGGTGTTGTGTCATCAAACTGTTGCACTTCTTTGTGTGAACAACTTCAAACATGCTCCAATTCATTCACACCCAAAAGAGCTACACGGTTGACACAAAATCTGAATGGCTAGCTTTTAAAAATTTGGTGTTTTTGCACCATAATCTTTCCACCACACATCTGCAAAAAAAATGGTCAACTAGGCTTGAATAAATGAAAGAGGTCTACTGGGAAGAATAAACAAATGACTCAATTTGTTTTTACAATTTACCTGACTGAGAGGTGTTTCTTCTTTTAATGCATAGAGCCAAAGAAAAGAGTCAACCCATTACATTCTAGTAAATCTGTAGCTCATCAATAATTCAATCTCTAGTCTCATCATCAAGGATCATCCTCTCTGTGCATGTATTAAGGTCATCCATAACCTCCTCATCTGCCTTAAATGAATTAGAATAGAAAAACTTATGATTCAAATAGTAGATTGTTGCATAAATATGTCGATGGAGTGTCTTGTTCCATCTACAATCAATTATGCGTTATATGGGTTCATACTTTTTTTATTATGCCCATAATATTTGGTTATGACCTCTTTGGCCACGTCCATGGCCTCATACAAATAACCCAATGGGTTTCTCTTCCCATCCACCAATCGAAGATCTCGAACCAAAGGCTCTAACACTTATAACAAAACAATACACAAATTTTAAATGAAAATTAAAAAAAAAAATAACAAATAAATGTCAAATAAAAATAATAATTTAGTTTAAGCCTTTAAGATTACCTTAATGATTTCCTCCATGCGCTTCGCAAAGACCTCATCAAAAAATGGTTTTCACAACTTCACCCCTTCGTCCTTCTTATAGCATAGGGAGACTCCACCCACCGATCACCCACCACCATCTGCTTAAGGTATGCTAGTAAGGCCACAATGCTCTGCAATGTGAAAAAATTTGTGACGAATCGTGACTCCCAATCGCACGAGTTCATTTCCATTGGTGTGCTCTCTCATCAACTGTAGCACTCAAGTGTGATTGTAGATGAACTTGGTGATACTTTTGCCCTCATCAACCACAATCTTCACCCATAGAATCTTTTCTATGTCCTCGAGCAAAAGATCAATGTAATGGGCCGCACAAGGGGTCCAAATAAATGTATGGTGCCTCTCCACAAGAAGTTTGCTTGCTGCTACATATGTGACCGCATTGTCTGTCACAACTTGAACCACATTCTCTGCACACCTACTTACATCACCATCTCATCCAACATGTCACATAAAGTGTTCGTTGTTTTTACTTGATGGGAGGCATCAATGGACTTCAAGATGACTAGCTGCCCACTTGAAGCCACTAAAAATTTAATCAGTATACGATTTTTTCCATCCATCCACCCATCAGATAAAACGGTGCACCCCTTTTTTTGCCATATTTTTTTTTGGTCTTCTACAAGAGCTTGTGTATGTCTCACTCAATCCTCCAACAACGGGCCACTCAAGTCACGAGGAGTAGGAGCTTTAAACCCCTTCCCGGCAACGGTCAATGCAATCACCAAATTCTCCCGATATGGATTTTTTGCCACATTGAAAGGAATGTTGTAGTACCAAAAAAAATTGCAATTGTCCTCGCTTCATTTTGTAATTCTTTGTCTCAAGCGGTACCTTCCAATGAAGGTTGTGACCCAAGGCTACTTCTAGGAATTAAAAAAGTAGCAGAAAAGTCGTTAATGGATGATCCTCGTCCTTGACCATGACACGATGGAGTTGGGACAATAGAATAGCCCCCAATGTCACTATCGTCTCTCGTTGTCCTACTCATTAAGAGTACAAGTGCATTGGCTTTCCTCTTCTTTTTTGCATTCACTGCAATGCAAGCAACAAATTCTCTTTGAGCTTCAAGTGATGCTTGATTGCACACTGCGACATCATTTAGTGTCAACTGTGCAATGTAGTTTTTCAAGCAAGAAACACCTCCACTCCTATTCATCCCGCAATAGTTGCATATTACACAGTTGCCCTCCGCCCGTTCACAATGCTTCCAACCAGGGTCATCAGAGTTATGCTTGTGAATAAGGGCCATGAAACCATATGTCGATCCCAATGCCATTTTTAAACAACAAACTTGAACCCTATATAAATATATATATATATATATATATATATATATATATATGTTTGTCTTTTAGAATTTAAAATTTAGATAAAACTACTATTTAAAATTTAAATGTAGCTAGAATCTAGAAATAAAATTTTAATGATCATGATTTTTGATAGAAATTTTCAAATTTTGAATTTTATATTAAAAATTAGAAACATAATGAAAAAAAATTTAAAAAATACCTAGAATCTAACTCTTTGATGTATGTTGTGTGTTGTAGATTGCTAGGCTCTCAGTGGAGTCATCACTCGTGCACTATTCCGAGTTATCAATCTCAAGCCTCAATTGTATATTGTAGCTTGCCAGATAGTAAATTGTAATACTATACATTTATAATACTGTAGTCTCGATTCACCCTCATTCAAAGCAGAGAATATATATTCATATTGTACCCTGTATACACTGTATCGTATATAGTTAAAGTATATACATGCTACATGAGGTACAAGCAATAAGCACGCACCCAGCAGCTCTATGCACAGTCGAGAAGACTATAGTGTAATAGTAATAACTTATAAGTATCACTATGAAGTGTCGACAGTCAACCGATTCTCTATTTTTGGTGAACTGCAAGTGCAAACTGCAATGAGGGCACTATAATATCAATATGTATGACTGTAAAATATTGGGGCTGCTTGCACGTTTTTGCTTTTCAATTAATAGTAGTATTGTTTGTGGCTTATGCAAAAGAAGAATGACGAATTGTGAGTGCATTAATAATTTGGAATGTGAAAATCGCAATAAAACAATCCGCAGTTTACCATTTTTTAATGCATTGACTATTTTTTGGTAGCCGAAAAATGAGAGTTACTAGACAATTTTCATCGCCGAGAAACTGACGGATTCTCGTCTCGCGAGAAACAACCCGGTTTCTCAGCGAGTTGTTTTACCGCGAGATTTATTGAGAAACAATGAGATCTCGCTAAGATTTGAAACCATGGTTGCTAGCTTTGGCTGGCTTTATTGATTGTATGAACATTTTATTTAATATTGTAATAGGATTTACAGTGTCATTTGGTGGCTAATTTTGGTGTTCTTTGCTTTAAGTTTATTGTTGCTCCATTGTTAGCTATTAGGTTGGATTTCCTTTTTCGTTCTAATATTTGTCTGTTGGACACATATTGTCTTTTGTAAACACTCTTCCAATATTTTTTAAAAAAACTAACTCATGGAGCTCGAGTTGGCATGCAAAACATACGAGAACACACACTAGTCCTTCATGACAATCTCCTTGCTTACTATCTTGGTTTTTGTTTAGTTTGATAATATTAGGCCAGAAAAAATAACAATGATCTTTAAAAAGAAAAAGACTGCCCAACCAATATATGTTTCTATGATTAGATCCCTTTACTTTCCTATGCAGCTTTGTTTCAGCAATATTAGGAGTAATCTTAGTTTGGTACATCTCTAGTGGGTTTTCTCTTATTTATGGACTATTCCTCAAATGTAAGCTTCTTTTCTCCCAGTTATATATGTTAAAGTTATTAATGAGCTATTAGTTAACATTTAACTAATGGGAAGTTATCAACCTTCCCAGCTGAATGTAACCACATTGTGCTTAATAAAAAGATGGACACATAAGTGTATGCCTTCCATTTTTCTTCATTCTTTCATAATTCATTTGCTAACATTGCTATCAAAGCCACCATTCGAGGATGTCCTCGTAGAAGGGTATAAACAGAAAATTGCAGTGTTCGAGGAAGCCCTAGGTGAAAGGTATAAACAATCATTTGTGGTTCATGGAAGCCCTAGTCAAGTACAAGCTGTGGAAGAAACTAAAAAGAAGAGGTTGTGAGAGGAAATGCAATCAAAGATGAACCTATTCTTGTTCATGTTCATGTAAGGAAGGCCCATGACAGTTGCAGAGGATGTGACAGTAGATCGAACCAAGTTATTTTGTGACTAGGAGGACATACTTGCAGAGTTTCGCTTTGAAGATCTCTCCAAAAATATTTGACACAAATAACATAATTTCAAACAAAGGAATATCGAAGGCAAAGGAAAAACCAGACACTAGGGCATGGTGTAGTCACGCATTTGCATAGGCAAGCAGATGCAGAAATCAGTTTTGAAAAGAGAACCTGTAGATCACATTAGGGAACAACAAAGAAGCACAAAACACGGGAAGAAGAAAAAGAACAAGACGTGAAGAACAGACCAGCAAAAGTTAAAACACGAACAGTGGAAAGAAAAACATGATGGGCAGTCATGATTGCGTGCTGCTAGGGCACGGGACAGTGTGTGGAGTACTAGACATAAAACCAGAGAAGAAACACAATGCTAGAGTACAGGACGCTTGATAGCCCTGAGTTGTAGTTGAAAGGAAGAAGAGTTTTTAATGAATTTTCAGACACTGTTGTGCAGCCCGGGCATCGCCAAAAGTAATTAAATTTTCCGACCCAGACAAACAAAATGCATATTTGCAGTTCTATGTAAGTAATTTTGAAGTTCAGTTTATAACTAAATTTAGAATCTAAATTGCGGTGCATTGATTTTCGAATCAAAGGTTAGATTTGCAATTCTGAAATTGTTTATTTCCTTAATTTCTAACTCAAAAGATCGGAGAACTATACTTTTTTTGTTGCATTAAATTTTGGGTAAGAACGTACTTTTTCTGTTATATTGTTCTTCGAGTGTAAACTCGTCAATATTCAAAATATGGATCTATCGGAAGCGTAGAAGTTAACTGGACAAAATTATAATATTTAAAGTCATAAGATTTTAACAATTGCCGAATATCGTGATTGTGATAAAATCATTCTTGGGACTAAAGCAAGACATGTTACAAAATTTGTGGATTATGACAAACATCATAAGGAGGCCTTTTTTATTGAAATTGTTTGTGTTAAATGACATGATTCATGAGATCTGGAATACCGCTAAGGCAATTGCATTGTGAACCAATTTGAAGAATAAATATCAAACTTTGAACAAAAGTTGAGTTCTATATTTGAAGAATCTACTATTTTACACAGATGTTTGAGGATGAGCCTCTTCCACAACACCTTCGAATGAAAGATCTCTGAGACTAATTAGGAGTCATTAACAAAAAGTTTGATGATGACGACATGGTGGCTCTTGTTCTAAACAACTCGATGCCTCCATATGAATCTTTCTTAGAGGCTTTACAATTGATGCCCAAAAGCCAAAACCTGACATTCGATCAGGTTAGTTCCTATTTGATGCAAAAGGAATGTAGACAGACAAAAAATGAGTCTAGTGTTGGAAAAGCAGTGAGTGCATTAGCTGCTCAATCGAAAGAGAAGTGGAAACATATCCCTAACGATTCATCTTCAAAGTATCAAGTGAAGTGCATTTACTGTCATAAGGATAGGCATCTCAAAAAGGATTCTTAGAAGTGATAGTACACACTTCCCCAACAACGCAGTGAAGCGGCTAATGTGTTAGCAGTTGAAGGGATTTCAAGGAAGAGTATGCCATTGTCGCATTATACTCAAATGTTAGTACCACAAGTTCTTGGTTCAATGATTCCGACGCATCCAAACATTCCACATGTTGTAAGGACTGGTGTGTCAAATTTACTGCAAGTACAAACTTTTTTCATTTAGTTTCATTCATTGATGCTAAGTCATATGCAATAGAAGGGATAAGAGATATTTCCAAAGTATTGAATAGTGCTAGAAAATCAAAGTAAGGAATGTTAGGTATGTTACAAGCATGAATATAAATCCCATTTGTTAATCAATTAATAGAAAATCCCAACATTGTTGTCATTTCTCTGAAAAGCAGTATATTGTGTCTGATGTCAAACACAACAGAGCAGTTGCCCTAGGTATTGAGCAAGGTGACTTGTATAGGCTCGTTGACACTATCATAGTCAACATAAATGTATGTGTAGAGGGAGACCCCACTATATAGGGTGTGTTGAAGGATGATATTCCTTATAGGCTTGTTGACCTTGATCCAGTCAACTTACATGCACTAGTTGTGGAAAGAAAATCCATTACAAAGGACGTGCAGGAGGATGCAATTCCTCAATCTCAATCAAATGCAAAAAGTAGTGTGCAGGAGGATGATATGCCTCAATCACAAGCACTAGCTCCAAGGACCAAAAACAAGGTTGCTACTTCAACAAAGCATGGTTATTTTGCTCTCGCTTTTGAGCTTTGTATGGTACTTGAACAAGGGGTGAAAAAACCCATTGGATGTAAATGGATGGACAAATTTTATACTTTGGACAAGTTCAGGGCTTATCTTGTTGTGAAAGGATTTTCCCAATAGGAGGGAATAGATGAGAAGATGCTTTTTTCTCCCATTGTAGAGTTGGTTTTTGCTCTCATTGCTATTATGGAAATGGTTTTTACTTCCACTGCTACTGCACAGTTGGTTTTTACTCCCACTGCTACTGCGGAGTTGGTTTTTACTTTCACTGCTACTGTGGAGTTGATCTTTACTCTTACTGCAAAGATAGTCACATTTTGGTTGCTTCTTTACGGAGATATGGACGAGGAGGTCTACACAGTACTACCTGAAGGTTTTTGTGTACCTAGTCGAGATCATTTGGTTTGCAGGATAATAAAGTCCCTGTACAGACTTGAGCAAGCTCCACGAGCCAAGTATATTTTATTTAAACATCTCCACAATTCTAGATTCAGAACTATGGAGGTGAAGTTGAAGTTATCAACCCATGATGATTCATCACCGATCAATGAATCACCGTATAGAGAATTGGTGGATAGCTTGATACATGTTATGTCCACATGACCAGATCTTTGTTTCGTTATTGGCTATTCCTTTTGGTTTTGTCTATACCGAAGCTCTTACATTAGACAATAGCAAGATGTCAAAAAATTGCAAATTTCATGTTGATAGCTTTAGAACAATCTATGAGTGTAATGATTAAACTCTTTGGCCCCATTGTGTTTGTAAAATTTTGGGACAAACTTGGAGTAGTCTCTGGTTTAGGCATTAAGGGAGAGCTTAAAGTTATTAATTATCTATTAGTTAATGTTTAACAGATAGGCGGTTATCAAACTTCCCAAGTGAATTTAACCACTTTCTACTTAATAAAAAGACAAACACACAAGTGTGCGTGTTATATGCCTTCTATTTCTCTTTATTCTTTCAGCATTCATTTGCTAACAATATTTTACCCATCCTCAAAATAGTTCTCAGAACTAGGGGTCTTTGATATGGATACTTAGGGTGCTTAGGAACGATTTTAGCATGTAGCTTGCATTTCACTCTTATATGTATATCACCACGTGTAAAAAGTGAACAAATACTTTTACACTTAGCGCTTAGTTATAGATAGGTTCTCATGGAGAGGTCTTAGGAGTTTCCCTATTCATTAAGGATGTTCTCACATTTGTTTTCTCAACAAAGGGATAATTGAGGCCCCCTAGATTTTAGGGTGTGTACTTATCTTGTAAAAGCCCATTTGTAGGCATCTATATTGTGAATACAATTAGTTAGAACATTCATAATCTCATTTTGCTTACAAGCTCGTGGTTTAATTAGACAAGGGGAATTTGTCGCACATCCTCCATGTAGAAGTTTGAAGAAAGAATTCGTTTCATGTGTTGTGTAGACCGCTATCCATTGTGTTGCTTTATCATTTGAGAGGATTGATCGCTCATTTGAGCTTTCCATCCTCATCAGTCTTGTTGCAATTTGTCCCAACTTTTATTAACATATGTTGAACTTTTTGTTAAGAAAATGGCAAGTATAATACTCGTACAGAGGCACTTTGTATATGTGTTTCGGAAACATGTGTGTTCATAGTAAGAATACATAAATAGGAAGAACAAAGACATTATAAAGAAATAAGAATGGGTACGACCAAAACAATATCGATCGTATTTACAAGATCAAACATATACACTACTTAAACAGTAAGCATAAATGACAAATATAATACTCATATATAGGCACTTTGTATATGTATTTCAGCAACACATATCTTCATAGTTAGAATACGTACAAACACAAATCAAAGACATTATAAAAATCACAAATGACTATATAGAGTTCCATATGTGGATTGGACTCCTCTTACAAGCTATGAATTATAACTCAAGGTAAATGTTTATACCAAAGGGTACAAGTTGAATGATCATAATGCTTAGAATAAATCAGGCGCACCTATCTAATAATTATAGCTCCTTATACCCAATGCAAGTATATTATGCGTGAAAATATAAGATTTATGTTTTGAAAAAACATGATAGCCATAGGATCATGCAATCAAGCACAACAAAAGTTCCTTTTAACCATAGACACCTAGAGATGTGGGGTACGGAAACAAAGACAAGGGCACTATTTCAAATTAGGGTAAGAGATAAAGTGAATAAGGGTACAACAATATTATATAAAAATAGTCACCAAGAGATGTTGGTAAAGGGACACGTTCTCATCTCTAAACTGAAGTTTCCAGGTGACTATAATTTTGAGTTGGTAAGAAATTCCCTATGTTCCCAAATACTTAATCAAATGAGAATCCAAACAGAAAATATACCATGCATGCTCACACATTTCAACTTACTTCTGATGAAAATATTCTGCATAGTTGTACTCCATAGATTCATTGAACTTGCTGTTTGAGTTTATCTGATGAAGAACGTCAACAATGCAATAGAATGTATTATTATGAGTGGTAAGCACCAAAGAGTTTTGAAGAGTTTCCATAGGTGCCCAACCATTGGCCAACCTCAAATAATCTCTCCTTTCAGGTGGATGTCCATTACAAGATTCTTCAGCCAATTTTGGTGATGCGCAACTGAAAATCGGAGACGACAGAATGTCCTTTATAATCTTCCACTCAATAATAATGTCTGCTTTGGCATCACATGATTGAACTGGAAGCAACAAATAGGAGGTTGAAGATTTTCCCCAATTCCTATCCGCCCTACCTAATGCCACATAATCTTGCAGAAAATCTGGCCTGTCCAGCATGATTCTGAGAAATATTTCTTGAAACTTCAGTGCATCCCTGAGCTGCAATTACAAAAGAATACATGAAATTAAACCAAAATGCGGTAATGAATTCACAAAAATTAACATAACTTCAAATGTCAACCATTGTACCTGATTAGGATCAAACTCCAAACTCCTAGAAGGTATTAGCTCAGTATTGACAATCCTCCCACGAGCCAGATGAAGCTCAATTTTCATAGTCGCTGCTTCTCTTGGTAGAGAAGATTCAAGAAAAAGAGCAAAGTGTGTGTATTCTCTATCTGGAGGATCAGGATTGAATTTCAATAAATACACATTGAGAGAGACAGGCTTTGTGCATCCATTCCATCCACCTTTCAATGCAAATGGAACTAACATCTCATAAAGCTCCATACGAATCTCAGCTCCTGATACAAATAATAAACATTGTGTAACATATTATGAGTCAAAATTTACAAATGAGAAAATGTAATCAAACAAGTATTTCGATATATGCATAAGTATAATTCTATCATCAACCAAAATGAAGAAGCATAACTATTGAAAATCCTATTTACCCAGATAGTCTAGCATAGAGAGCATAGTTCCAGAAATGGCCAAAAATTGCTAATAAATCACGGCTTCTTCTGAGCAGGACTGAAAACGATTTAGCTTTCAGAAAATCACAAGTCCAGTAATTAGGATTACTTGGCAATTTTCGCCAAGTAAAAAGTGCAATTACTCGGCAAAAATCGCTGAGGAATCTCCTGAACTCGCCAAGTTTAATAAAGCCCCATGTCAAAAAAATAAATCATTTTTATCATTTTTAGGCAAGATTTCTGTGCATTTTTTCCAGCTGCAGGACTCATTTACAGCGAGATTTGAATCCGGGCATTACAGTGATACACAATTACACTATATATTCAATCATTCCTTTTGTTATATCATGTGCTCATGCAGCTGATAGATCTGTATCAGCGACTCAGCAGTGATATATTGGCAATTTGAATATCAGCAACTCATTCATAGTATTTCATAATCATACCAATACATGCATATCTGAATCTATGCATCTAGTGGCCAGTACAGTCACTTCAAGGCTTCCATTTGCTCTCCCATATACAGACTCACAGTACAGTCACTTCAAGGCTTGAAGTTCAAGCCCTCAAGTGACTGTCACGTCTGATACAGTCATACATAACTGAATGACCGCCACATTCAAGTCTGATACAGTCATACATAAATGACTGAAAGCTGTATTCAAGTTGGATAGTCTGATAAAGCCATAGTCAAGTCTGATACAGTCAAACATACCTATTTCAAAATTGATATTACTGTTTACAACTTTACTTTGAAGTATATATTAGGAAGTGTTGGTGAGTATCCAGATGTTATATTTGCTGACAATGTTGGCATTGCAGAGAAGGAATCTTTACCTTCCAGTTCCACGAGACAGCTGCAGCAAACTTATTCTAGGTGCTAGAAATGAAATGTAATATGTATATTCAATATTTCATACAACTCTATGAGCATTTTAGTTTGTAAATTTGTACTTTGTAGCTTGTACTCTTTTTTGGTCAAAAAATAATAGAAAATATATTTATGGCATTCTCTACATTCGCTTCTCATGTCATTTAACAATGTTTTACTTTTAATTTAAGTTTATTTTATGAATTTATATGTTTTTTAAAGTAGCGATAAAGTTGCCAAGTAAATGTGAATCCCGAGTCCCGGTTCAAATTTTGGCCTAACAAGTAATTGCCAAAGTATGAGTTTTTGAACTATGATAGAGAGAATACATGTATATACATAAAATGATAAGATGGGTGTACCTTTAGGTTTGCGTGAACCAGGATGATGGAAGTCTTCATTGTCTTCATCCTGTTCATCTTCCCCAGGCAAGAGATAGTCGGTAAGAGCACCGATGGAGTGTAAGCGTTTGCATGCTTCTAGACATGCTACCCTCTTTGCTTTTTCCACTGAAGAACATAGAAGACCATCTACTTGCCGAAAAGGTGCATTAGATGGAAGACTTATACAGCATTTTACACCACCTGGTTCTTCGAAGTAAGAAAATTCTGGAACAGGACTAAAGTACCTATTGAAATATCAATAGAGCTAACATAGACTGTCAGAGCTTATAGACTTCCTACTCAGAAACAAGGTGCACCATATTAAGCATTCAAGCTACCAAAATTAATTAACGGAGAAAAAATTGGAAAAAATATTATTCGTCAGTGTTAGGATCATACTCATCTTTAGAAAGCTTTGAGCAGTAATGATAGAGTAATGAAATACTGCATCCAGTACTGATGGTTGCCTTTGTGACATCTACTTTATATATTTGATCCTCCTCGTCTTCATATGGCTCTGCAACTTCTGGTGTTCGATCCTGGACCTCTCTTATCATCTGTTCTTCACCAGATACAAAATGTTTAACCAGTTTTTCATCGGAAAAATTTCCCCTGTCAAAAGGATAGATTGATCAAACAGTCTTGTTTGATAAATATAGTCTACAGAGAAGCCTAGATGCATTGGGAAAGTCTGAACATTTCAGAACAGAGGTAATGTGAAATGACATTGACAAGTATGAAAAGAATACCTTTCAACCAAAAAGATATACTCGGACCCTGGCATACGTGCACGGCCTCTAGATTGTATGAAGCTAGCAACAGTGTTTGGAAGATCGAAGCGTATTACAAGAGAGCAAGTCTGAATATCAAGGCCTTCTTCAGCAACATTAGTCGCTATCAAGATATTTACCTGTTAGCATAGTCTCAAGGAATATGTGAAATTCTTCTTTTCAAATGGTTGGATTTCTATATAATGCAACATAAAAAGCATTTTATATGAAAAGAAACCCAACAAGAACATAAATCTATAGATAAACATTAGATTAGTCAACATTAGAAGAAATCTATGAAACTGTTCGACCTTATTTGAATAGCTACTTGCAGTGTAAATGAAAAATATATCCACCCCATCCAAAGTGTCATGTCGAAACACCTTACACAAAAGCACGAGCATGAAACAAAACCATCACAAAAAGGGCATGAACCATCCAGCACAGACTGGGATTGGCTTTGTCAATGGATTTTACTTTAAAACTCAACATATTTCACAAAAATAAGGAAAAAAGGTTGATAAGTAATATAACAATACACATTGAAATCTCAATTTGAATGCCTCAATTCATTATTTATAGGAAGAAAATATTTTAGAATGTTCACATCAATTTTATGTAATTAAATGTCCAATATCCGTACTTAGAAGAGATAGCACAAACAAAAAAAGACACAGAACAAAACTAAGTCTAAAGCCTTAATATGAATGAAATGCTCTTATATAGATGCAATCTTACTCAAGAACCGAGCACATTTTAACAGAAATGTTCTTTGTGGAATCCCTGTTTACTGCTCAAAGATGAATGGAACAGAGCATCTGAAACATTCAAAGTGGAATCAAGGAGTATAACCAACTACATATTAGGTACCTCACTCACATATGGCAAAAGATGTTTATCAACGCTTCTTAGGAAGTGGCTCTCATTATATCTCCACAACACTCTTATTCCCACACAAGATGACATTACCCTTCTCTCCTAGGCTCCCCAAATAAGGGTACAGATTTCTAAGGTACCCTACCCTTTTGAGCATTCATTCCCTATTAACCATTCAAATAGAATTTTCAATGATGCCAAAGCACCATATGACTCCCAAACACAACAATTTACATAGTAAAAATAGCTTGCTTTCCAAGCCAATAACATATAAAAAGGCTACCCTTTTAAAGCAATAACATATACAAGGGATATGATTTCAAGTTAAATACAAATTATTGACATGTAGGAGCATCCAAAACGCATAAGAAATATGGGGCCACTACATAGAATAACACACACAAGATAATAATCAACTGCAATTCTTGGGCAACAGGAAAACAAAAAAAAAGGTCATAAGGGATATTACGGATCTAAACCCTTGATAACATGACAGCATAAGACTAATCAAACCCATCAAGGGCCTATTACACTATAAGGTAAGGTTGAATAGTGTAAGGTATATTTTAAATATATATTTCATGTGTCAGGTAAGGTTGTAATATAAGGTAGGAACTAGGTTCACTACATGTCGCCCTTTCTTGAGATGCTTTGAAATCAAAGCGTCATAACAATCTTTAAATTGGTCTTGATAATCTTCTTTGTTGATCTAATTCCTTTATTAAAGCACATAAGGAAGGTGGACAATAAGAACTTGATAGGTTTTCAGAATAACCTCACATAGGAGCAGGATTGATCCATCCAAAATCAAGCTGGATAAGCATTGAATATAATAATAAATTAATATTCAAATCTTGACAACTTGAATATCAATTAATAGAAGCCCAGGTATGTCTCATGTAATCATCACAAGGAGGTTTAAAACATTAAAATCAAAACCGAGAACACCCTTGGTAATGACAATGTCCTACAATTCAATCTTTGATATAATTAAGTCTTGTTGATTGACATTTTCAACCTTTGCAATAGCTGTTGGATTTGACAGTGTACCAATAGTTAACATCTCTTCAGTTTGAATTTATTTATCAACAAAAGGTTTAACATTTGTTTGCATTTCCTTATTTTATGAAAATATAAATACCATCAGTAGAAGTTTCATTATTGACCAAAATCGGTATTTATTTATGCAAATTCTTATTGTCAAACTTGAGGTTTTTAACTAGATTTAAAAGAGACTAATTTTGATTTCAAAGACAGATTATCTATGCAACTTCTCAGATAATTTTTCATCAACACTTTTCAAATTCTTAACTTGCGATGAAAACTTTTCATTTTGATCAGTTAGTTCCTGGATTTAATCATTTCAATTTTTTAATTTTAATTTTAACAATACAATTTCCTACACGTAATGTATGATTTTGATCCAGGTGGCAGTTTGGCAGTCCTTTGGGCAGAATACTGAAAAAACCAGTATATCACTAGTGCCTTACCTTGCCACAGTCATCACTACTTGATCCTAGCTCGGTAGTTGAAACTACAATATGCGTTAGAAATCTCGTGAATTGAAATAGATTAAATGCCCTAAAATACATGCCTTTGGAAACTAGTTAGGGCTTCCGACTAAAGTTTCAAGGCCCAAAACCGCTCAAAAGGCCCTAAAAAGAAAATACAAAATGTAGAAAAATACCTAAAAAATAGTAAAAATTGTATTTTTATGAATTTCTGATCATGACAAAACCTCTCAATTGCTTGAGGGAACACTTCTCACATGACCTTTTGGATTCCAAGTCAAATTGCTTCATTTTCTATGTTTAGACTGTAAAAATAGAAATAAAGAAATTGACATTTGAATGTAAAATTCAAAATATTGTAGCTTCACATCTCTTCTCAGAGATTGCTACCTATTGTAGCTTCACAACTCTTCTCTAAGATTTCTACTCTTCTGTATATTACTCTTGGCTTCAATAAAACCTAATTTACATTTCAGTATATTACTATTTGTTTTGTCCATTTCTGAAAGTGTGTTCACTGCTTTTACAACACATTAAAATTTTGTAAATTAGTGTGGTGCCCACTAGATTTCCAATTAAAACCTGGATCAATGGCATCACATTAGTTCGTCCCAATCATTTATGTCCCACTGAGCAAGGTCAGAGCATAGGAAGAACAGACTTGTGACATACAACCCTTCAGATTATCTTCCATGTCCCTCCAAAAGAAATCGGACAGCAAAAGAGGGAAGAATTCGGACAGCAAAAGAGGGAACAGTTTATTCTTTCCAATCATTTTTTGACAAAGCCCTTCAAAAACAAAGCAGGGAGAAGATGGCACAATTCTCCAATATTCTTTCACAGATCATACCTGCAGTGCCTACCTTGTCGAAAAACAGACCTTTCAGATGCCTGACTCCCTTTAACATATAAGAAAATTTATTTATTCCTCTTTTTGAAGGAAAAGGAAAACTTGATGCAAACAAAGAAGAAAAATGGGTCAACCAATTGGAATCATATTTTCCATTTCATGCTAAAAATAAAAAAGAAAGGAATTGGCATTCGAATGGAAAAAGAAAAATATTTTAGCTCCGCATCTCTTCTTAGAGATTGCTAACTATTGTGGCTTCAAGTCTCTTCTTAGAGATTGCTACCTATTGTAGCTTCATGTCTATTCTGAGAAATTGCTACTCTCCTTGTATGCCACTCTTGGTTTCCATAAAACACTCATTTACATTGCAGTATATTGCTATTTGTTGTTTTGATTTATATGACTGAGTTCATTGCTTATATAAAACATTAAATTTCTGAAAATTAGTGTGTTGTCCCTGTTAACAAATCTGCCACAAGTCAGATTGTCTCTTGCTATTTAGAACGTTCACGTCTCTAGCCAAGGAAGGAAGAATACATAGTTTTCCTCTGCAAAATTTCTACGGACTCAAACAGGATTTCTACAGACTCAAGCAGAGCAGATTTCTACGGAGTCGAGCAGAGCAAAGTTCTACGGACTCGCTCAGTCAAATTTTCTACGGGCTCAGTCAAATTTTCTACGAACTCAGTCAAATTTTCTACGGACTCAATCAGGGAAGCACTTAGGAGGAAGAAGGGATATCCTTCGGACTTTTTGTCCAAAGGAATTCCTTCGGACAAATAGTTCGAGGAAATTCGGAGGACCACAAGACCGAAAGCCCGCACAAAAGAAGCCAAGAATTTTTCAAAAAAGAGACAGTTTCAAGAGTTCCGAAGGGTAGGGTACCCTTCGGAAGGGTCACTTTCAAAAAGGCTGAAGGGCACCACCCTTTGGGCAGGCACAGAGACTAAATCACAGACCTTTGCAAAAAGCCCGGGTGCCCTCCAATTTTTCCGAAGGGCACTGGCGGAGGACACTTGGACTGGCATAGGACACTTGGACTAGCTGCCGAAGCGCACGTTTGAAATCCCGAAAGGCATTTCGGAGGGAAAGGCAACGGAAAGATTCCTTCAGACAAAAAGTCTGAAGCTTTGCTTTTTTGAAACGTCCTTGGTCTTCGTATATATATTGTCTTAAGCCATTTCTAAATTCCTTCGGACAAAAGTCCGAAGGAATTCGGAAATGGCTTAAGACAATATATATACGAAGACCAAGGACGTTTCAAAAAAGCAAAGGAAAAAACAATTGGAATCCTCCAGAGTTTTTGTCCGAAGGAATTCGGAAATGGCTTAAGACAATATATATACGAAGACCAAGGACATTTCAAAAAAGCGAAGGAAAAAACAATTGGAATCCTTCGGACTTTTTGTCCGAAGGAATTCCTTCGGACTTTTTGCCCTAAGAAAATAAACTCGTGGGAATGTGACTTAGCGTTCAATAAAAAAGAGCTGACAGAGCAAAAGACCGCGGAAAAAGGCCCGTACAGATAAGAGTAAAGGGAAAAATGACAAAAATAAGCCCGAAGAAATATAGCCGAAGGAAATATGACAGCTTCTAGTGACGTCCTGCAAGTCGTCAAATTTTTCCTGCAGGAAGTAACCGTTGAGACTAAGGAGATAACAAGAAATCCGAAATAAATGGAGGCCGACTGTGCAAAAATGAATAGAAAATAGATAATCCGATGAAGAATTGAATACGAAATCCTGCCAAAAATAGACACGATCAAAATTAGAAACAGAATACATGCAAGCAAGAACTATTTCGAATAAATGGTCAAAGCTTCAGTTGACTGATTATTAAAGTCATGTTCATCTCCAGCCAGCTCATGGATCCGAAAGTCTAAATCAGCTTCAACAGGTGTTCCAGATTTGAACGAGGAGTTGACTATTCCAGATTTAGAGTTAACTAATTGATTTAAACGCCACATCCATTAGAAACTTTCCATGCGAAAGAGAATGATCTCTTCGTCCAACTCAGTTTAAATAACGTCTAACTCAGCTTTCAAACGCTACAACTTGGCAATCAAGCAACTCACGTGGAGTTCTAAATTTAACATTGCGTAGATTTCCATGCAAAAAGAGGTGGGCAGTTCATAACAAAGATAAGTTCACTTCATCAAGCAAAGAAGCTTCATGCAAGGACAAAAGAGAAAAATATATTTTATTGAAAGGCCAAGTAAAGCTTTGAGTTAACCAAAGTGAATCTTTCTCTTCAAGTTTCTACGCCAATCTTTGGCCTCTTGTAATGTTCTATATAATGGCTTTCAGCCTTGATTAAAAAAAGAATCCAAACTCTCTTGGTTAGACCAGACTCTGCCATTGGTGAGTTGTGTAACCTCTTCGATCAATAAGAAGGATTGTACTTTCAGATTTCAAGCATTGGCATAGTGTATACTTCTACAGTAATTTGCATAAGTGGTAGAGTTCTGTCCCTTCCCAAGTTTTGTTTCATACCTAGTTGCTATATTATCCTTGTGCAGGTCATGTCCAGTGTTCTTTATTGTCTTTTACTGAAATTGTAAGTGGATGTTAGGTGGTAGCAAAGTGTCTTTTATCAGACCTCTCTCCATCATTTTCCCTCAGGTTTTAGTTATTGGATCGAACCTCTGGATGATATACTTATGCACAAGTGATTAATTTGAAGTCTAAGGTCTTCCTTCTCCCTTGTTCGTTCAGTGTTCAAGGTTCTAAGCTGAGTAGGATCATAATTCTGGTGTATCACCCCCTTTTAGGTAGGATTTCCCCTTTAAGTTTTCTTTCTCCCTTTTCCACGATAGTCAGCAGCGTAGAGTAGGATTCTTCATTGATACATCATACAGGAACCAGCCTTCTCTGGAGGTTCTTCTCACTATTGAGGCACCCACCCTCGTGAGAAGATCCCATTGTTTCAGCCGGATAAAGGACTGGCCGTTTCTCGCACGTCCTCGAATCAGGGCGCAGCTCCAGGTTGACAACAATCCCCACGAGTCCTAGTTAAAATATGGGTCATATTTCATAGCCCATTTTCCTAGAAAAAATCACTTGAAGTTCATTCCCAGTTAAATTTGTTTTTTCTCAATAATCGAGGCTAGACCACCATTTGTTTGTATTAATGACAAAAAAAATATAACTCCATTGAAAATGAGAGATTGTCCCTTGTCTTTGTCTGTTGTTGGAAATAAGTATTCAACCATTCAAATGGTTCTTATAAACCAGAAAATTATGGCATTAAATTACTGTCGGATTATGCTGTATTTTATAACCATTGCAGAGATCTTTGTGAAGATAAATGCAAATGATGGGGTCATTATGGTCAGGAATTTAAATCTAGGTGGAACACTACAAAAACTAGGCATGTACAAACAAACTAGGTCATGTTGCTGACAAGGCTAAAGAATCAAGGCTGACATGCAATTAATAGTGTGAATTTCGTAGTGACTGATGAACTATATTCCAAGGAAGATGAAAAACTTTTCACAACAAAATGAATCAAGGTTAAATAATCGCAGCATTATCTTGATCTCATGGTAGAAGACTTATAACTTCTTCTCAGAAAATAGCCCAAGAAGTTGTACAAAAGAAAGCACAAAAACAACAATTAACCTGCTTATGCCCATAGGAAAAAGTGAAAACCACAGCTTACGTTCTAGTCAACCTAAATAAAGCTTATTCACTTTTATCATGCACATTGTAGCTCGCTCCTCTTATGTTTCAATATCACCATGGACAATTATTCTAAAGACACTCCCATGTATTGCTTATCAATCATGACATAATGAAAAAGGAGAAATAATGTACTCTATTCCAAGGAGGATGAAGAATTGTTGATGGCAACTCAAATCAAGGTCAAATAATCTTGATCCAATGGCATATTTCAAAGTACAAAGTGCTCATAAAAAGGAGAAATTAAAAAAATTTAGGATCCACAAATGACCAAAAACATGCTAATGGGTCTCGAGGAATACACTCAGTTATAATATAGAAATTCTAGGGTAAAGGTGCTTTAGACTATGAAAAAGTAAGTATAGAGCACTAAAGAAACATAAACATAACAATAGGATAAACCTAAAACAGTTAAACCTTGAATCATAAAAACCAAGTACGAGTAGTCCTATGAGGGTCAAACCACTCAAGGAAAGTGTGTAGTTGATGAAGACAAAAGAGGGTAACCATAACTAGAGAAACCAGAAATGTAATGTATGTCTAGCAACGCTCGGGCCCAAGGAACCAACAACATCATCATCATTTAATAATGCTCATAGAGGAATTTCCATAGTTGAGAAGGCTAGGCCAAACAATCCAAGGACGAAGTCAAGTGCTCCCTCTAAAATCTGTCCTGACATCCCTAATTGATCAATCTCTAGTGATAAGAGGAAAAATATCATCATCAACATCACAAATGGCCCAGTGTAAGATCTTTACAACTTCTAGAAGAATTTTCAGGGCTAGTAGTGTTACAATATTGTCATTGATGTCAAAGGAATTGTAAATGACGTCAACGGAATTGCCAGTGGGAATGTCAAAGAAATTGTAATTGATGTCAACGAAATTGTCAACAGAATTGTCAACGAAAATATCAATGGAATTGTCGATGGAAATGTCGATGGAAATGTCAATGGAATGTCGACGGAAATGTCAACGAACACATCTTTTAGTGAAGAGGTGCCTCTTGGATGGGACGACTCCTTTGTGAAGAGCCTTTGAAGGCTATATAAGGCGGATAGAAGGTTGAGAAAGACATGGAATTAATTCTTTCTATCATTCAAGCATAAGCAGATTTTTGTGGAGAAGAGGAAATTGAATTTGTCATCATTCATTGTTGGAGCAACAATAGTAAGGTGGAAAATTGTTTCAATAGAGGTTGGTGCCTCAGAAAGAAGAGATCGGTGTCTCTTGCTAAGTTGGTGCTTAGCAGTGGGGATTGGTGTCTCCAGTAGGTTGGTGCCTACAAATTGTTTAGCAGTGGGGATTAGTGTCTCTAGTGGGTTGGTGCCTACAAATTGTTTAGCGACAAAGATTGGTGTCTCCAGTAGGTTGGTGCCTACAAATTGTTTAGCAGTGGGGATTTTATTTGTGGTTGGATTTGGACAGTAGATCCAAGCAGTCCTCTTCTCCGTGGCTTTCTCCCGAAAAGGTTTCCACGTAAATCTTGTGTTCTTAATTGTTGATGTTGTGTGATTGATATTATTGTGATTATCAATTTGAAAAAGGAAAAGATTACCTTATACTGATTCACCCCCCCTCTCAGTATAAGTGTGTGCTCAACAAGTAGGCCTATGTCGAACAATCCTAGGCGGAAGTTGGGTACTCCCTCTAAAGACTCTCCTAAAATACATCGTTGATGAACCTTAGGTGGTAGAGATAAAACTAGTAATTTGTACCTACCTCTGTGACCTAGCCTACGAACAAGGTGAAGACTCTTGACGTTGATATAGAGCAGATCCACTCTGCCTGAAAGAAGAACATCTTCTCATTTCTATGTTCCTAATTGAGTCTAAATAAAGCGTATCCAACAAGCACATACTGTTTCCAACGCCTAAGGTGAGTTAAAAAAAAGTAAGTAGTGAATGTGACAACTCAAGGGGTGCCCTGTCAAGATTCACATCCAAGAATCACAAGCTAACAAAGAAAACCGGGCAAGCACATCTAATCTAAGTACCAAAAGAAACTAGGAAGAGAGCCATCTGATTCTCTGTACACACAGTGGCATCTCCCTCGGATCTCATAGCAGCTGGGGCACCTAAAAATAGATTGTTCCCTAGTCTCTACCTACTGGAGAGGCTTAAGATGATAGATCATGTCACTCTATGGAATATAGTTGATACTCTCAACTCGTAATTGGTGAGAGCATACCCCTAACTAACAAAGGGGAATACTCAAGCCATGTGAGCAATAATGTCACATATAATCAGGTTGGAGCATTCAACCATCTACAATCCTTAAGAAATGCCTAGCATAGAAATCCAACAGTTGTTGGGTGACTATGGAAGAGACATAAAAGTGACCTAAATATATTGTTAGTACATATCCTTCCTAACAACCTTGTTGATGATCTCCTTTGATGGAAGAATGTAAGGAGATGCTTCTAAAGAGTACCTAAATAGGGGAAGATGATCAATAAAGATGCCAATAGATTGAAGGAGTAGACTGGTCTCAAGATACCAACAATGGCGATTCCATGTGCAACCCAAACAGAAAATTGGCTTAGTAGATCAAAGGAAAAAATTCAGGTACCTCTCTTGACATGAGGCCAAGTCCCCCAAGGATATGAATCTTTGAATATAGAAAGTAATCTTGAAGATGATCAATAGAGGAATTGGGTGGAAAACTTGGCTTGAATGATGCATTCAGGAAATGTTTGTTTGCAATGAATCATACATGGGAGCATGAGTTTGGATCCGCTCAATACAAGCCCACTCAGTAGTTCCCTGTCAAGGGCCTCGAACCTCTGATTATGAACCATACAGAACCATAGGCCTAATGATTGCATTGAAAATAATCATCATCAAATGGATATCCTAAAAGTGTATTCGAAAACACTACACTCCAAGACAAAAAGTGAGACATATCCCATTCCAAGCTGTAACAATGAGACATGCTTCAAACCAAAATATTGTTCAATCTAGTGTCCCAAATTGGGTGAATTGTTGTGATCTCCATCAGTTCATTTTTGTCGAAGCTTTGAAACCTGGAAAGAGCATCTCCAGAAATTTTGAAGATTGTGATCTTAGTTTTCCTAAGTTTCACCACAAGCTACTGTTTCTCAAAAAAGCAAGCAAGGGCATCAAGTTAATATTGTAAACCGTTGATAAAGTGAGCAAGCAAGACATCATCAGAAAAAAGAAGAATAGTAATGAAAGCATGACGTAATGTATGACCATCATCAACATGAGTATGTTGTGAAAGAAAGTCATCAAGATCATCTATGTTAATACCAAAAAGAGTCAATGAGAGAAGGCACCCCCAATTGATTCCAATGGCACTTGTAACAAAATAAAAGAACCCATGGGAAACTCTAACTTGGCTAACAACCATCTCATAGAACATCATAACAATAGCAAAAACATCGAAGACACCAATGTCACATGACTTCTAGAAAAGAAGATATCTGAGGATGGAATCCAATACCATCCTAAAGTCTACAAAGAAGCAAAAGACTTTGAAAGTGTGAAAACATGGTTTATAGCCTAGAAGTCCCTAATAAATACTCTCCAAGTGCTCTGAAAGTTTCATGTCTAACACAATGGCATAAAGTTTAGCAAATGTATGCCCAATCATAATGGTCTTGTAGTTATTTGGATTTGGGCTATCTCTCAAAATTTAGATGTGGTGATGCTATGTTGTGACCAAGAGTTGGAAAGCCTTGAACAAACAACCTCATTAGATAGCCCTGCCATTGGGAAGGCAAGTGAAATCACAACCTTATTTGAGGAATTCAGCTAAAACACCCTCAAAATATAATAAAAAGCTTCTTGATCTCTTTTGTCATTAGTTTGCTAAAAACAATGATGAGAACAAGAAACTTTGGTCATGGACTGATCTACAATATATACTAATGAAAAATCACGTAGAAGACCCAAGCCTTGGGATCAATACCCAAAGAAGGGGTTTTCCTTGCAAGGATGGTATGCCAAAACCTTTTTCAAGAATGATAGAGAACATCAAAGGGATACACCCACATTGACGCAAGAAATGCATGTTTCTTCTGTGAAAGGTAATAATAATAATAATATTTACATATGGCCAATGAGATGTGGGTGAGTTGGTTAAGTGGCTTGGTTGTTTCAAGCTCCACCCAGGTTCAAATCTCTGGAAAGGCATATGAGGCTAGTTGTGACTGTGGTTTATATTCTCGGGGTCGTTATTCTCGAGGCCGGTGGTGGCCATTGTTGGTATTCTCGGGCCAATTGTGGCCATTGTTGGTATATCTGGTATATGTGGTAGATGATCACTTGGGGATCTGGGCCCCCGATTGTGTCCCAAACAGATTTGTAGCTCCGGTCAAAAGCGAATTTCTATCAAATATATATATATATATATATATATATATATATATATATATATATGATGAGTATAGATGGAGTGTGGTGAAATAGGACAAAACAAAGCCTTTGGTACATAGATATAAACTCATTATTGTATACATGGCTCATAGCGTAGGAACCAAGAGGACAAGATAGAGTGCACTCAGGAATCGAATGGGGCAAAGAGTCAAGGGCATCCTCCCCATAGACATGAGATACAAGTTTGTACTTGGTTGTGGTGGTGGGGGAGCAGTGGCCAATCACAAACTAGGAAAGGTGGGCAAAGTAATCAATAGCATGCTCAACATCAAAAAGGATGGTGGCGTGGTGACTATTGGATGACTGTTGGGGGGAGGAGGGAGGGAGAACTAGGAAGCTATACAAAGAGTGAAAGCCAAAATAACATGAGGAGCTAATGAGTGATAAGAAATCTACAAATATGAGAAATCTGATACCTACTGAAAAGAACAAAATCAACCACATTTGCACCCCCAATATTGTTGGAAATAATATTTCCTGTTATCTTTTCTAGGGTTTGCATTGTTGTTATTTTCAATATTCTTTAATATGGCCTATTTTATGTAGCCAACATATCATATTTTAGGGATTAATAGTCTCTTTATAAGACTTCATCCCACTCACTAAAATCATATCTTTTATGCTTTATTTAGTGCTTTTTTCTAAGTGGTTCCTCAACATATCCTTTTGCATTCTTCTTAACTTCTTGCTTTCATGTGAATAGTTGTCGTTATGTGATACTGGGACTTGTCATTAAATGTTATTTTGGTATCAGAGCTACAATCATCTATCCACCATTTTTGAAGTACTATAGAAAAGACTATTCTGGACTGCATTTTTTTCCTAAGACTATTTTATATAGTGGACGACGACGTCTTATTGCTGCAAGGGAGCAGACCATCTCATTTCCGGCAAATGAGATGATTTTTGCAAACAAGATATTATGTTTTCTGAATTGCATTTATGTCTAGTAATATTCAGATTTTGAGAGGGTGGCACCTGATGTCACGGGGCCAGCTTTGGTGGGCTGGCCCCAAGCGATCCAGATTCAAATCCTGACTGAAAGGTTGGAGGAGAGTGGTGCGGCTCAGGCTAAGTTACAGGATGAGGTGACATTGTGTCGCAGGGCAATACTGAGCCTATCGAGAGCACCCAGTTCCAGCACTCCAGCACTTTCGAAACTCCCCAAGTTGAAGGAACCCGATTGCTACGATGGTGTGCAAGACGACCGTGTATTTGAGAATTTCTTCTGGGACATGGAGGAGCATCTGGCAGGTTTAGGGGGACTGCCAGACGCACAGGAAGTGCGAGCTGCGGCAAGGTATCTTACAGGTACTGCAAAGGTTTGGTATAGAACCTTGGCGAATGACATCGCATCGGGTGGGTCCACGAAGAGGTTGGACACCTGGGTCGAACTGAAGAAGGCCCTTGGGGATCAGTTCAGGCCAAGAAATGCGGCATGGTTGGCGATGATTAAGTTGAACCAGTTGAAACAGACGGGGAAGATAAGGGAGTACATCAAGTCTTTCCAAGGCCTAATGTTGGAGATAAAGGATATGTCTGAAGCAGATAGGCTGTTTCAGTTCACGAATGGTCTTCAACCATGGGCTAAGGTAGAGCTCCGTCGCCATGTAGTGTCAAAAGTCAATGAAGCAATTGCCATAGCTGATAGACTCTTCGATTTTAGGGAAGAGTCTCCATCCAAGCGAGCCCAGAGCTCTAGCATGCCGAAGGGAAGGGGTGTTGAGAAGAGCGGGAGCAAGTTTTCCGAGAAGCCAGGTGGTGGTAACCAGGGAGGGAAAGCTACTCCGCATTCGTCCGTGGGGTCTCAGAGGTCCAGTAACACATCCAGAGGTGATGGGAAGAAGTCACAGGGTGGAGAATCGAGTGGAAAGTCTCGGTTGAAGTGTTGGACATGTAGTGGGGATCACTACAATAGAGATTGCCCTGAACGGCCGAGGGTCGCTGCAGTTCAGACAGCGCAGCAGCCTGCTGAACAAAGTGAGCAAACGATGTGCATGCTCAAGGGTCTCAACGCTTTGGAAAAGCTTGGATCCGTAACTCCGAGTGGGGATAGTAATCTGCATGGATTGAATTTTGTGGAAGTGGGAATCAAGGGAAAGATTGTCACGGCGCTACTGGATACTGGCGCGACCCACAATTACATTGCAATCAGAAAAGCCAAAGAGCTTGGCCTCCAGTCCTCCGGAGGTACAGGAAGGTTTAAGGCAGTTAATTCTCCAACTCAATCTACTCTCAGGTCTGCAAGGAGTGTAGACGTCAAAGTCGGGGAGTGGATGGGAAAGTTGGATATGTCCATTATCCATATGGATGATTTCGACTTAGTACTGGGACAAGAGTTTATTCGAAAGAGTAAAGCGGCAATCTTTCCGCATTTGGAAGCTCTGTTTATGTTGGATCCGGGGCAGACGTGCATGGTGAAGACAGTTCAGAGGAGACAAACAGGGAAGTCGCAGGTGTGTACGGCAATGAGTATGCGAAAGGCTGCAAGGAACAAGGCGGAACCCATGTTCTTGACAGCGCTTGGTGGTTGGGATGATGAAGAGGGGCAGCAGTCTCCTATTCCAGCAGAGGTGAAGAAGGTTCTTCACGAGTACCAAGATCGTATGCCGGCCGCGTTGCCACCTTTTTTGCCACAGAGAAGAGCCATTGACCATCGTATTGAGTTGGTCCCAGGTGGAAGCACCCCAGCGCAGGCGCCTTACCGGTTATCTGGGCCTGAGATGGTTGAGTTGAAAAAGCAGTTGGAGGAGTTACTGACTGCAGGGTATCTTCGTCCGTCACGCTCCCCGTATGGAGCACCAGTACTGTTTCAGAGGAAGGCGGATGGGTCGCTTAGGCTTTGTGTGGATTACAGAGCCTTGAACAAGCTTACCATCAAGAACCGATATCCTCTACCCCTAATTAAGGATTGCTTTGATCGCCTATCGGGGGTGATGGTCTTCACAAAGTTAGATCTGAGGTCGGGATGCTATCAGGTCCGGATTGCTCCTGGAGATGAAGAAAAGACGACAATTGTTATGAGATACGGGTCGTTCGATTTTCTTGTGATGCCCTTTGGGTTGTGCAATGCGCGAGCGACGTTTTGCACTCTCATGAATAATGTGTTCAGGGCCCTTTTGGACAGTTGTGTGGTCGTCTATCTTGATGACATCTTGGTATTTTCCAAGAACCAGGAACAACAAAGGGTGCATCTGGCAGAAGTGTTTAAGCTGCTGAGAGAGCATGACTTGTATGTGAAGAAGGAAAAGTGTTCCTTTGCTCAGGAAGAAGTGCACTTCCTTGGGCATGTGATTGGGAAAGGCAAGATCAGGCCGGACCCTAGGAAACTTGAAGCGATCAAGGATTGGGAGCCGCCCAGAGATGTACATGGTGTGCGTCAGTTTTTGGGGTTGGCGAACTACTACAGAAGGTTTGTCAGTCGGTATTCGAAGATTGCGAGTCCGTTGACCGAGTTGCTGAAGGAGGTGAAGTGGGTGTGGTCCGAAAAATGTCAAGTGGCATTTGAGCTTTTGAAGAAGAAGCTGACTACTGAGCCTATTCTGTCCTTCGTGGACTTCAGTAAACCTTTTGAGCTGCATACGGATGCATCTGATTATGCCATTGGTGGGGTGTTGATCCAAGACAAACATCCGGTTGCGTTTGAGTCGAGGAAATTGAAGGATGCCGAGCGGAGGTATCCCGTTCATGAGAAAGAGATGACGGCTATGGTAGATTGTTTGAGAAGGTGGAGGCACTACTTGTTGGGTGCGCACTTCATCGTCAAGACTGACAATGTGTCGAATTCTTTCTTTCTAACTCAAAGCAAGTTGACACCAAAGCAGGTAAGATGGCATGACTATCTGGCTGAATTCGATATGGAAATTGTGCACACGGCTGGCAAAGAGAATGTGGTCGCAGATGCACTCAGCAGAAAGCAGCAGTTGGCGGTCATTGCAACAGCATCAGCTAGTCCAGTTTTTACTCAAGGAGAGAGTAAGATAGAACTGACAGGGGAGTTGATGGAGAAGATCCGTGAAGGTTTGGTTCAGGATCCTCAAGCTGCGGCATTGGTAGACCGTGGAGGGACAGACTCAGTTGGGCAGAAAGAACAGATTCAGCATTTCAGATGGGATGTTGTGGTTCGCCAAGAGTCGGGTTTATGTTCCGAAGTGGGGTAGTCTGCGCAGAGATTTGATAAAGAAGTGTCATGATTCTTTGTGGGCAGGCCATCCTGGACAAAAACGCACTATGGCACTTTTGGAAAGGGGCTTCTTCTGGCCGAAGATGAGTATGAATGTTGAGGAATTTGTTCGTTCCTGCTTGATCTGTCAGCAAGACAAGTCTGAGCACCGGTTGCTGAGAGGGCTTCTCCAACCGTTGTCTGTTCCTGTAAGGCATTGGCCAAGCGTGAGTATGGATTTTATCACTGGCTTACCCAGTGTGAATGAAAATTCTAGCATCATGGTTGTTGTGGATAGATTTTCCAAGTATGCAACTTTCATCGCGTGTAAGCAGCCTTATGGAGCAGAGGAGTCTGCAGGGTATTTCTTCAGATATGTGGTGAAGTATTGGGGCATACCGTTGAGCATCATCTCGGATAGAGATGCTTGTTTTACAAGTAACTTTTGGCAGGAGTTGTTTCGGTTAGTGGGAACAAAGCTTTTGTTGTCCACTCAATACCATCCGGAAACTGATGGCCAGACAGAAAGGATCAATGCAGTGTTGGAAAGTTACTTGCGCCATTTTGTTCTAAGTGACCAGACAAATTGGCCGGATCTGTTGGACATAGCGCAGTTTTCTTACAACAGTCAAAAGAGTGAGTCGAGCAAGTACTCACCGTTTGAACTCGCGACGGGTCAGCAACCTTTGTTGCCGCACACGGTGATTGCAAGATACTTTGGAAGGTGTCTGTCGGCCACGGAATACTTGAAGGATTGGCAAGAGCGAGTTGACCTTGCAAGATTGCATCTGCTGAAAGCGGGAGACCGTATGAAGAAGTACGCAGATCAGTTTAGGGAAGCTGCTGATTTACTTGTGGGTAGTAAGTTTATGCTGAGGATGGAGCCGGAAGTGTTCAAAGCTTGTCCTGGAACAGCAAAGTCCTTAGTCCGCCGGTATGACGGGCCATATGAGATAGTGGCCAAGGTAGGCAAGGTTGCTTACAAACTTCTGTTACCACGACAAATGAAGGTTCATCCAGTATTTCATGTAAGTCAGTTGAAGCCTTTTGTTGCAGATGAAGCTGAGCCAGATCAGAGTCAGCGTAATCGTCCTCCTGCAAATGTGATGGACAAACCGGATCGGCAGTTGGAACAAATTTTAGAGGTGAAAATAGTGGGCTTTGGTAATAGAATGAGAAGGGACTTCCTTGTGCGTTGGGCAGGTGGTGTCGCAACAAGCTGGGAGAGCGAAGAGACCCTTTGGAACTACAAGGCAAAGGTCAGAGCGTTCCTAGCTAGGAACAAGGGCCTTGGTCCCTTGACTCAAGCTTGAGTCTGAAGAGGGGAACCCTCCTAGTCATAAAGGTGGAGTCCTTGGCGCCGAGTACGACACCATCTTTAAGTGGGGGAGATTATAAGGGATGTACGACTTCGACATCCCCCAACTACATTCACAACTATCAAGCGATTATCGGTTTGCCTTCTTTGTTTATGCGATTGGAGATTTGAGTGAATGCAAGTCTGAGCTGTAAACAAAGTGTGGAAAGCGAAGTTACAGTTGCCTTGGGTCCACGAGCCAGTGGACAGTCAGCGTGAAGAGTGGGCAATGGGCAGTGGGCGTCTGCCCGTGCAAGTTTGCATAGGTGTGTCACAGACAGTTCTGTTGGTTTCAAGTTTCGTGAAGTAAGGGCCGGTGCCCTGGGCTGAGAGTAATCAAACCTTGGGAGGGGATTGTCTGTAGTAATCCATTTGAGTAGTCGCCGAGCATTATCGGTGGTGCCCGACTCGGTGGTCAGTGTATGTGGCTTGTTAGCCTGTATTGTACTTTGGACCGGATTGTCCTGAAGAGAGTATTAATAAAGATACACGTTTCTCCCAGATTGTTATTGCACTGTGTGATTGCTCTTGTGTTAGAGTTAGTCCTGTTCTTTGCAATTGTGTTTCAAGCTTCCGCATATATATCTGTTGTATACAAAAGCATACCATCCTGGTTGTGTTGTGTGTGTGTTTTGTGCTGGCGAACACTGAAGGTGTAGTCCATAGTTCCTGGAATCCTGTCGCGCAGAGGGATTCGGGTTGGAGCAGACGGTGGCGCACGGAGGAGCCAGCTTTGGTGGGCTGGCCCCGTGACACCTGAAATGGAGGTGGTCTTCACATTACTGTGGTGGTGGTCTGATTGCATATTCATAAATTCTTGGCAAAGCTACCTGGAACTTGTTTGATTCTAATTCTGATTCAGTTTATACTTTATGGCACTCGGCTGCACCAGTTGTTCAACATGCCTCAAATCAGCCCTCAAGTGGACACTCTTCTTCCACTGTTGCTCAATGCTTAGAGTGCCACCTGTAGTAGAAGAGCAGGGGGTAGTGTTGGAAGATATTGTTCAACATAAATATTTTTGCGATGCATTGTAGGAGGAACTGTTGCAGAAGCGAACGAAGGTTTATGGGACTATTGCACACGTGGGAAACTGTAATGTCCCCTTCTCAAATCTGATCTCACAGTGTCCGTTGGCCTAGTTTTGGAAATCCGTAGGCTATTCGGAAGGTGCAAATTAGGGTTACCTATTTTTTAGGATGTCCTTGCTCGGAGTTTTGATGGCGAATTCTTTTTGGGTTTTTCAAGAGCTTCGCAGAGGTATGTTTGTTTCGGCTTTCTGAACATTTCCAAGAATTTACTATTTTTAGTAAATTCTATTTTTGGTAGCTAGCAGGGTTGTCTCAAGGAGTTAACTTTCCCTTTCAGTTGACTCATTCAGTTTTGGGCTTCAGAATGCGGTCTCGGTGAAATAAGTTAATTTCACTTAAAAAAAATAACATTATATTTTAACGTTGACCTTGGCCTAGTCGAAATAACTTAATGTTATTTTAAAAGGGGGACTTGAAAGGGGGCGCCATCATTGCATGGAAAGGGGCGCCACTTTTGGAGATAAGGCTTCAAGGGAGGCCAACTGAAGCCTATAAAAGAAAGCATTGGGTTCTCATTTTATCATCTTGGTCTAATACATTGTTATGCTGCCGCTTTGGCTCTGGAATTGCTTCGGGAAATGAAGGCCTCCTAGCTAGGGCATCACTTCATGCTTGCAATACAGCATCTAGTGGTGATTCAGTCATTGATATTTGTATTTACTTATGTATTGATTTCAGTTATTTCATTGTTAGTTTATTTGGTATTATTAGTGTTTCAGTTATTGTACTCTGTATAAGACAGATCTAAGTTTTTATTCATAAATCAGAAAATACAAAAAAAAAAAGGTTATGGGTATTATTTCATTATCTTGTCTAGGCTTAGGCACCCCTTTGCTCTAATTTATAGAATTTTTAAAGCTTGCAATTTATTTTTAGAGCAAATCGCCCTATTAAGCTGGGACGCCCTTTGGGGTTTGCATTGGGATCCGTGTAACAATTCTTGGATGCAGATTGGATCTGAATTTTGATGCTTACTTGGGCGCCATCCTAAAGAAGGGACTTTGCAACAAAAATCAGGAAGATTGAACAAGTTTTGTGTGAGTTATGAACATCTGAAGAATTTAATAGGTGGCTGGTTTTTCTTCTTTCTAAGAGCAAATTCTTCTTATTTTGTAACGCTGACAGTAGTACTGGCAGCCATTCTTTACTTGTTCAAATCTGATTACAAAAGTTCAGTTTCTAATAAAGTTATTGTATTAGTTTATAGCTCCGCCCTATAGTAACTACCTTCCCTATTGGGGTTAGTAAGCACATTCTGGGTGTAGAGCTCCGCCCTATGGTAGCTACTTTCCCTTCTGGGGTTAGCAAGCACATGCTGGGTGTGGATTAGTTTCATTCTTCAGTATTTCCCATTAAAGCATTGTTAGTAATTTCACTCCGTTAGATGGTCGCCCCTTACTCCGCTTTGGATTGGGTAGCACATACTTGACGTAGAGTTCCTTTGTTTGTAATTTACTCCGTCTTATGGTCGCCCCTTACTCCGCCTTGGATTGGGTAGCACATACTGGACGTCGAGTTCCATTTCTAGCATTTAGAGTTGTTTCAGTACGTTTGCGTTTATCTTCTAACCTTAACGGAATTTACTTGTAATGTTGAAATCCAATAACTAAAAATTTCAAAAAAATTGGCTCGGGATATATCAGTGGTATCAGAGCCACGTATCCTGCCATCCTGTGAGCAAACCATCTATGAGTGACAGAGAAAATAGATATATTGCAAGAGAAGATAAGAAAATTGCAAAACAGTTCCAGTGGTATCAGGTTCCCGAAGGTCAGACAACTTCAGAGGTCTTGAGGGCTCATTGGGAGTCTTCTCAAGAAATAGATATGGCAGAAGGTGAGAGATCACAAAGTCCCGAAAAGAGATTTGAAAAGAAGATGAATGCCTTGATGGATATGGTATCCCTCATGTTGGGGAAAGTGGGTCAAAACCCAACTCTCCAGAACAATTCCGGATATAGAGGAGAGCCTAGTGTCTCTAATCAATTTGATGGAAGTGTTGCTCAACCTGTTTCAAACAACACTTACATTTCGTCAAGGCCCTTCAAACCCACCTTCGTAGCACCAGTAAACACCCAACCTGATCCTGAAGAGAATTCCTCATTTGTGGAGCAATTGAGACGTGGCCATGCGGAGTATGATTCTCTCCCTGATGACATCAAAATGGACATGTCCTATAATGAATTTATAGATCATAAGAGAAAGAGTAAGGGACAAGGGAGAAATTATGACCAAAGAAGAACTCCAGCACAAGGAGACTTGCATCAAGCTATCAACAAGGTTTTGCTTTACCACTTTGACGGAAGTGATAGTAATTCTGCTCGAGCTTGGATTCAGAAATTAGACAACTATTTGGCTCTTAGGCCAATGGTTGAAGAAGACGCGATTAAATTCGCTACGCTACACCTAGATGGGGTGGCGCATGAGTGGTGGTACCATGGCCTAGTCACCTTGGGTCATGGGTCAATCACTAGCTACGATGAATTCACCAATAGACTCATTGAGAGGTTCGAGAAGGACCCAGAAGTGCATTTTAGGGAGTTGGCGCAGTTGAAGCAGTAAGGCACTGTTGATGCCTACATAGCTGATTTTCAAAGACTTTCAGTTATGGTCACTGGAATCACTGAGAGAAGATTAGTAATCTTATTCAGCGAAGGTTTGATGGAGCCACTCAAGGGATGGATCAAAGCTTTTGATCCACCGTCCTTACAAGAAGCAATGAAAAAAGCTAAAAACATGGAGTGGGCTGCTCCCAAAACAAAGTTCCATTCTAAACCATCATTCCACAAGGAGGATAGAGGGAAAAGGTTTCATCAAAAGCCTTATCAAAAGGAGTTTAAACAGCAGAAACCTCTTGGCACAAGATTGGATTCGAAAACTATCAATGAACTCCGAAGAAAGGGGCTATGTTTTCGATGTAGAGATAAATGGTCTCCAGAACATGTTTGCCCAAAGGGAGTCAAATTTCACCAGATTGAGTATTATTCAGCTGGTGAGAGTAACTCTGATTTTTCCGACCAGCAATCTGATCCCGAAGATAGTGAAGTGGAAAGAGCTCCTGAAGAGTCCGAAAGTGAAAAAAAAAGTGGTGGTACGTTGGCCCAACTTTCGAGCTTCCAAAAGAATGAGTCTTTCAAAATTCGTGGGACAATCAAAGGGCAGCGTATCGTTGCTTTAATTGATACTGGAGCAACCCATAACTTCATTGATGACGCTGTGGTGGCAAAGGAGTTGCAAACAGAAGATTTTGAAGGGTTCAAAGTTATGGTTGCAGATGGGTTCCACATCTCTTGTACCAAAAGGGTTCCCAACATGACAATGCAATTGGGCAATTACGAAATCAAGGATGACTTCTATGTGGTTAATATTGGAGATACGGATGTTGTCCTTGGCATTCAGTGGCTGCGATCTCTATGAGAGATCTCTTTAAATCTGCAAACCATGGAACTCAAGTTCCAATCCGATGGAAAGAAGGTGGTGTTGAGAGGAATGTCAAATGGTGGCCCTCGGATTGTGTCATTCAAAAGGATGGCAAGGTTGATACGTCATGACCAAGTGGACTGGGCTGCGGAATGCATGGTTCTTCCAAATAGTCCTGCTGAAACGAAAATAGAGTATCCTCCTGATATTCAATCTTTACTCACCAAAAAGAGTAAAGTGTTTGTTGATTTACCTCCTGGACCACCTCCTGATAGAGGTTCAGAACACATCATTGAGCTCAAGGAAGGGGCAAAACCGGTGATCATAACTCCTTATCGGTATCCAAAGAGGCAAAAGGACGAGATCGAAAAGAATATTCAAGAACTCTTGAAGATGGGTTTCATACGCCCAAGCAAGAGCCCATTTGCTTCTGCAGTGGTTCTTGTGAAGAAGGATGATACCATGCGCATGTGTGTGAATTATCGTGCTTTGAATCAAAGCACCATCAAAAACAGATATCCCATACCCAAGATAGATGAGCTCATTGATGAGCTACATGGGGCCAAGTTCTTCTCAAAGATTGATCTGAGATCGGGTTACCATCAGATTCGAATGAGGGGATCGGATGTGGAGAAGACAGCTTTCAGATGTCACTATGGCCATTTTGAATTCTTAGTCATGCTATTTGGGTTGACTAACGCTCCAGCTACCTTTCAGTCTTGCATGAATCGTATTTTTTAGAGTCATTTAAGGAGGTTTGTGTTAGTATTTTTTGATGACATTCTGATTTACAGCAAGACTTGGGGAGATCATCTTAAGCACTTGGAGGAAGTGCTTAGTATCATGGAATCTGAGAGCTTGTTTGCAAAAGCTTCCAAATGTGAATTTGGGATGACGGAGTTACTATACCTTGGCCACATAGTCAGTGCTGAGGGAGTGAAGGTGGACCCAGAGAAGATCAAAGCAGTAGTTGATTGGCCACCTCCTGAGAGCTTAACTCAGTTGAAAAGTTTTTTGGGTCTTTGTGGGTTTTATCGAAGATTCGTAAAGGAGTATTCACAGAATGCTGCTCCCCTTACTGATCTCACCAAAAAGGGAGCCTTTGTTTGGTCAAAAAAGGCTCAAATTGTTTTTGACAAGTTCAAGAAGATCATGAGCTCGTGTCTGGTTTTGGCAATACCGGATTTCTCCAAGCCATTCGAGCTGCAATGTGATGCATCAGGTGAAGGAGTGGGGGCTGTCCTGATGCAAGACAAACACCCTATCGTGTTTGAGAGTAGAAAATTACGAGGTATTAAAAAAACATATTCAATCTATGACAAAGAAATGCTTGCCATTATGCATGCATTAGCCAAGTTCAGACAGTATTTGGTGGGGAACAAGTTCGTGGTTAAGACTGACCACAATAGCCTCAAGCATTTCATGCACCAGAAAGATCTAAATGAGAGGCAACAGAAATGGGTGAGTAAGCTTCAAGCTTACGACTTTGATATTGAATATGTAAAAGGAAAAAATAATATTGTGGCCGATGCTCTCTCCAGGAGACCTCATCTTAGCTCATTGTGTGAGCTTACTGCAGATTGGAGAGACATGTTGCTTGCTGATTATGCTAAAAATCAGTTTGCAACCAGCATTCTTGAGGGTACTTTTCATGATGAAAGGTACAAGATGGTTGAGGGATTGATATATTATAAGGGAAGAATCTTTCTGGTGGCTGATTCTAAGCTGAAGAAGAAGATTCTTTTGACTTTTCATGGTATTCCAGTTGCTGGTCACCAAGGTTTTTTCAAGACATATCGACAGATCCGAGAAAGGTTTTCTTGGAAGGGATTGAAAGGAGAGGTACAACGCTACATTCAGGAGTGTCCTGTTTGTCAAGCGAATAAAAATGAGCATACATTACCAGCCAGTTTACTGCAACCACTCCCTATTCCCAATCAAAAATGGGAAAGTATTTCGATGGACTTCATCACAGAGTTGCCCAAAGCCCAAGGGAAGGATTGCATCTATGTAGTGGTGGATCGGCTAACCAAATTTGCTCACTTCTTCGCCATTACCAGCACTTTTTCTGCAGCCCAAGTTGCAGATCTGTTTTTTCGAGAAGTGTTTAAGCTGCATGGATTGCCAAGGAACATCGTGAGTGATAGAGATAGCAAGTTCCTAAGCAAGTTTTGGCAAGAAGTCTTCAGAATGAGTGGCACTATGCTCAACCCAAGCACTAGCTACCATCCGCAAACAGATGGGCAAACTGAAGTGGTGAACAAGTGGTTGGAAGGCTACTTGAGAAATTATGTGTCAGAACAGCGGAGAACTTGGGTCAAGTGGCTGCATATTGGTGAGTACTGCTATAACTCTACTTTTCATATGTCAATTAAGATGTGTCCTTTCTTGGCACTTTATGGGTATGAGGCACCTAGTTTTGCAGATTTAGTGTTTGGTGACAGCAAAGCACCCTTAGCCAAGGATTTGTTGCAGCATAGTCAGGGCATAATGAAATCTTTGAAAGATAATTTGCAGATTGCACAAAATCAGCAAAAGTTGTATGCGGATCAGAGGCGTGTTGAGCGTTCTTTCGAGGTTGGAGATATGGTCTATCTTAGATTACAACCATATAGACAGTCTACTCTCAAGAAGAGTGGAGCTGAGAAGCTCAAACCTCGCTTCTATGGGCCCTTTAGGGTCATCAGAAAAGTTGGAGCAGTAGCTTATGAATTAGAGCTACCTTCTGATAGCAGAGTGCATAACGTCTTCCACGTGTCTCGCCTCAAGAAGGCACTTGGACATAATGTGATTGCTTCATCCTAGTTACCACCTTTGGATGAAGAGGGACAGTTGGCTCTAATTCCAGAGGAGATACTTGACGTTCGAGAACGTTCTTTGAGGAAAAGAACCATCAGAGAATATCTGGTAAAGTGGAAGGACCTACCTATGGAGGATGCAACTTGGGAAAATGATGAGATCTTGCATCATCCTAGTTTGCGATTGCTTGAGGACAAGCAATTTTGGGAAGGGCGGACTCTAATGTCCCCTTCTCAAATCTGATCTCACAGTGTCCGTTGGCCTAGTTTTGGAAATCCGTAGGCTATTCGAAAGGTGCAAATTAGGGTTTTCTATTTTTTAGGATGTCCTTGCTCGGAGTTTTGATGGCGAATTCTTTCTGGGTTTTTCGAGAGCTTCGCGGAGGTATGTTTGTTTCGGCTTTCTGAGCATTTCCAGGAATTTATATTTTTAGTAAATTCTATTTTTGGCAGCTAGCAGGGTTGTCTCAAGGAGTTAACTTTCCCTTTCAGTTGACTCATTCAGTTTTGGGCTTCAGAATGCGGTCTCGGTGAAATAAGTTAATTTCACTTTTAAAACAATAACATTATATTTTAATGTTGATCTTGGCCTAGTCGAAATAACTTAATGTTATTTTAAAAGGGGGACTTGAAGGGGGGCGCCATCATTGCATGGAAAGGGGCGCCACTTTTGGAGATAAGGCTTCAAGGGAGGCCAACTGAAGCCTATAAAAAAAAGCATTGGGTTCTCATTTTATCATCTTGGTCTAATACATTGTTATGCTGCCACTTTGGCTCTAGAATTGCTTCGGGGAATGAAGGCCTCCTAGCTAGGGCATTGCTTCATGCTTGCAAGACAGCATCTAGTGGTGATTCAGTCATTGATATTTGTATTTACTTATGTATTGATTTCAGTTATTTCATTGTTAGTTTATTTGGTATTATTAGTGTTTCAGTTATTGTATTCTGTATAAGACAGATCTAGGTTTTTATTCATAAATCAGAAAATACAAAAAAAAAGGTTCTGGGTATTATTTCATTATCTTGGCTAGGCTTAGGCGCCCCTTTGCTCTAATTTATAGAATTTTTAAAGCTTGCAATTTATTTTTAGAGCAAATCGCCCTATTCAGCTGGGATGCCCTTTGGGGTTTGCATTGGGATCCGTGTAACAATTCTTGGATGCAAATTGGGTCTGAATTTTGATGCTTACTTGGGTGCCATCCTAAAGAAGGGACTTTGCAACAGAAATCAGGAAGATTGAACAAGTTTTGTGTGAGTTATGAACATTTGAGAAATTTAATAGGTGGCTGGTTTTTCTTTTTTCTAAGAGCAAATTCTTCTTATTTTGTAAAGCTGACAGTAGTACTGGCAGCCATTCTTTACTTGTTCAAATCCGATTACAAAAGTTCAGTTTCTAATAAAGTTATTGTATTAGTTTATAGCTACGCCCTATGGTAGCTACCTTCCCTATTGGGGTTAGTAAGCACATTCTGGGTGTAGAGGTCCGCCCTATGGTAGCTACTTTCCCTTCTGGGGTTAACAAGCACATGCTGGATGTGGAGTAGTTTCATTCTTCAGTATTTTCCATTAAAGCATTGTTAGTAATTTCACTCCGTCAGATGGTCGCCCCTTACTCCACTTTGGATTGGGTAGCACATACTGTTAAGCACAAGTTTATACTGAGAGGGGGGGTGAATCAGTATAAGATATTTTTAACTTTCGGCTATTAATCTTAAATTCAAAACCTCAAATTACTCCGCAATTAATATATTCAAAGCAATCAAATGCAAAACCACACAATGCAAATAAACACAGATTTGCGTGGAAACCCTTTCGGGAGAAAACCACGGAGAAATTCTCTTAATATAAATATTCGTAGGCACCAACCTACTGGAGCACCAACCCCAAAAACAATTTTGTAGGCACCAACCTACAGGAGCACCAACCCCTTTCACTGAGCACCAACTCAGCAAGAGACACCAATCTCTTCAAAACGAAGGCACCAACCTTCTCAGAAAAAATCACTCTTCTATCTCAAATTTGTTGTCAAAACAACAGATGATAGAACACTTGCTTTATCTCCTTTAGATTCAATCTACGCTTTAGTGTTTTCGCTGCTATACTCTTTCTTATACTTGCTGATTTTTTCTTTTCAATATTCTCACAAAAATTTGCCTTTAAAAATTCTGCTCTTCTTTTATATATCTTCTACTTTCGAATCTACTCTTTTGCCATTCGTTATGGACTTATTTATAACCCACGGAAAGCCACAAATTAAGGTCGTGACTCTTCAAGTGAAAAGGTCCTTTCGAACGGTCACACCTCCTCCCAATAGGTCGGCCAAGGTTGACAATTCCGTCAACATTTCCGTCGACAATTCCATTCACTTCCGTCGACATTTCCGTCAACAATTCCGTTCACTTCCGTCGACATTTTCGTTCAATTCCGGCAACAATTCCGTTCACTTCCGTCAACATTTTCGTTCAATTCCGGCAACAATTCCGTTCACTTCCGTCAACAATTCCGTTCACTTACGGCCATCAATTCTGTTCACTTCTGGCAATCAATTCGGTTCACTTTCGGCAATAGTTCATTTGACATCAATGACAATATTCCAACAATCTCCCCCTTTGTCATTGATGGCAACCACATACTGAAACTGCTCCCCTTTGCTGCACTGTCTCTTCTGTTTGAATCCTCCCTTTTTTTTTTTTTTTTTTTTTTTTTTTGTTGTAGCTCCCCCTTTCTGTGACATCTTCTTTATGTACTTCTCCCCCTTTGACATCAATGGCAAAGGGTCTATCCAAGAGCTAGTACTTAGCTCCCCCTTCGCTGATGCTTCCCTTTAGTGGCAAGACGCAAAAGAAATTACTCCCAACTTCTGTCGTAGGTACTCAAATGTTTCCTTTGGAAGTGGCTTAGTGAAGATATCTGCCATCTGTTCGGATGTGGAAACATATTCCAATTTTACTTGTTGTTCTGCCACCTGTTCTCTCAAGTAATGATACTGTATAGGGATATGCTTAGTTCTGGAATGCATAACTGGATTCTTTGAAATACTTATCGCACTAGTATTATCGCAGAATATAGAGATTGGATGATTATACTCTACTTTGATATCTTTCAAGGTTTGTTTCATCCATAGAACTTGTGTACAACATAGCACTGCCGCTATGTACTCTGCTTCCGCTGTGGATAGAGATACAGAATTCTGCTTCTTACTCAACCAAGATACTAGGCTATCTCCAAGAAAGAATGCTCCTCCACTTGTACTTTTTCTATCACCTACACAACCTACCCAATCTGAATCCGTGTACGCTACCAATGTGAAGTCTTTACCTCCTGGGTACCACAACCCATAATCCAAGGTTCTCTTTAAATATCTAAATATACGTTTCACAGCTTGCACATGTGTTTCTTTTGGAGCTGCTTGAAATCGTGCAACCATACCTACTGCTTGCATGATATCTGGCCTAGATGCCGTCACATATAGTAAACTCCCAATCATTGATCTGTAAAGTGTTTGATCAGTATTCGGAGATTCATCATCTTTGCTCAACTTCGTACCTGTAGCCATAGGTGTGCTAACAGGGGCACACTCCTCCATATGGAATTTCTTCAACATCTCCTTCACATACTTGCTTTGGGATATGAATATCCCTTTGTTAGATTGAGAGATTTGTAAACCAAGGAAAAATGACAACTCACCTAACATGGACATCTCAAATTCCTTTTGCATATCTTTGACAAATATCTTAAGACATTTCTTTATTGTCTCCTCCAAAGATTATATCATCTACATACACCACAACAATTAACTGGTGATCTCCTTCAGTTTTGATGTAAAGATTACTATCAGCATATCCTCTCTTGAATCCTTGGTCTTGTAGGTATTTATCAAGCCTAGCATACCATGCTCTAGGAGCTTGTTTCAATCCGTATAAAGCCTTCTTCAACTTACACACATAATCCTTGTTTTCTGATAAGAGAAATCCTTCTGGCTGTTCTATGTAAACTTCCTCTTCTAGATTGCCATTTAGAAATGCTGATTTAACATCCATTTGATAAACTTTGAAATTTTTGAATACTGAAAATGCAAGAAATATTCGAATTGCTTCTAATCTAGCAACAGGGGCAAAAGTCTCTTCAAAATCTACACCTTCTACTTGAGCATACCCCTTACATACCAACCTTGCTTTGTTTCGAGTGACTTGGCCATTTTCATTCAATTTGTTTCGAAAAACCCATTTAGTGCCAATTACATTCTGATCCATTGGCCTTGACACAAGTTCCCAAGTCTCATTCTTCTCAATTTGATCTAATTCTTCTTCCATTGCTTTTACCCAATGTTTATCATGACTAGCTTCAGAAAAATTCTTAGGCTCTACCTTGGATAACAAAGAAAAATTTACATGCTCAGGGATACTTACAATTCTTCTTCTGGTTTGCACCCCAGCATCAATGTTGCCAATGATCTGACTTTCAGCATGATTCTTCTGAACAAAGCGAGATGGTGCTTTGGTGTCTTGCCTTTCAGATTCACTCAATTTTTCTACATTTTCTTCCTCCCCTTCTTCTACAAGATTGGGTATTTCTAGAGGCTCTTCTGAAGGTTCTTTTGCCTTTTGATTCATGATCTCATCTATTCTAACACTAGCACTTTCTACGATAGTTTGTAGCCTTTTGTTATAACATCTATAGGCTTTGCTTTTGATGGAGTAACCAAGAAAAATTCCTTCATCAGCTCTTGAATCAAATTTGCCCAAGTTTTCTTCATTCCTGTTGATAAAACATTTACTTCCAAACACTTTGAAATGTTTGACCGAAGCTGGTCTTCCTTTCCAGAATTCGTAAGGAGTTTTGTCATTATTAACTCTGATTTGCCCTATTCAAGATATATACTGCTGTATTAACTGCTTCTCTCTAGAATCTATCTGATAGCTTAGATTCATTCAACATAGTTCTAGCCATCTCTTGAACGGTTCGATTTTTCCTTTCCACCACTCCATTTTGTTGTGGAGTCCTTGCAGCTGAGTATTGTCTCTTAATTCCATGATCTTCGCAAAACTCAATGAATTCATTTGAAATAAACTCACCTCCTCGATCTGACCTTAGACATTTTATTTTCAGCTCTTTTTCATTTTCTACTAATGCCTTGAAAGCTTTAAACTTTTCAAATGCTTCTGATTTTTCTTTTAGAAAGGCTACCCATGTCATTCTAGTATAATCATCAATGAGCAACATAAAGTAGCTCTCACCTTGCATGCTTTCAGTTCTGGTAGGACCACAAAGATCCGTATGAATCAGCTCTAGTGGTTTGGTGGTCGAATATTCCTTCGTTCTGAACCTTGTTCTGGTTTGCTTCCCGTGTTGGCATTGCTTGCATAGAGTGCTTGAAGGTTTTGTTATCTTTGGCATATCTCGCACAGCCTGTTTGTTGCTGATTTTCACAAGATTATCAAAATTTATGTGCCCTAACCTTCTATGCCATAGCCAACTTTCTTCAACTTGACTCAGACAACATTTCTCTCCTCTCATTTCTCCAAGCATGTATAGGTTGTTTGTAGTTCTATGAGCATCTGCAATTAGTTCTCCTGTGTCTCTTTTTTTGATCTCACAACCTTCAGAAAAGAACTTGAGCGTGTGTCCTTGATCACACATTTGGCTAACACTTAGAAGATTATGCTTTAACCCTTCCACATATAACACATTTTCTGTTTTGGTTTTTCCATTATCGAGACTAAGTGTACCTTTTCCTGTTATTCTGGCTGTAGTGTTGTCTCCAAACTTCACCGTGCCTTCATTGACCTTTTTTAACGAGATGAATTTGCTTTTATCTCCAGTCATGTGTCTCGAACATCCACTATCAATGAACCATTGTTGTCCTTCATCTCTAGCATGGAATGTTGTTTGAACAATCATGGATTCTTCTTGCTTCTTCTTCCAGATCTTTGATGGTTCTCTTTTCTTTATCACTGGAGCTTTGAACTTTTGATCTTGTCTTACAGATTCAAAAACACTTCTACAATAGCGTGTTATATGTCCATAGTTGTTGCACTTGTAACAAACTATAGCTTCATCAAAGTTTGATAAGGGAGCAAATGAATTGTAGTTTCTGTTCGAAGCTCCATAGGTTCCTTTGTTTCTACTCCTGACTTCAATATCCTTGGCTCTCTTTCTACAATCTAATTTCTTATGACCAAAATGATTGCAATAATAACAATATCCATTAAAATAATTACTAAACCTAGTTTTATTTGTATATCTTGGAGCAAATGGTCTTCTGAAGTTTTGTTCTCCTTTGCTTTCTTTGTTGATAGAGTTGGTTTTTGTATTCTTGGCTTCTTCCTTCTTGGTCTCCTTTTTCATTGGTTCTTTAAGAGTTTCAACGTAGCTCTTAGCTTTCTCTTTTTCTTTCTCATACCCAATACCTAACTTGTTAGATGGTGATCTTTGACTCTCTAGAATCTTATTCAAAACTTGAGTGCTTTTTTCAGATTTCAATTCACTTGTTATTTTAGAATTCGCCTTTTCTAGGTCCCTTTTTAAAACATCTATTTCAAATTCATACCTTTCATAGTCTTCTCCTTTCTTCTTTAGCTGATCCGTTAGATCTTCTTCAATTTTCTTTGCTTCTTCGATTTGGACTTTTAGATCAGCAATTACCTTGTTTGATTCCTCAAAGACTTGTGATGTCTTCGTTTTGAAGTCTCGATTCTCTTCTTCATATTTTCGGAGTTGTAACTTTAGTTTCTGATTCTTCTTCTTAAATGCTTTTATTTCTTCCAACGCGCAAAGAAGTTCTTCTTCAAGGTTCACTTCACCTTCTTCTTCCATGTCTTCGTCTTCCTCCAAATTATCTTTGCTGGTGGTGATATTTTCCTCTGTAGCCATGAACAGAATCTCTTCATTATCACTCTCAACATCACTTTCTTTGTTTTCTTCGGATGAGCTGCTATACCTCTTCGAGTATAGGCTTTTCTTTTGTTTCTCAAATCTTTGCTTGTCTTTGCTCGGCGTGAATCCCTTTTTGTACTTTGATTTGTTTCTCTCATCATCGCTATTTCCTTTATTTGGACATTTGGCTGCAAAATGACCAATTTTACCACAATTAAAGCATTTAAATGGTAACTTTCCTTTATATTTGCCCGATCCTTTCTTTAACTTCCGAATGAATAGAGCTTCATTTTCATCTTCTTCACTACTTGAATTTTCACTTGATTCTGGTTCTTTGATCTTCTCTTTTTTCGAGACCTTGAATGATGCTTCCTTCTTCGACTGTCTCTCAGATTCGGTTCTCATTTCGTAGGCCGTAAGAATTCCATGGAGTTTGTCCATTTTCATCATGTCTAAATCCTTCATTTCTTCAATGGCGGAGATCTTCGCATCAAATCTCAATGGTAGGGATCTCAGGACTTTCTGAACGATCACAGATTCTTCAATTTTCTCTCCGAGTCCTCGAATGACATTAACAATTTCATCGACACGAAGAAGATACCCAGCAATGTTTTCATCATTCTTCATTTTTAAACTTTCAAACTGCCTCCGATGGGTTTGGAGTTTTGCTTTTCTAACCTTACTATCACCTTCATAAATAGTGTTGAGTTTATCCCAAATCTCTTTTGCAGATTCACAATGCATAACCTTAACAAACTCATTTTCTGAAAGCCCGCATAAGATTGCATTCATAGCTTTCGCATTGTTCTCACTGGCCTTTTTCCCGATGGCATCCGTTGGTGCAATTTGTGGCGTTGTGTATCCTATTACCACTGCTTGCCAGATATCAAAACCTAGGGCCATCAAGTAAGTCTTCATTCTTATGCTCCAAAATGCGTAATTCGTTCCATCGAACAAAGGAGCCTTGTTGGTGGAGAAACCATCTAGTGCTTGAGATCCTGCCATATGTGCTTTCCAAGATCTACCTTCTAGCAGTTGTGCTAACACCGAAGGAACCGGCTCTGATACCAATTGTTAAGCACAAGTTTATACTGAGAGGGGGGGTGAATCAGTATAAGATATTTTTAACTTTCGGCTATTAATCTTAAATTCAAAACCTCAAATTACTCCGCAATTAATATATTCAAAGCAATCAAATGCAAAACCACACAATGCAAATAAACACAGATTTGCGTGGAAACCCTTTCGGGAGAAAACCACGGAGAAATTCTCTTAATATAAATATTCGTAGGCACCAACCTACTGGAGCACCAACCCCAAAAACAATTTTGTAGGCACCAACCTACAGGAGCACCAACCCCTTTCACTGAGCACCAACTCAGCAAGAGACACCAATCTCTTCAAAACGAAGGCACCAACCTTCTCAGAAAAAATCACTCTTCTATCTCAAATTTGTTGTCAAAACAACAGATGATAGAACACTTGCTTTATCTCCTTTAGATTCGATCTACGCTTTAGTGTTTTCGCTGCTATACTCTTTCTTATACTTGCTGATTTTTTCTTTTCAATATTCTCACAAAAATTTGCCTTTAAAAATTCTGCTCTTCTTTTATATATCTTCTACTTTCGAATCTACTCTTTTGCCATTCGTTATGGACTTATTTATAACCCACGGAAATCCACAAATTAAGGTCGTGACTCTTCAAGTGAAAAGGTCCTTTCGAACGGTCACACCTCCTCCCAATAGGTCGGCCAAGGTTGACAATTCCGTCAACATTTCCGTCGACAATTCCATTCACTTCCGTCGACATTTCCGTCAACAATTCCGTTCACTTCCGTCGACATTTTCGTTCAATTCCGGCAACAATTCCGTTCACTTCCGTCAACATTTTCGTTCAATTCCGGCAACAATTCCGTTCACTTCCGTCAACAATTCCGTTCACTTACGGCCATCAATTCTGTTCACTTCTGGCAATCAATTCCGTTCACTTTCGGCAATAGTTCATTTGACATCAATGACAATATTCCAACACATACTTGACGTAGAGTTCCTTTGTAATTTACTCCGTCTTATGGTCGCCCCTTACTCCGCCTTGGATTGGGTAGCACATACTAGACGTCGAGTTCCATTTCTAGCATTTAGAGTTGTTTCAGTACGTTTGGGTTTATCTTCTAACCTTAACGGAATTTACTTGTAATGTTGAAATCCAATAACTAAAAATTTCAAAAAAATTGGCTCGGGATATATCATAAACAAATTTCCAATCGGATGCACCAAGTTTTAAAACCACCAACCACCGTATATTGTGATGTATAGGCCCACAATCCAAACGAGAAGAGGTTCAAGCTTGATCCCAAAAGCCATAATTGTATCTTTGTTGGTTATGGAGAAGATTCAAAAGACTTTTGTCTTCAGGATACTACCAAAATAGATGTCATTATTCGAAGGAATGTTTGTTTTTATAAAGGATTTAAGCATAATGCTACTTCTAATCTCCCATGTCTTTTTGAAATTGAGAGGGGTATCACTCATGTACCCTTAATTAACAGCATTCCTTGTGGTTAAGTCATATTGAAGAATCAAGGTGAGAATCGTGATCAATGTCATGTAAATGAAGAGCATAATGCATCTACAGTTGATGCTTCATGCAAATCTAATGCTGAACATGTTCAGCCTAGAAGGCTCGTTTGGCTTATAAAAAAACTTGAGAAGGTCCCTTTTGATGTTCAACACCTCACAGAAATTGAGAGACTCGTGGGCAAAAATATAGAGCCAATTTTGCCCTTGTGAGCAATGTCATGAAAAGTGAGGAACCTACCACTTATAAGGAAGCTTGTGGAAAACCCGAATGGGAATCAGCCACGAAAGATGAACATGATTCTTTGATGAAGAATAAGACTTGAAAATTGATTACAAGGCCTCGTGATAAAATTATTGTAGTGTGCACAAATGCACCTATACAACCAAATTCAACTCCGAAGGTGAAGTGGAGAAACATAAGGCTCATTTGGTTGCCAAAGGCTTATCTAAACAATAAATGATTGATTACAATGGGATTTTTCCTCCTATGGCCTGCATGGACTCCATAAGACTAGTTCCATTCTTAGCTTCATGTTGGATGGGAGATATATCAAATAGATGTTAGGAGTACCTTCCTCATTGGGGATTTGGAAGAGGACATCTAAATGGAACAACCACCTGGATTTGAGAAGCAAGGCCCCATCACGTATGCTTGCAAATTGAAAAAATCATTGTATAGATTAAAGCAAGCACCTGGAGCTTGGTACAATCAAGGTTTACCATATGTGGATCAAACAACAATGTGTATATCTAGAGTGGAGATTATATTTTGATCATTCTACTATACGTGGATAATTTGATCACCACCAGGTATTATTCACTAGAAATCAAGGCAATGAAAGAAAGAAGAAGAGTTTTGAGATGATAGACTTAGGCATGTTGCATTACTTCTTGGGATTCCAAGTTTGCAATTGAACCGTGGGATCGCTTTTTCTCAAGCCAAATATGCCTTGGATACCTGCACCTTGAGCTTGGTACGAAAATATTGATGCCTTTTTTACAATCTCAGGGTTTACCATATGTGGATCAGAGAACAATGTGTATATTTGGAGGAGTGGATATTATATTTTGATTATTGTACTTTATGTGGATGAGTTGCTCATCATTGCAAATTTTTCACTAGAAATCAAGGCAGTGAAAGAAAGATTCAATATGAGTTTTCAGATGACAGACATAGGCATGTATAATATCCCCAATTAACTCACTGGAGATATCTTTAATTAAAACGCTGACAACCATATGTAAATCACTAACTACCATGCAAGCACACAACAAGGAGATCGCTGCCATTAGGAGGAGCATTGCCATTTATTAAGGTACAGCAGCAATTACTCTAGGAGATTGCCACACTTAGTTATTTAGGAGATTGAAACAGCAGCAATTAGTTATTTATTAATTATTTAATTAATAAATTGTTAACCAGCATTGATTAAGACGAAGGACGCCACCATTGGGAATATACCTCTTGGGACAAAGCATTTTAAAAAGTCAAGTCTCTTCAATTTAAGGTTGAAGATATAAATAATCCATTGTGGGAATGGAAGAAAGCATCCAATTATGAATTCAATCATCTAACTCGTATAAGCGTCATGCTATACAACCACTCTCAAGGACAAAAACCCTCGTGATTTTAACAGCCCAAACAAAACCCCTTGTGGACTTATATTTTATTTAATTCATTATTTTAAATGCAATGTTTATATTTATAAAAAAATAAGTTTTCCGAGAAAACCAAATTAGTGTAAAATATATTCCGATTTGGAATATTACAGTGGTGTCAGAGCTGTTTTTCTTGCCAGCCCATGAACCATGGGGTCAATACATAAGAGAATTATGGACAATTACGAGTCGTACAACATCCTTTCAGCAGAGATTGGAAAATAAATCTCTTTTTCAAACTATTTGGATTTAAAAGAGTCATGGAATGGAAACGGACACTATGGGGAAGACGAGTTTGCGAATCATAGTTATGGCAATGCTGAATATGAAGAGAAATTCAAGACGGACTTCCCCATCCAGGAGCAAACAAATGAGGCATCCAACGTTGAACTAAAGGAATGCCCAAACACACTTATCCAAGAAGAAGTTGATATTTATAGAGACTCGTCTATTGGGAAGAATGACATAAAAACTCTGGATATTAGAGATGAACATGAGTTATCTATCCAAAGCACTAATGATGATGTTGATATGTGTTGTTTGTGTCAAAGTGAAGATAAACTTCAATGTGTGCAAGAGAGAGATCTTGATGATTGTTCCCTGAACACAGGTTTGGGTCCAATAGGAAATATATGCAAATGCAAATATTTCATCGACTTTTGGCTAAATAATGAATATCCATTAATCAACTCCAATCCATGGACAAAAGTTGAAGACAAAAAGCTTTGGATGATTGTGCAAAACAATGGAGTTCATAACTAGGTACAAATTTCAAACATGTTGGGGACTAATAGAACACCTTCACAATGCTTGTCACGATATCAACGTAGTCTCAATGCCAACATGCAAGGACGGACAGGGGCTCAATGCTTAAACAGATGGTGCAAGTCTATTCTCCTAGATAGGAAAAAGGTTGGAAGATGGACAGTGGAGGATAAGCAGCTAAAGGTCATTGCCCTGGTTTATGGGCCTAGTCGGTGGAAAAATATTGTTGCATTCGTTCCTAGCCAAATTGAAGTCCAATGTAGATAAAGGTGGTATAATGTTCTGGATCCTTCAATTAAGCTGGAAGGATGGGCAAAAGAGGAGGATGCCAAATTGGAATCAGCGGTTTCTCTTTATGGATGTTGCTGGTCCAAGGTTGTAATCTATGTGCCTCCTCGCACTGACAATCAATAGAGGAGGTGGAACATCTTACATCCACAAGAATTGGTTGCTCCCAAAAGGCTAGGAAAATACGAAAAGCAGCATTGATATCAAATTTTGTTGGACGAAAGAAGGAACGACCAACAATTGATCCTCGTGATTTTCTCACGGAATTTGATGTAAGGTCATGTTCTTAGGGAAATGGGCAGGAAGATCCCCATGCCCCCCTTGTTAAGAAGAGAGTCAGACATCCACGTGTAAAAGATAACAATATAGAGCCTAGTGCTAAGAAAAGAAAGACAAGTCGTCATAGAGTTCATTAGGAAGATTTTCAAATGTGTAGTGAAGATCTTCCTGCAAAAAACAATCGAGAGCATGGCCATTGCCATTCTGAAGGTATACCCACTGCTATAGAGGATGGGGAACTTCCGTCATGTTCCAGAACAAATAGGAGAATAAAAAGGAAAAAGTGGCAATTAGCACTTCAAAAAGAAACTACCAATTTGAAAATAGATGGTGGAGGAAGTAACATGCTACGAACATTGTCTTCGCTTGATGTTACCAGTGGATTGCAGTCAGTTTTAGATGCCCGGGCCAAACTGAAGAATTGTCATTGGTTATTAGTGATCAAGTTGGTCAAGTTTCTTGGCAATCTAATTTAGCAGCCAAGAGGGTAACACGAAAGCAGACAAGAGCATGTCGGAAACCCATGTCTAGTAACCAGAAAGTAGGTGATCATGATTTAGTGCAAGATAAAATGGCCATACATGCAGATTCTGAGGGTATGTTTGCTGCAAATGCTGGAAATGTTGTTAAATCCAATAAGAGTGAGACGGTGAAGAAAACTAAATCATTTAGAAAGCACATCACATGAATTATAACCAGGAAAAGGATAGTCAGGAAACAATGAAGTTTGCCACACCAGCTGTTCATGATAGTGAATATCTTCAACTTGTAGGAGTAACCACTAACAGTTACAGCACTGGGACACTTCTAGAGAGTCATGGACAAGGTGATACCGTTTTTGTAACTTGTGACCAAGGCAAGGAAACTCACGACTCTAACAAATCAAACAAGAGATTAAAGCAAAGCCGGGGTAAACCAATTAAAAAATGCTCCAATAAAATGATACAAGGGAATGAGATTAAAACCAAAGTTGCTTACAGAGCTAAAATGCAAAACAGAAAAAGGATGAGCAGGAAGCATTGCAGGTTGTGATGCCTACTGTTATAGAGCAAGGAAATTCAATAAGTGGTGACAATGGTGCAGAGAATCCTTTAGACTCAATTAAATCTAAGTAGGGGGTAAAGAAAAAACGGACTAAACCAGTTGCAAAGGGCTCAGATAAACTAATCCACGAGAAAGAGAATCAGACCAAATCAGCTTGCAGAAAAAATGGTCCCAAACAAAAAAAGAATGATCAAGGAACATTGCAGGTTACAGGTTATAATGCCTATTGATACATGGCAATGCAATTTGGATGGGATCCCTGTTGATGTTGATGTTGATGGTGCAAAACTTTCTTCATATAATGACAGACCAGATAAGAGGATGGTGGTGAATCAAACCAGCTCCCCTCCAAATTCCATACAGAGTGGACAGGCAAAGGATTATCAGGGAAAAGACAACTTTGTACTACCGTGTAGTGAAAAGGATATATCTGATCTACCTAATGAAGAAGCAGATATAGGGCAAGATGAAATTATAGCTATGGCTGCAAAAACATTATCATCATTGCCTCCAATTTTGGTTTAGAAAATGTTATCAACAACAAACCAATAGAAACAATGGATGTTTCTGATAAGAGAGAGGAAATATCATGTTTACATTACCGTGGAACACGAATTGAAGACCTTTGCATTGATTTCACTCTTCCTGGTTTCTCTGACTATCCCCTCAAACTAGGAGAGCACAACATCTTGGTTAGCATGGATAACCTCAATATGTTTCATTAGCTGTGGATGCAACTATTATGACAGGAATCATGTGGCAAATTGAGTCCTTGCGACCAGGGTTTAATCAAGTGCTTCCTATTTCACCTTTGCAAGTGTTCGCAGAAAATGAGATGGCTACTCTCTTATGTGGTGTGCGTGATTTATGGGTGGCTGAAATGATTACTGATCGCATCAAATTTGCTCATGGTTATACGGCCCAAAGTACTCCTATCATCTGCCTTTCGACTGATATAAGTTATTCTTATTTTTATTGTTACTCTTCACTATTGAGTAAAAATGAGAGAACTACAGATTACAGAGTGTTGGTTATTTATAAGATCTAATGGAAAAAGTATACAGAACACCCTGACATTCTGATGGTTCCCACTACGACTGTTGTCTTACGGTATTTGATCACATTTGTGAGATGGCCAATAACAAATACAACATTGAAAAAAGCATTAATTCTTAAACTCCTCAATTTACTATTGCTTGAGGACAAGCAATTTGAGGAAGAGAGGTCTATAATATTCCCAATTAACTCACTGGAGATATCTTTAATTAAAACACCGACAACCATATGTAAATCACTAACTAACATGCAAGCAAACACCAAGAAGGAAAGCGCTTCCATTAGGAGGAGCGTTGCCATTTATTAAGGAACAGCAGCAATTACTCTAAGAGATCGCCACACTAAGGAGATCGCCACACTTAGTTATTTAGGAGATTGAAACAACAGCGATTAGTTATTTATTAATTATTTAATTAATAAATAGTTAACCAGCATTCATTAAAACAAAGGATACCACCATTGGGAATATACCTCTTGGGACAAGACATTTGAAAAAGTCATGTCTCTTCAATGTAAGGTTGAAGATATAAATAATCCATTGTGGAAATGGAAGAAAGCATCCAATTATGAATTCAATCATCTAACTCATATAAGCGTCATGCTATACAACCACTCTCAAGGACGAAAACCCTTGTGATTTTAACAAACCAAGGACAAAACCCCTTGTGTACTTATATTTTATTTAATTTATTATTTTAAATGCAATATTTATATTTATAAAAAAATAGGTTTTCCGAGAAAACCAAATTAGTGTAAAATATTCTGATTTGGAATATTACAGCATGTCACATTACTTCTTCCGATTCCAATTTGGCAATTGGACCATGGGATTGCTTTTCTCAAACAAAATATGCTTTGGATATCTTGAATAAATTCAAGATGCAAGATTGTAAACATGCAAAAGGATTGCTACGCCCTTGGATTTAGGAACAAAGCTCCTTGCAAGAGGAGATGTGCCCAATGATGCAAAATTAGATGTAACTCTAAAAAGGTCCATTGTTGGGAGTCTTCATTATCTCACCAACACAAGAGTAGATATATCCTATGTTGTCCCCTATCTATCTAAGGCCCAATCGGATCATTATGAGTCTCATTGGAAATCGCCAAGAGAATCTTAAGATATGTTAAGGGTCATATCCCTAAGGGAATATTTTATGAAAAGGAAGGTAAACCCACCTTGTTGGGATATCTAGATTCAAATTGAGTTGGTGATGCCAATGAACCAAGCATATTGAAATCCACATGCATTGTATCTATCAATTGGTGCAAGAAAAAAGGTAAAACTTCGTTATATACCTTCGAGGCACAATCTTGCAGATAATTTCACAAGGGCATTGATCAAGGTGATGTTCGTGGAATTGTGTAATGGGCTTGGAATTTCGAAAGCAAACCATTGAGGGGGGTGTTAGGTGCAATGCCAAAATTCCTCACATCCACATGTATATTGTTACGAGAATATTTTAGGAAGGTGCTGGAATTTGTACTGCCAGTTATCTTTTCTAAGATTGGCATTGCTATTATTATTAATATTCTTTAACATGGCCTATTTTATGTAAGCGACAAATGATATTTTAGAGAATGATAGTCTATTTATTATACTTTATCACATCCATTAGAATCATATCTTTTATACTTCACTCTTTTTATTGCTTTGTAATATATGAGAAACAAGTATCTTTGGAATCAACAAAATAGTAATCAATTAAGGATATGAAGACCCTATGAACCACCTAGCCAAAGTAGATGTCTCTGATAAATAGAGCTCATTCTATGTGAGATCATATATTGTCTTGGCAGATCCTAGTGGAGGGATTAAAATCATCCAAAATAATACATTATCAAAATGAAGAATAAGGGCAATCTATAGATAGAGAAAGATATAAATAAAATATATTAATTCCCACAAGTGATCAACAGCAAGTCAAACTTGAAGAGTAAAAACATTTCTAATTGAGAAGTACTAGAGTAAAGATCAAGCAAAGTAACTAAGTACAAACCAATAAAGAAGAATAAACAAAACAATGGATCAACCTAAAAGTTTTAACCCTAAATCACAAAATCTATGAAAAAATAGTCATGTGAGAGTCAGACACCTCAAGGAAGTATTTCCCTGATGAAGACAAATGCAATAAATCATGACAGATGGCCAGCAATGTCATATATATGGAGCTGAGGCAAAAACATCATCAACTATCACAACAAAGGGGCCAACACAGTATCTTAAAATTCCCAAAGGAGAGTACCCAAGGCTAACAGGGCAAGGCTTGAAAATCCTAGCAGTAACTCGGATGTTTCCTCTAGGAGCTCTCCTAACATCCATGACCGATGAACCTCTAGTAGTAGAAAAAAAACTAGTAATGTGCACCTTCCTTAATGACCCGACCTACAAACAAGGAGAACACCCTCGACACCGATATCAAGCATTTTCATTCCACCGAGAGTAAGATTGTCACACTCCTGTACCTGTATGTAATGAGGAACGTGTTCTTATTGATATGTCCCCATATGTGTAATGCGGACATATCCAACAGGCACTTACAGTCTCCAATACCTAAAGTGGGCTGAAAGAATTAACCAATGTGACAACTTTTGGAGTCCCTTGTAAGGATCTTGGTCTGAGAATGACAATCTCCAAAAGAAAAAGGGCCAAACAGCTTTGATCCTGACACAAGAAGAAAGTGGATAACCAACAGCCTAAATTTGTCTAGACAATGGTATCTCTCTCATATCTCATAGTAGATAGAGCACCTAATTGAGATCAAGATTCAAATCACCATCAGCGTTCTTAAAAAAAGGTGATGCAGATCAAAGGAATAACAAATTGCATCAAAAGGGGTAGGTGCCCCCTCTAAACACAAATCCACATGTATCTTGAATGCACATCCACTACTAATAGTGAAACTTGGACCAATGATAGTCAAAAATGAGGCAAGCCAAATCTCCAAAAGCACAGACGCCCCCTGACCTATGAGCCTCTCCTATGAAGGTCTCAAAAGTAACTTGAAGGTTTAATATATCTCAGTAAGAGAATTAAGATCCAACAATGCAATGACATCTTGAAAAGTATTTGGAGAAGAACACACTATACTATTACAGTTATAGCATGCATTAGACAAACGTCATCATTTGGATGGCCAAGGACATGACCACCCCTAAAAGGGGAACCACAAATTGTCACCCTACAATGTCGAATAACATATCCTTTGTTTTCGTTTCTAGTGGTCACAACTTGAATTCAAGTATTCTAGAGCTCCTCAACATAAAATTATTTGAGATATGCATCTAGATAAACCTTGTTTGATAAGGACACAGCTTCTTTGGGTTTTAGTGCTTGTAGGTGCAAGAGTGTTATCAGCAAACACCCATGCTCTATTCAAAGAGATATTATTTATTGATGCCGGAGCATTGTCGTGTCTCAAAGCTATCATGCGCTTGAGAATTCACTAAACATCTTTGCAAAGTGTTAAGCATTGTTGGGAGAAGATTCCAACAGCAAATGCAAGAATTTGCTCTTCGCAAAGCTTATTTTGAGCTTTGCAAGCTTTGCAGTTTGTTTTTGAGTTGTGCAAAACTAGAGGAGTTGCGCAAGCCTAGAAATGCTTTGCAAGCTTAATATGTACTAAAGCTTCGCAAGACTTCGAAAGCTTTGCAATCCTACGCAAGCTTCACAATCTTGTTTTAGCTTCGCAACCTCAATTCACTTCACAAGTCTATTTTGCCATCTTCCAAAGTTCAAAACACCAGCTATGCTATGTTGTTCCACTCCACATCAATTGGCATTGAGGAGTTGGAAGGAGTTATGATTCAACATCCTCGTGACCAATCCTTGTTATCTCAAAAAAAATCCACTAGCTTCGTAGCACCATGATGTCTTGTACACAACGTGTTTTGGAACTTGTTCCATTGTGCACGCTTCACCTAGAGTGAATTTTGCTCCAAGCACTTGCCGGTTTCATCCTTGTCATGCACAAAAATCAAATATGAACAAAGCACATGGCAATGATTGAAGTAACTCAACCTTCTTCGAAGAGTTACTTCACAACAAGACTTATACCAATGGCTCGCTAGAGACGCATTGGCATGCAAAACTAGAACATGTTCAAAATTTCAAAAACAGGGAGAATCAAATCACGCATGAGATTCGTGTAAGTTGACCAATTGCTTCCATTATTTTCTTGTCAAATGTGAATTAGCATTCTAGTGGCAATCTAAACTCCTTGACATCAGAACTTGTAAAGAACTCCAGCATATATATGTCATGTGTAAGAACATCTAAGGGGGTTCTCACCACCAAGAAGAGAAGAGTTCCATGAAAAATTTCCTACAACAATCTCTTGGTGGTGTTTTGTCAGTTCCAGTAGAGTGTGCCTAGGTTCTAGAGTAGATAGAATAAGAGCACTATAGCTCGTAGTGAGCAGAGGGGATGGATGTGAGAGTGCATAGGAGTCCACGTGTAACAAGTCTGCCTGCAAACTATTAGTGTAGGTTTTTATTTTTCCCTATTTATTAATTAGGGAAATTGTATTTCTTGTGCATACATTGAGTTTTCCTACATTTGTGAGATAGGCTAGTTTATGTGGAGGTGTGTGTCATAGGTGTCATAAGAATGTCATAAGTCTTAGCACCTTGTCACCACCTTTCATGGAGGAGTTACAATCTATTCTTGGGGTGCCTTGTCCACCTTTTGTGGAGGAGTTACGTACTCTCCTATATGTATTCCTCACTTTGGCCATCTCATGCTAATCAGATTTTGGTTTTCTCTATTTTGTCTTGTGCAATTTATCTTCTTGTGTTGTTTTCAAATTGCTTTAGCATCTATGTGGTGTGCACTTGCTTCAACTCGTGTGATCACGTCTCCATTGCACTCGCATTATCCGGATTCTGGCAACAACTCCAATATAGTATCAGAGCAAGAACGGTAATTGTGTGTCTGGTTATGCTTTTAGTCATTTTGAAATCAAGAGGAGTGGAGTTCTCTTTGTTTTTTTATTTTCTAGATCTGATCTAAAATAAATAAATAAACTTTCAAAATCTTTTCTGGTATCATTTCCTTGGAATCCTTGGCCTTTGGGTGTCTTGGTTGTCTTCACTTCAGGGGCTGGTTCAGCAGTTAGCTTGGACGCCATTGTTGTGTGCAAGAAGCAGAGAGAGGAGCAGCTCTAAGCAACTTCAGTTCCAGCAGCAGAAGTCATTCCTTCCAGCCACGCCATCCGTTGTACGGCGTCCAAAACAGGTCTGTTTTTTGTGAATATGGCATTTTTTCTTGTATTCTTCTGCCCAGACCTGCTATGCATTGAAGTCAATAGATTCCAGCTTATTTTCTTGCCCAGCAAGGTGCCAAGCAGGTTGTACGGCGTCCAGCAAGTCTGCACATTTATTTTTTTGTCTTTTCTGAGTCAAAATTTTGGACTGTTTGCTTTTGGACGCCCCTTCCTTACTTGGCATCCCATTTGGCACTCCTTAGACACGTGGCATCCATTATTCTGTCTATGCTTCACTTGTTTTTAGTTAAAATTGACTTGATAAAACAAAAATCAGTCAATTTGGCTGAATATTCAGTTTTATAAACAGTTTTGTAATTTGGGAGTTTTCATTTTAACCTTGTATCTTCCCCTGTCGAAGAAGGGGGAAGACTGGGTTGGCGGGAGGCCAATTCCCCCTCACACAAACCTCCTTTGGATTCCTCGTTCCATGCCGAATCCAACGAGTGGTTGGAAGGCCACTTTCTCTCTCATAACAGGCATTTTTTTAGTTTTATTGCTTTTTTTTGCAAAAACACTAGTTTACGATAAAATTGAACATTTAATATCTTGCAAACGGTAGCTCGAATTTGGGTGCCATTTTTTGCAAAAGTGTTTGTAATTCAATTCTCCACAGCATAGGCTTGTTATTTATCAAAAACGCACTAGTTTATAAAGTGCCAAAAATTTGGGTCTCTCGGGACGCATTTTCGGCCGAGTCCGACGTCCTATTTGCTTTAGTCTTGCACTGATTGCTCCAAAACGCATCATCAGCTGAGTCCGACGTCTTTTGAGCGTGCACTTGCATATTTGGAGGGGGCTCAATATTTCGGGGGGGTGTGATTGCTTTTCACAACTTGCAAATCTTCACTTTCATTCTCCTTTCTGCATAAATTCACAACTTACAATCTACACAACTTCACCTAAATTCAGCTCAAAATGGATTCTTTTCAACTTAAACCCCTAACACCCTTCAACTATCATAAATGGAAGGTTAAAATGTCAATCATTCTTAGAAGCAAAGGGTTGTATAGGATCACCATGGGTACTGAAGTAGAACCCAATACTGATGCTGAAAAAGTTAAGTGGTACAACCGTAGTGATGAAGACTTTGGATTACTGAGCTTGTTTGTGTCTCCAGAACTTCTCTTCCATCTAGAATCCTCTCAGACTCCCAATGACATATGGGACACCTTAGAAAAATTATTTGGGAAGCTTGATGAGATGAGAGGTCATGAGCTCGAAAACGAACTCATAAGTCTAAGTCCTAACAACTTTGACACCCTACAAGACTTCTTCACTAAGTTTAAGGCCCTTAGATTGCAATTGAAAGAATGCGAGATAGAGAAGAAAGATGATCAGCTCATACTTTCTATTCTCGCAAAGTTAGGTCCAAGCTATTCAGTCTTTGTCTCCACTTTCCATGCCACAAAAAGAGCCATTGGCACTACATGGAAAATGCCTTCTTTGGATTCATTCATTGCCGACTTGACTAGGGAGCAAGATAAGCTAATTCAAATGGGCACAATGAATTCTACTCAACCCCAAGTCTTGATAGCTGGAAATGGTAAGGATAAGACTTCAACAAAGGAGAAGAAGAAAAAGAACAAAGCCCAGGGGAAGAAGAAAAAAAACACCAATCCTGCCAAAAACAACACTGAGTCTTCATCCTCCAATGCTAAACCTAAGAAGTAGAAGGTTAAGTGTGCCTATTGTAAAAAGACAGGGTATGATGAACACAAATGCATGAAGAAACAAATAGATTGTAATGTCCCTTACTAATGGGCTCACTAAAAACACTGGTTTTATACTAAGGAATTTTGTCAAACACTTTACGGAATATCAGAAATTACATTGCATTAAGAATTTTGTCAAAAATATCACTGAATACAGCTTTGTAATTTCGTCAAATAGTTTGCAATCAGTTTAATTATCTCACTAAAACCTCTGAAAAATTACAGCTTTTATTATAATATCGTTATGGCTATTTTAGCCTTACAAAAAGATCAGATAAATATTCTAAAACCCTGTTATATGAATTTAGAAATAAAAACCTGCTGTTTTGGTGTAAAAACCCGAAACTGTTCGCTGCCTGAAAATGACCAGTCGCTGTGCAGAAAAGTACATCGCGGGTACAGTCCATACGGCACCGTACGGATACCGTCCGTACAGTACGGACTGGTACGGAATATGATTTCTGGCCTTCAAAACTGCGCCCCTGAGTCTGACGCCTTCCACAAAAATTTTAGAAATTTAAATCGCCCTTTTTCTTACAGCGCACCGTACACTTGCTGAGGTCGCTGGAGAAGTCTGCTGCTAGTACGAACTTGCAGGTACAGGCCATACCTGTACGAAATGCAGTAAAATGTGGTCCCTGTCAATAAGCTGCTGATATATTCGCCCCACCAATGGCTCTGAACTGATAAAATCGAACCTCAATGTTTAGCATGAGACAGCTGGATGCTATCTCCAATGTGCAACCCTTCGGAAGATCTCTCACTTCCTCAGTTATGCAAATCGCTTGAGAGGTATCGTTCTCAAGGATTAATCTGAGAATATGCAGACTCTGAAGTCTCCAAATGCTCGGGAAGATGCAATGATCAATAAAAATGAACTAGATGCCAATTACATAACCCATAGGGTTTATTTATGCACTTTTTTCGGAACTTCCAAGAGTTTCCATAATACATCACAAAACTTATTATACTTTTTAAATAAAAAGTAATTTTATAAAAATAAAATTAAAGTGCATTAAAATATAGTAATTTGGCCTTCCATAATAAAATATACTATCTCCCGCATCATCGTGAGCCATCGAATTGCAAAAATGACCCTCTCACCACCTTTTATCTGCCTACGAGAGTCAGGAATAGGCAAATCCTCGTGAAATGTCGAGTCGCCCTAGAGAGGGGACATGACAGTCCGCCCCTCCTGAAATTGCTTGACCTCAAACAATCTTAATGCCGGATGCTGCAGAATGACTTCACCTTCCCAAGTAGCGTCCTCAATGGGTAGATCCTTCCACTTAATCAAATATTCTCTGATCACCCGCTTGTGAAGCTGCTTTTCTCTGCTGTCCAAAATGGACTCTGGAATTAAAATCAATTTCCCTTCATCATCCAAGGGAGGTAATACCGCTGAAGGTACCACACTCTGACCCAATGCCTTCTTGAGACGTGATACATGGAATATATTGTGCACTTGGCTATCTGAGGGAAGTTTTAATTCATAAGCCACCTCACCAATTCTTCTGACAATCTCGAACGGTCCATAGTATCGTGGCTTGAGTTTTTTTGCGCCACTCTTCTTGAGAGTGGACTGTCTGTATGGCTGCAACAAGAGATACACCATATCGCCCACTTCAAAACTACGCATAGTCCTCTTTTGGTCAGCATATTGTTTCTGTTGATTCTGGGCTCTGGCAATATTATCCCTGAGAGTAGCAATTATATCTTTACTTTCTTGTAATAACTCACCTGCACTAGGTACGCGGCTGTCACCCAACACTAAGTCTAGAAAACTAGGTGCTTCATAACCATAAAGGGCCATGAAGGGAGTCATCCTTATAGTCATGCGGTAGGTAGTGTTATAACAATATTCGCAGATGTGAATCCATCTAACCCATGCCCGTTGCTAAGTTGCTACATAATTTCTCAAGTACCCCTCTACCCATTGGTTTACTATTTCTGTTTGACCATCGGTTTGGGGTTGATAGCTGGTGCTGGGTGTAAGCTCAGTCCCACATAACCGAAATACCTCCTACCAAAAGTGGCTCATGAAGCGGCTGTCTCTGTCGCTCACAATGTTACGAGGCAATCCATGCAATCTAAAAATCTCCTGGAAGAAAACCTCTACTACCTAAACTGCTGAGTATGTGGTAGTAATAGGGAAGAAATGGGCATACTTAGTTAGCCTATCTACCACCACATAAATACAATCTCGCCCCTATGCCTTGGGCAAACCGGTGATAAAGTCCATGGAAATACACTCCCACTTCTTGTCAGGAATAGAAAGTGGCTATAGGAGTCCTGCTGGATACGTGTGTTCTTGTTTGTTTTGCTGGCAAACAAGACACTCTCGAACATACTGTAGAACATCATCCTTAAGCCCTTTCCAAGTGAACCTTTCCCGAACTACCTTATAGGTCTTGAAGTATCTAGGATGGCCGACTGTGGGTGAATCATGAAGCGTTTGCAAAATCAGCTTCTTAACCTTAGACCTTGGGACCAAATAGATTCTGTTTTTGTAAATGATTAGATCATTTACAAGTGTATCCCTGGTATCTATTGTTGTCCCTTCCATTATATTCGAAGCCCATGTATCCCCAGCATATTCTGTTATAATCAAATGTCGCCAATCCTCTGATCTCTGAATTATAGACGTGAGATGTGGCCGGCGGGAGAGAGCATCTGCGACAACATTTTGAGTACCCTTAACATATGTGATGTCAAAGTCATACGCCTGCAACTTACTCACCCATTTTTGTTGGCGATCATTCAAATCTCGCTGTCCCAAAAAATGTCTTAGACTGTTATGATCTGTTTTAATACAAAATCTGCTAGCCACCAAGTATTATCTAAATTTAGCCAAAGCATGCATGATGGCTAACATCTCCTTATCATAGATGCTGAATGACCTCTCAAGTCCTCTAAATTTTCTGCTCTCATAAGCAATTGGGTGCTTATCCTGCATGAGTACAGCACCCACTCCTCCAGATGCATCACATTGAAGCTCAAATGGCTTCGAGAAATCAGGTAATGCTAAAACAAGACATGTAGTCATTATTTCCTTAAATCTCATAAAACACTCCTGTGTCTTCTGCGTCCACACAAATGCCCCCTTCTTTAACAAATCTGTCATGGGTGCAGCCAGTCGTGAATAGCCATTGACAAACCTGCGATAAAACCCACATAACCCAAGGAACCCCCTCAACTGTGTAGGGTTCTTTGGTGGTGGCCAATCAACAATAGCACTGAGCTTTTCAGGATCCATCTGAACTCCATCCGCACTGATGATGTCTTAAATATAAAAGTTCAATCATGCCCAGATCGCATTTGGATTCCTTGGCATACAAGGCTTCCTTCTGCAGAATACTCAATACTGTCTCTAAATGCTCAAGATGTTCTTGCCATGACCTACTGTATACTAAGATGTCATCAAAGAATACTAATACAAATTTTCTTAATTGGTGATGAAAAACCCTATTCATTGTGGATTGGAAAGTGGCGGGTGCATTGGTCAATCCAAAAGGCATAACTATAAACTCAAAATGCCCACAATGACATCTGAAAGCAGTTTTCTCAATGTCTTGTTCCCTCACCCTGATCTGATGGTATCCTGATCTTAAGTCAATTTTTGAAAAGTAACAAGCCCCATGCAATTCATCTATCAATTCATCAATGTGTGGGATAGGATACCTATTCTTAATAGTTCTTTTATTTAACAATCTGTAGTCAATACACATCCGGAGAGTGCCATCTTTCTTTTTAACTAAAACAACAGAAGATGCAAAAGGTGACTTACTTGATCGGATGTGCCCCATGGCCAGCAACTCCTTTATGGTCCGTTCGATTTCATCCTTGAGCCGCTTCGGATGTCGATATGGTGTGATCATGATAGGCTTAGCGCCTTCTAATTCAATGATATGATCAATGCCTCTATCCGGTGGTCGGCCTGGTGGAATCTCGCTGAATACCTTTTTATAAGTACTTCTCAACCTTTGAATATCAGGATGATATTCAGCCTTGTGCTGGTCCTCCTGTGTAGGCATCAAGGTACACATAGCTGCCCACTCTATGTCATTATGCCTAGCTAGCCTTTCCATTCTCCTAAGTGAAATAGTCTTAAAATCATCATCACGAAGAGCCTTCAGCACATGAGTTCTGCCATCGACCTCAAATTGTATCTCCATATCTTTAAGTCTTAAAGTGATTTCCTCCAACGAATGCAACCACTGCATTCCTAGTACTATGTCCATATCACCCATATTGACCACATGGTAGTCTGCGTTGAACTCATAATTGTTCAAGCGTAGGGGTAGATCACATACCATTTTATTACATCTCAAGATAAATCCATCTGCCACCTTGACTCTAAGCCCATCACACTCCTCAGTGGTAAGCCCACGCCTTTCTACAAAGCGTGTATCAACGAAGTTGTGCGTGGCACCGGTATCCAAAAGTGTAACCACCTTTTGACCGGCCAATACACCTCTAAGTCTGAAAGACCCTTCTCTCTAAATGCTTGATAGGCGTGCCTCCTGTGAATGCAATTCTGCCCCCTCTTTTAGTTCCAAATTGTCTCCCTCTTGTTCCTGCTCCGTTCCATCAGGATCATGGTATTTTGATGTGTCTGAGTCTGAATCTTCATAATAAACCCACATCATTCTGTTGGCCTTCCCCTTAGGCCTCATAGGACAATCATGACCAAACTCATAAGGACCTTTACAGTAAAAACACAACTTTTTCTTACGTAGGTCATTAAGAGTTTCCTTATCCAATGATGTAGGAGACTTACCCTTTGCGTCATCTTTACCTTTACTGACTCCTCTATTATCTCTGAATGCTAAAGTGCTTTTAGGGCCGAACTTGTTTGCTAGTGCTGCAAGTTCCATACTTCGGCTTTTCTTCATGGCTTCCTGGAATGTGGGAGGATTGAAGGCCTTGACCCACCCTTTGAGCGGTTCAGTCAACCCTTCTGTAAATAGCATGATTATCCTTCGTTCTGAGATATCAGGTACCATTGCCGCTAATTTTTGGAAGTCATTAATATAATTATCAAGTGAACCATGCTGTTTTAATTGTGCTAGTTCACGGAAATTTACCTCAGGATCTTTGATATCAAACCTTTCGATCAATCTGTTCGTAAACTCCTCATAGGTAGTGATGTGGTTGTGTCCCAGAGTGACCAACCCATGGTACCACCATTCGTGAGCAGCGCCTTCAAGGTGTAATGTGGCAAACTTTATGGCATCCTCCTCAGCCATTGGTCTTAGAGAAAGATGATTATCTAGTTTTTGAATCCAAGACCTTGTTGTACACCTATTACTTCCATCATAGTTAGGCATGGAAATCTTACCAAGTGCTTGTCGATAATCATTCCTTGGCGCATGGGGATCATTTCTTCCTCTCTTATTTTTCTGGTTCATGAACTGGTCAAATGTCCATATTTGTCGCATATCAGGAGGGAGAGTGGTATACTCTAAATAGGCCTGTCTAGCCTCCTCGCCAAACGGAGTAGCTGGAGCAACATGTAACTGTTCTTCCCTGGGTGTGAAGGTGGGAAAAAGAGGTCTAGAGGCTGATCCTCTAGTGTTTCCAGCATGTTGTACGGACCTTTCCTCATTGACTCCACTATGCTCCGCTGTGTGCTGATGACCTTGATCGGGAATGGCTTGCTGGTCCATTCTGGCCAATAAACGTGACATCATATCAAGCATGTTGTCAAATTTTCTTTCAACACTTGTCTCTCTGTCTTCTTCTGCCATATTCTGAATTGATTTGCCGGTGTCCCTCAACGCTTCTGGCAATGTATCTTCTATTATTTGAGGATTCTGATGAGGTTGCCTCTGCTGCTCCCGGCTGTAATACCTGATTTCTCTATCGCTCATCGGTTGTTTAGCGGACCACAAGATGGCAGGATGATGGCTCTGATACCACTGTAATGTCCCTTACAAATGGGCTCACTAATACTAATAGTTTTATACTAAGGAATTTTGTCAAACACTTTACGGAATATCAAAAATTACATTGCATTAAGAATTTTGTCAAAAATATCACTGAATACAGCTTTGTAATTTCATCAAATAGTTTGCAATCAGTTTAATTATCTCACTAAAACTTCTGAAAAATTACAGCGTTTATTATAATATCGTTATGGCTATTTTAGCCTTACAAAAAGATCAGATAAATATTCTAAAACCCTGTTACATGAATTTAGAAATAAAACCTGTTGTTTTGGTGTAAAAACCTGAAACTGTTCGTTGCCTGAAAATGACCAGTCGCTGTGCAGAAAAGTACATCGCGGGTACAGTCCGTACGGCACCATACGGACACAGTCCGTACAGTACGGACTGGTACGGAATATGATTTCTGGCCTTCAAAACTGCGCCCCTGAGTTTGACGCCTTCCACAGAAATTTTAGAAATTTAAATCGCCCTTTTTCTTACAGCGCACCGTACACTTGCTGAGGTCGCTGGAGAAGTCTGCTGCTAGTACGAACTTGCAGGTACAGGCCATACCTGTACGAAATGCAGTAAAATGTGGTCCCTGTCAATAAGCTGCTGATATATTCGCCCCACCAATGGCTCTGAACTGATAAAATCGAACCTCAATGTTTAGCATGAGACAGCTGGATGCTATCTCCAATGTGCAACCCTTCGGAAGATCTCTCACTTCCTCAGTTATGCAAATCGCTTGAGAGGTATCGTTCTCAAGGATTAATCTGAGAATGTGTAGACTCTGAAGTCTCCAAATGCTCGGGAAGATGCAATGATCAATAAAAATGAACTGGATGCCAATTACATAACCCATAGGGTCTATTTATGCACTTTTTTCGGAACTTCCAAGAGTTTCCGTAATACATCACAAAACTTATTATACTTTTTAGATAAAAAGTAATTTTATAAAAATAAAATTAAAGTGCATTAAAATATAGTAATTTGGCCTTCCATAATAAAGTATACTATCTCCCGCATCATCGTGAGCCATCGAATTGCAAAAATGACCCTCTCACCACCTTTTATCTGCCTACGAGAGTCAGGAATAGGCAAATCCTCGTGAAATGTCGAGTCGCCCTAGAGAGGGGACATGACATAGATCACCTAACTCATCTTCTAGAGAAGAACAACATAGGTGTTCCTGAGTCCATCAAGCAGAATTCATCTACCCAAGATTCTACCAAGGCAAAAGGCAAGGGTAAGGAGAAAGAAAAAGGCAAGGCCCTTGTAGCTACAACAGCTTCTACATCTTCATGGGTCATCGACTCGGGTGCTTCTCACCACATGGGCTCTTCACTAGTTGAGTTTTCATCCTTAAAGCCTTGTAGCATGACTTCAATTAGTTTGGGTGATGACACATCAGTTTTCGTTACAGGGAGATGGTCAGTTGAAATGGAAGGATCAGTTTCCGTTCCTTCTCTTTCAACCAATATCCTATCAGTGTGCCAAATCACTCACATTGGTCGGGCCATAAGAGTTGAGTTTTCCCCAGATTCAGTGGCTAGCAGGGAGTTGCATAGTGATACTACAGTGGCAGTGGGTAGGGCAGATCACCAAGCAAAGTTATACACCTTCTCACATTTTGCATCAGATTCTTCTCCAACGGCATTGTTGACTCATTCAGATGGAGTTAGCAAATTGTGGCATGAGCGGTTTGGCCACTTTAACTACTGCTACCTTGAGCAACTTTGCAAACATGACATGGTCATTGGCTTGCCTTGTGTCCAATTCTCAAAAAGGACTTTGCGAACAGTGCTCTCTTGGGAAGCATCCCGAAGCAAAATTTGACAAAGGCAAAGCTTGGAGGGCTTCACAACCTTTGGAGTTAGTCCACAGTGATGTATCAAGGCCCTTTCCCAAACCATCTTTCGCAAGGGCCAAGTACATCCTCACTTTTATTGATGATTTCTCTAGGTACACTTGGATATATTTTCTCAAACAAAAGTCTGAAGTGCTTGAAAAATTTTTGGACTTCAAGGCTCTTGTTGAGAAACAAAGTGAGAAATCCATCAAGGTTCTTCGAACTGATAATGGAGGGGAGTATGTCAGCATCAGATTTGAGCAGTTTTGCACCACAGAGGGGATTGATTTGCAGCGCACAGTCACTTATAGTGCTTCACAGAATGGGGTTGCAGAATGCAAGAATAGGTTCTTGAAAGAGATGGGTCGCTGTATGATTCACTCCAAATCCTTAGCACCACAGTACTGGGCCGAAGCCATCAATTGTGCTTGCTACATTCAAAACAGGGTTCTTCACAAAGCTTTGAAAGGGATAACACCCTTTGAAGCTTGGCATAAAAAGAACCCTGATGTTGAGCACCTTAGAGTTTTTAGATCCCCAGCCATGGCCCGCATTTCGAAGAAAAAACGCAAAGCTATGGAACGTCAATCCAAGCATTGCATCTTTGTAGGATATCCGGATAGTATTAAAGGATATCGCCTTCTAGATCCAGTCACTCATGAGTTGTTCATCGAGAGAAGTGTCCATTTTTAGGAGAGTCTTAGAGACTCAACACTTGACACTTCTTCTCCCTCATCGGATCTACTTCTTCATGATGATTCCTCATCAGATTCAGATCAGCCACAACAAGTTCTTGAGCCAGAGACATCTTTGAGTTCAGAGAGCGAGGACAATGATGCAGAGTCATCCACCTCTAATCAGTCAGAGGATGAGGAGTTAGCACCTAACTCGCCCACTTTCGAGCCACTTTGGGCCAAACAGACACTTGAGAGTGCTGGTACTTGGGCAGAAGATCCCGCAGATGACAGACGTACTAGGGAGGATTTCCAGAGAGATCCACATGCCTTCTTTGCTTCAGTTTCGGATCCACAGACTTTTCGAGAGGCATCAGGGGTACTTGAGTGGGATAGTGCTATGGAGGAAGAATATTCTTCCTTAATCAAAAAGCACACTTGGGATTTGACTTCACTTCTTAAGGGAAGAAAGATGGTTCGATGTAGGTGGATATATCGGACCAAGTTTGTAGCAGATGGGTCGGTTGATAAGTACAAGTCGCGATTGGTCGCCAAGGGTTTCTCACAGGGGGCAAGCATTGACTACTCAAAGACCTTTGAACCCGTTGCAAAGATGACTTCTATCCGACTCACCTTGGCTATTGCCACAGCACATGGTTGGAATGTGCATCAGAGGGATGTGAAGAGTGTCTTTCTTCATGGAGACCAAGAGGAGGAGATCTACATGGAGCAGCCGCCAGGATTTGTCCAGGATTCTTCCTTAATATGCAGACTTATGAACTCTATCTATGGCCTCAAACAGGGCCCTCAGGCTTGGTATGCCAAGATGGATTCCTTCTCACAGCGGGTTTCACTAGGTGCCATTCTGATCCCAATGTCTACTTCTTGCGGCAGGATGATTCGCTCTTGATTTTGGTTCTATATGTTGATGACCTTTTGATCACTGGGAGTTCTTCATCGGCTATTGCAATGGTGAAAGCATCTCTTCAGTATAGATTTGACATGACAGACTTGGGTTTGTTGCACTACTTCCTTGGCATCGAGATCTCACAGTCAGATTCAGAGATTTCTCTTGCACAGCCTAAGTATGCTCTTGACTTATTGGCTCGGTTTCACATGGCTGATTGCAAGCCATCTCCGACTCCCTTTCTATCAGGAGTCAAGCTTGAGGCTGATTGTTGCATTGGACTTCTCTCCCGACATATCATATACAGTGGGACTTCTCTCTAGATTCATGCAGGAACCTCATGAGTTGCATTGGAAAGCAACTAAGAGGATCTTGCATTACATACAGGGTTCACATAGATACGGGATTCATTACAGATTTGGCATAGAGGTTGACTTGGTTGGATATACAGATTCAGACTGGGCTGGCGATTCACAGAGTCGCAAGTCCACTTTTGGTTACAATTTCTCTCTAGGTTCTGGTCCTATCAGTTGGTCTAGCAAGAAGCAGAATGCTATTGCTATATCATCCACAGAGGCAGAGTACAGGGGAGTTGTTAATGCAGCTACTAAGGCTATTTGGCTTCAGGGGATTCTTTCTGCGTTTGGCATTCCTATCAGTTAGCCCACCATCATTTATTGTGACAACCAGAGTACCATTCAAATTTGCAGGAATCCAGTTCAGCACCAGCGGACCAAGCACATAGAGATTCACATGCATTTCATTTGGGAGCATTCATAGTCAGGTCATTGACTTGATATTTTGCCAGTCTTCGGAGCAGGTTGCAAACATCTTCACCAAACCTTTCACCGAGAGCAAGTTCATTCATCTACGAGCTCTTCTTGGGGTGCGGTCTACATCTGCAGCAGCATCATCTTCGGGGGGGCCTTCTAGCCTCTTCATTTATTTTGTCTCTCTTTTGAAGGGGAGTTTTTTCCTACGGGTTTTCTCCTTTTCTCTATCTTATGGGAGATTGCATTTGTACATGGGTACCTCATCAAGCCTAGTTGCCGGGACCCATTTTTATATTTCCACACTGCCCACCTAAGCTGCGCTTATGGGGGGGTATTAGTGTAGGTTTTTATTTTTCCCTATTTATTAATTAGGAAAATTGTATTTCTTGTGCATACATGGAGTTTTTCTACATTTGTGGGATAGGCTAGCTTATATGGAGGTGTGTGTCATAGATGTGTCATAGGTATCAAAAGAATGTCACAAGTAACTCCCTTGATGGGAGTTACTTCTCTATTCTTAGCACCTTGTCACCACCTTTCATGGAGGAGTTACAGTCTATTCTTGGGGTGCCTTGTCCACCTTTTGTGGAGGAGTTACATACTCTCTTATATGTATTCCTCACTTTGGCCATCTCATGCTAATCAAATTTTGGTTTTCTCCATTTTGTCTTGTGCAATTTATCTTTTTGTGTTATTTTCAAATTGTTTTAGCATCTATGTGGTGTGCACTTGCTTCAACTCGTGTGATCACGTCTCCATTGCACTCGCATTATCCAAATTCTGGCAACGCTTCCGATACAAACTTACGGTGCCATGTTGAAAGTGTCAATGTAATGTCTCTGTGTTAGATTCTGTAGAATAAATGAATGAAGATGGTTGTGTGCCACTCTTGTGTTGTCATTGTGAGCTGTTTATTTTGACCCGGTTGTAAGTTAATCAATTATAGCCAGAGACTCCTGCAAAAAGGCATGGCTAACTTGTCTTCTGCCATCTTTTCTTCAAATTTCACTTGGACAGCCAAATTAAACATCGCAGGTACCCTTTTTCACTCAGCCACTTTTACCCATGACTTTTTTCCCTCGTAAAGATTGTTATTGGGTCGTAGTTTCATGTTTCAAATGTTCATACTCATTTATAATCTCTTGTTTGTTCTAGATTTAGGATGCTATTTCCGGCAATTGCTGAAACTTGAAAGCAATGGATCTCACCTGATGCATGTAGGATTGCTTAATTTCAAAGACACTTGCCATCGGATATGTCATCTTTCTCCTGTAAATGTTGGCGTGGAGACAAAGATCCTCCAAATTTGGTTACCAATTGCTCAACTGCTGAAACCCTACTGCACAACCTGCTGTATTGATTCTTGGGAAATTTGATGCCATCTATCAATACAATCATATACAATCTACCAGATTTAATGTTGGATAGAAACATTTTACTTTGTTAACAAATACTGACTGTACAGAAACACACAGATCCAAAAGTAATTACTGTTGTTTTCCAGTCTTAGCGCTGACTTATGAAACATCCATAGCATTTAGAGGGTTACCATGTCCAAATAATGAGCATCATGCAAGCACTGCCTTCCAAATCCCAACAAAGATAAGATAAGATAAATATATTAATGTCCAACAAGTGACCACAAAAGTAGGTCAATGGGACTGCAAAGCCCGCAGAAGGCCTACAAATATAGAAGAAAAACTAACAATTCACTTAATAGACGTAACAGCCAGTGTCATGGCAATGCCAATGAAGGAAAAAAAAAAATTACAAAATATTTTTTTAAAGACTCCACCGTATAGACACATCATATTCAGCAAGAATGTGTCTGTAAGCAAATGATACGAGCACAATTCCAGGGGTTTTTATGTTTTTGCAATATGCATTCACATAAACCAATCGAAACAATAAAAATGTATTAAAATTTTTATATTTATAGCAACAAACATATCTACACTAACATGCAAATATCCTCTATAAGAAAATATTTTGCCTTTTCTTTTCTCCCTAAGCAGGTACAGAATCTACTTGTTATTGAATACTAAAAACACTTTTTTACTTATCATCAGCAATGAACACCTCTGGACATTCACCCTGCATTTGCGGGCGGATTAGATCATGGTGGCCTTGAAATCAAAGATTTGTACAAACAAGGAATCACTTCAAATAACAAATAAAGTCAATGATTGAGGTCATCCAAGCTACAAAACTACAACCATTAATGCCTATAAACCAATCAAGTCAATTCATTTTTCTCAAAAAGTTATAATTCACCTTGCCAGAACGAAAATCTTCAACAATCTTGTTCATCTTTGCCCGTGACATCGCTTTCAGCTTAGAATGATACCCAACAAGAAAATTACTTCGCCAAATGTCCATTAATTCTACATGATTAATAATGTGTGCTAGTAATCGTGCTGTGATTATCCTTTTCACAAAAACAATGCATTTCACATCCTTTATATTCCTGAAAAACAGACAGCATACAATATGAGATTCATCATTGGTCTTCATCTCTACTGAAAACAATATTTTACTGATCATAACAACAAAGACAATAAAACATAAACTGACCATCTTAAAAAACTACTTGCATTTACATCAAACTTGGCCTTTACACACATTGGAGATGGTATACTACATATGTCAAACACGTTGAGATTCAGGCAACATAAATGATTTGCTGCCAAAATATATCAATTCCCAAGTCCATGGCCAATGTAATAACAAAAGACCAACCACTTACCATCTAACCTGCAGCTTACAGCTACCACACATAAGACGCACAAAACTTATGCTGCATCTAGTAAGCCAAGGTTTCTTTAATATATTTTTTAGTTGTTAGTATTATATACGAGGCATGCATCTCCTAAGGAGACACCCCTTTAGTGTGTTTATGGTTTATTGGTGTTTGTTAGTATGTGGATAGCTACGAGAGGTTGACTCCCATATGCAAACATTTAGGCCATATGACAACATGTGGTACCGTCAAGTGTTGATAGTGTTGTTGTGTTTATCCTTAAACCCCTAAATATCACTTGAGTATTCCCCCTCCACCATAGGGTCGAGAGGCAGTGCCACCATGGGATGTGGGGCAACTCCCACAAAAGAAATTCAATCATTACATTTTTTCATGGATCAACCTAATTTTGTTGGCCTACAAGCAAAATTCAATTGTTACATTTTTAATGTCTCAATCCAACTGTGTTGCCCCACAGGCAGAATTCAATTGTTACATTTTTTTCATGGCTCAACCTTACTGTCAAAAGGTTAGCAGTCATATATGAAACATCAAAGAGTAATCATTTCAACTTCCATAACGATTCTTTACCATTCATGGCTTTGGAGCATTATATGTACAATTTGTTAGGAACACATAGCAGAGAATAGACACAACTAGTGGAAGATATGTTGTTCCCAAAGTCTGTCACTCATTTTTGGGACAACACATGAACTATTTTTGGTCCTACAAGCCAAAAATTCTCTCTTTCCTTCTCAAAAATTGTTCTGAGCCTTCAAATTCTCTATTTTTCAAACTTTTTCAGCTAAGGGACTCTGCAAATATGTTTCTACGGACTCCGCAGACCCATCTCTATGGACTCTACAGGGTTATTTCTACGGACTCTGCAGATATGTTTCTACGGACTCTTTCAAGGTTCGAAAGAGTTAGAGAAAACTACGGACTCTGCAGGCTTGAAAACTACGGACTCATTTCTACGGACTCTGTAGGAAGGGTTCTATGGACTTGTTTCTACGGACTCTACAGGCTGATTTCTACGAACTCTACAAGCTAGGTTCTATGGACTTACTTCAACGAACTCTGCAGGCCCATTTCTACGAACACTGCAGGCAGACTCATTTCTACGGACTCTGCAGGTTTGTTTCTACGAACTCTACAGGCAGACTCATTTCTACGGACTAGTTTCTACAGACTCTGCAGGTTGGTTTTTTGGTTCTACGGACTCTGCAGGAAAGAAACAAGTTCTCAACACTTAAGCATTTTTTCAAGGTCGGTTCAATCAGGTAGTTCCAAGGAGTTTTCCAAGAGCCCGAAGGACAAGTGCCCTTGCGGAGGGCACTTGGGAGCCAAAAGGACCTTTGTAACTTTTTCGAAAGGCAATTATGGAGATCAAACAACCCTTGCGAAGGGCAGGTGATGAGCAAAATGGACTGTTTCAATGGCCGAAAGGGTAAGAAATCCTTCGAAAAGATTTTCCGTGACAAAATTGTGAAGGCAATTCCTTCGAACAAAAAGTCTGAGGGAATTGAAAGCTGAAGAAGCCCAATGAAGCCCGAAGACCGCCCGAAGGACCCCGAAGGGTAGGTACCCTTGCAGGGGGCTTTCGTCGACCAAAAAACGGACCTTTCTCAAGACCCCGAAGGGCATGCCCCCTTTGGGAAGGATCAAACAACAAAGCCAAAAGAATTGTCAAGGAGGATGACGGCCCCACAGACGTCAAACTTGAACATCGCGAACTCGCCGTTGGGATCCAGACGTCCCCATAATCGTCAAATTCAGGACAATAAACTAGCCGTTGGCCTTCAAATAGTGACGTCCCCGAAGCCGTCAAATTCACGGCAATGAAATAGCCGTTGATCTTTAAAAGCTTGAGCGCATACCCAAATGCATTCAAAGGCCTTAAGGCCAAAAGGAAGAACCGCTAAGAGGAACAGAAAGAGCCAGTAAAGCTAAGAATGTAGCCTCGAGAGCTCAAATTCAAGGAAAAAACAAAACTAGGAAGAGACAAAGCTGGAGAAAGACAAAAATTAAAAACAAACTCAGCGACCAGCTGAAGAGGGAGCTCGAATTGCAGCAGAAAGAGAGAAAAGCCAAAAATATCTGTGCATAAGTTATTCCAGTAGGTAGAACAGTCCACCAAGCAGATATTTTGACTTGCAAACATTGAAGGCGCGGCCTGTTTGTCTCCCTTGGCGTAAAGGCGAAGTGGACAGCTGCGCAAATACGAGATGACCCAGGCTCAGGAAAAGACATTTGAGAGGAATATACACGCCACAGTTAAGACAACCGCCCTGTTCTAGCATAGTCCCTTTGCAAAACTGAAAATGCATTCAAGGCATTGAATGCAACATGGGCCACTCCATAGAACAAAGCGCCAAGCCTTTTTTGACTGCTATATATTGTAAACTCCTATTTTATGCACAGGAGAGCTTTTTGGTTATAGAAGCAAAACTCTGCCAAAATTGAGAGGCTATCACTGAGACTTTGAGCTCAAGTTGTTAATCATATTTCTTTGTTTGAATGAGAAAGCAAGTTACTTTCAGACTTTGTGTTGTTATAGCTTGTGTTATTTAGGGGATGGTTTTTATGTCTATTTCCTAAATGTGTTCTTGTCCAGTGAATGAAATAAGCAAAACTAGTGAAAATAATTAAGGTGTCCGAAAGCCAACTGCGGGAAGACTTTGTAATGTCTACAATTACCTTTAATGTGTTTCTTTGTTTTCTGTTTCTGTGTAAAGGACCTTGGGACGACTTTGTGCCCTCATTGTCCTTCGTATTTCACTCTTTGGGCAACTGAAGTGGAGACTTTGTGCTACACTTCATTCTGTTGGTTACTGCATCTTTGTTACCAGTTACTTGTCACTACCTGAAAGAACTCCTGATGTTTGATGCAAGACCACTTCTGAAAGAAGAGAAGTGCCTTCAGTGTCTTCACCTGAATTTCTCCTTTGTTTGTAGACATCATCTCTGAAAAAATAGAGATGGATGGTGTTATCCTACTCCTGAGTGTTATTTTTTGCATATATATATAGTATATAGCCCCCTCATACTTATAGGGAAGCTCCCCTTGATGAGAGAAGAGATTTGTCCCCTTTTGATGTGGTAAACCTGCACATTTGGCCAACCAATCTCCCTTGCTGTGGTTGAAGAGACCTATTTTGCTCATCAGTTAGCTGGTGACAAAATATTCACCCAACAAGATAGACAACCATTCATGTTCCAAGAGAGTATGACATGCACAAAATGCAAAGGTAAATAATTTTTTAAGTTCCAATTCTATTATTTTTTCTAGGCATCACCCTATGAATGTTTATTTATCATTTTTGAATAATTGTTTAATATTGCTTCCAGATATAACACATCTAGCAATCTAGACTACTTTCCCCTAGACATTTTTTGGATGTTGCACTCATGCTTCGCCACCCACTATGTTCAACCATGTCCCCTTTTGGGTGGAACAAGAAATGGTGAAATGCACGACTCATGTTTACAAAGCTTAAGAGTGGTCCAAGCTTACCCCCATAACAAAATAAAGGTGGCTTCTAGCCTCACCCACCCAAGATTCACTAAGTTATAAAAATTAATTTGATAAGAAATAATGCATAAGAAATTTTAATAGCCTCTCCCCAATGACAGGGATACTCAAAAGAAAATGTAGGACGTACACTAGAGCCTCCCCAACCACCTTGGGTGATATTGAACAAAGTTGGTGCTTCAAGTGCTAAACCCGAGAGCGGTTGAGGCTGGTAGTATATGTCATAATTATTACAAGGATATATTCTTCTGCTTTAGTTGGGGCCCTGAAATCATGACCAATAATTACGTCAAAGCTCTAGTTATTTGGTAGGGTATTTCTTTGGCTGAAACTAATCACTATGTTGAGAGTCCAAGAAGAAACCAACTCTCATATTCTTGATGATAATTTAAATTCTAATATCAGAATCGATAACTGAAAATTGTGTCAGATCATTCTTGACATCCATTGCCCTCTCTTTTACTATGACAAAGCCCACATAAGTTATGTCTCACACAAAGGGAACAAAGCGGCCTATCTTTAAATAAGAACGTGTTCTCCCTTAATGTTAATGAGGAATGGTATGGGTATCTGATGGGCCTCCCTTGGTATAGGCTAGAAGCATGCCTATCACCGATTATAAATGCGGAAATATCAACAGCTTGATGAGATTCTGATGCCTAGGGGTAGTGCCCCTAGTCTTATGGCTAGGAACTCTCATTGGGCCACCTCCATTTTCGAAAAGAGTTAATTGAAATATTAGGATGAGAATCCTGTCATTTTCTCAAAGGGCCTACCTTCATTTTACTTACAGTCACACACAACCTTTAATGCAATGGCCTCAGCCCTCTGCAAAATCTTCGTAATCATTCCAAAGAGTGGAAGCGTCATTTCAAACTTGATTTCGTTGAGCTCCACTCTTTTATCTTTGGCGAACTCTATTCTTTTTTCTTCTCATCTTGTCTCACAAAACTTCTGTTTTGGTGTTAATTCTAGCTTATATTGCAACTTTCAAATTTAAATGGGGGCTCTAATGCTAGTGATGGTTTAGGAAAGAGGGTGCAAAACATCTTCATCTTGTGTGTGCACTGGATTGATTGTCTGTTGGCTCTCTCTCCAGGGCATGTGCTTGCTCATCACCTTGAAGCCATTCAACCTCATTTCCAAGTCAGTTTCTTTAACAATATCTCTGTTCTTAAATTTCTTTGCAGAAATTGTGGTATGAAAGTAGAATAGTTTTTAGTGATATATAGCCTTTCCATGCTCTTGGTGTGTGCCATCTCCCTTTCTATGATAAGCAGAAATAATTCTAAGGACCCTCCCTCCCCTACCCCTTGAACGGGAAAATAAAACCCTGTTATGTCAGTAATAAGAAGTACAAGGAATAGTATGCAAACCAGTTGGTTCTAAAAAGTGTGGAAGACTTTGCTTGTTCTTATAGAGCCAAAAAATCCATAATTTCCAAGATGCCTATGGTGTAAACACCTATCCCTCCTGATCCTAGGAAAAAAGACCTCGTCATTTAGTGTTTAAGAATGTTGTCACTGTAAATTAACTTTAATAAAGCTTGGACCATGGGGATCTTGAGAGCTAATCTGTTGAACACCCGAAAGACAATGAGGGGTGAACTCAAAACCTATTGCTTAAGATATTGCTTAAATTAAAGGCCACCTCAACTGTGTTGAGGCTACTACTACGGATCCTGGAATATCTAAATTATCCACTGTTGTCACAAACCAATCCTTCTCTCCAACCAAACAAACTAAACCCTATTATCTCCATTGTCCGCAAGGATTTCGATAAGATGAGGAAATGCATTACTGATTCGAGGGGCTTGGCCACTATTCAGTAAGAGTAGCTCAATGACCATGAAAATTCCTACAAATAGAATGGTGAGGGTCTAGTTCAGGCTACTAAATTTGGTGACTTGAAAGATGGCATTGCAATGTTGAAAGCCCAGCTTCTTTGTGGTTTCTATGATGTTTACATTGGGGGGGTGCAGACTTTGAAAACTGTGCATAGTTTCAAACTTAGAATCTTCACAAACCCTTTTATAGAGGAGCTGGTTAGAGATGACAGACCTTGGCTTGTACTAGATTCTGGAAGGAATCGAAATGCCATGAGTAGCACGTATCATGAAGGCAACAATGAGCCAAAAAGGCCGGTTGTACTGATTAACGGTAAAAAATTTGTTTCTTGTGTTTTTCATTCTTTAAGTGGATGAAGGGGTATGCCCTAGATGATATTTGTTGTAAAGAGGTTGATAGTGGTGATCAGATTTTTACAGGCTATTGTTGATACTGATATTATGGACCTTTCTAGCTTCACAACCAGTCATCATTGTTACTTTGCCTTTCACAATTACTATTATGGGATGGGTAGTGTCCCGTATCGGACTGCCTAGTTAATCCTTGTAGTTAAACGTCCTTGTGTTGTAGACCATTTTTATCACTGTAAACGTCTTATTAATTACATGTAATTAGCCGATGTTGTTACAAGGTTAATGATCATGTGAACAATGCATTCAAGTTATAGAGCATTCAGTCATGGACAGCCAGTACAATTTGTGCAATACGAGCTGTCAAGTATTGTTCACACAAGGAGAGCCATTGACACCAGCCACCACACCACCAAGGGAATATCGACAATAGAATAATAATGTGGCAAGAGACGGAATCAATACAACTCCCAAGGACAGCCAATCGTACATTGTTGGTATGTCCGAGTGACAAAGAAAGTGGGAAAAGTAAAGGTACAAGAAAAGTTTATGAAAGTCATAAAAAATAATAAAGCAATGGCAAGTATAGACTTTAACTATGGAAATAATAATAAAATTTGTCAGAATAATGAGAATGGTTATAAGAGTGAAACTAACATCCCTTACGCTCTACAAAGATCCTCCACCCACTAAATATGCCAATCTCAAGTCAAACGCCGTACTATTGATGAAAACCCATCCTCCTCTGAACACTCTGAATGTTCCATCCTTGAGCCTTCACCTAAACATCCCCCAACCGCTGCATTGCTGCCTCCTAGTGTATGGTCTGCTTTTAGTGTTGAACATTCAAGCCCTACCAAATGCCCTAACCTCCTTTTAAGAAACATATGCTCTATGCCCGTGACAAGTCTAGATACTGTACACCCTCTCCCTCTCGTACATTTTGTTCCTCACATGATCGAACACCTATTCCTCGTATGCCTCCTATCTTTTGAACGCTCCCGAACTATAAGAGTTATCTTTGAACCTTGCATTGAACTCTCTCTTTGTGTCATCCTTTCTCTCTTGAACGTTGTGAGTGTCATGTCCCCTTTTTCAAATTAAGTAAAAAATAATAAACATTAATATTTTAAGTTGTCTAAGTGACTTACTTTTTATTTTATTAAAAAAAAGTGACAACTTAATAAGGACATGACACCTCAAGCAATTGCAAGCTCAACTGCTCTGACTCTCCCCAACTGACCATCTTTGTAATACCTGGATCCCAAATCAATCTTGGAAAATTGCAATTCCCAATCCTCGATCCTTCTTGTGATGTAGTTGGCTTATGCTGTGCCATTCTAATATTATCATGAGCTAAAGAACTTGAACCAGAAGATAACTCTGCATCCATCTCAAACTTCAGTATCGGGTATTTCAAAATATTACCCAGATCACATATTATTTTACATAGACAACCTTGAATGAAAGGATTTATGTACTCCTTGCTGAGAAATGGTAATTCTGCCCTTTTGCTGAGAAATGGTAATTATGGAATGGCATTACAGCTGAATAGACCAAACTGTGATAACTTAAAGGAATTGCTTGTCCTTATTATTATTATTATTATTAATTTGGCCCTAGAGGGGAGATTACAGCGAGCACTGCTCCATTCTATCATATGGTTGCATAGCATACACCATGGAAGGAAATAAACAATTGTCTGCTGTCAACTATAAAATATGAACTTCAGTTGTCATTTTCATATTCTTCTCTCCAGAATGTTATGAATTTTTCAGGGGAAGAGGATATATTAGAAAAATTCAGATTTTTGCTTCCTCAATCACAGGACAGTTTTACAATCAGCATTCAACACTGGCCTCAAGGAACAGTTCAACTGCAGGGTTTGGAGTACATTCAAAAAATTCAAGGGCCTAAACCTTGTATTCACGAATCTACGACAATAGAGTTTCAGCAGGTACTATGGTTTTGCAGCCGTAGTTAAGACTGAAATAAATACAACCCCTCTTGCATCAACCACAACTCTATCTTATATGCGGCAGAAGAAAGCCATATACACAACTTTTGAACTGTTTAACATGACTAGGGAAGGGCATATCATCCCCAAACCTCCTACAGCAGCTACAAGAATGATTCAGACATCATTAACAAGGGCTTTGAGCTCCAAACCCGTTGCTAAAGGCCACAAAAAACAAAGGCCTGCCGAACCATCACCAAAAGCTCGGGTCGTTCTTGACACAAATGCAAAACTCTGGTGGCTATGTAGTCTCGACATGGTGGGCCAGCAAGCCCGACAACCATGAGTTAAAGATAGCCTTATGCAGATCCAGGGTTGACAAGATTTTACAAATGTCCTACTTGAATCGCCACAAGTTTGAACCATATCTGGTGCAGATGATCTCGAGCTATGACAAGAGCAACAAATGCTCGTTTGTTAGTTACATGGGCAAATAAGCAAGTATTACTTACACAACCCAAGGCATCACATGGGTATTTGGGGTACCGTCACATGGATTGTCGGTCATGGATTGTCGGTCAACAAGCCGACCCACCCTTAGGTTTCTCAGACACAGAAAGTTCTTACTATGCAACACTTATGTCAACCAAATCTCAGGGCAAAGGAGCTGGCTTGGATGTCAACAAAGGCCACCACAACCTCAGGAAGGAAAATTTGGCTTCCAAAGAATGGCAGTGTCTTGTAGATGTCATATAATGCCAGTTACTAGGTGCTACTCGGGCGTCCGACATTGCAGTTTGGATGACAAATCGCCTATTAGGTCTATGGAAAGGCGAGATTTACAATTGGGGTGGATTGTTGTCTAAACTTATTCATGATTACCTTTTCTTATCATACAAAGGTTTATATATGACACAACATGCTATTTCATTATTTTTGGATGTCGTGTACACCAAGTCAACATCAGATTGAGACTTTATAGTTGATAGTTCCAACAACCCAACTTGGCCCTCTAGGTTCCGTTGGAGCCACCTTGACATTCCATTCGAATACCATCCCGAACATAGAGCTCCAATAAAGAAGAGAAGGTCACATTAGAGCAGCTCACACAAAGTCAATATTAGATTGAGACTTTATAGTTGATAGTTCCAACAACCCAACTTGGCCCTCTAGGTTCCGTTGCAGCCAACTTGGCATTCCATTAGAATACCATCCGGATCATAGAGCTGCAATAAAGAAGAGGAAGGTTGCATTAAAGCATCTCACTTCTAAGGAAGAGGATGATTGGTTTGAGTCCAAGGACGATGAGGAGGAAGAGGAAGGACACACTGAGGGGCTCTATATTCTCACTTTTTTTGAGTTATTGGCTCCAACTACCACCCTTCCATCAAACCTTGTGGCCAACCCTCCCTTGATTACAGGAAATGATAGGCCCCAGATAGACAAACAACAAATCAAGAATTACTTGCATGAATTTGGTGCACCAGTTGATGTGGACTTCAATGTATCCTTGAGCCCATTAGTCTAAGTCCAAAGATGATGAGGAGGACAAGGACGCACTAAGGGGCTCTATATTCCCACTTTTTTTGAGTTATTGGCTCCAACTACCACCCTTCCATCAGACCTTGTGGCCAACCCTCCCTTGCTTACAAGGAATGATAGGCACCAAATAGACGAACAACAAATCAAGAATTACTTACATGAATTTGGTGCACCAATTGATGTGGACTTCGATGTACCCTTGAGCCCATTGCAGCCCCAGTAGTCAAAAGGAGTAGACCCTGCACAAGATCATGTGCAGTTAGGGGCTAACATAGAGCCCCATGTTGAAACAGCTGGGAATACATTTTATTGGGGAGAGGCTATTGATTCGCGTGTGGAGAACAAAACTATTACAGTACTTCTCCCCATCCCTGACAATGGTAACCCCTATGAGATGTTGTCACGGTTTTTGTGGATAATGGGACCCATGGTGGAGGCACTCCAAGGCATTTTTCAGGGTGGTTGGGAATCTAGAGGTTGACAGTAGTCCTTCACAGGTGAAGATGATATTGGATGAGGCACCCCATATCTAGAATTTTGTGTCAGAAGAGTGCCATGATGAGTTTGCACAAGTATATGCTAGCAAACGATGGCCAGAGATGAACGCTCTTGAGATGCATAAGAGGTGGCTACCCACAACAATCCCCCATATCATTACTTCTCCAATGTAGCACGTCCTAGCATCATTAGGCAGTATTGAGCGTACTTACAGATTCCATTAGCGTTCCATGTGCGAGCAACGTTGGATGCAAGCTAAGAAGGATAGGATGAATAATAAGGTGGTTGTGTTACACAAGAAATTGGAGGACCAAAGGATTGATTTCAAAAGCAACTCTACCAACAGACACAGCGCACACAAGCACAAAGTCAAGAGCTCAATCCAATGATGACCAAGCTCTAACTTGTCAAGCAAGACGTCCTTAAAGGGAAAAGCAGGATGCAAGAGGCATTGTGGATGGTAAAGTGTTCAAGAGAACGTGAACTCATGGCTACTAAACGTCTCCAACAATGTACCTCAAAATTCTATGCCCTTCGAGCTGAACTCCATCAACCAAAGGCTGCTCCTTCAAGCTCTTCAGTTGCCCCGCCTGCACATCTAAGGCAACTTCTTCTTCTTCTCCTCCTATTGCAGCTTCTTGAGTTGCTTTTGTATTGTTCACGTTGGAAGGGACTCTGACTTATTTAAAGGGGGAATTAAAGTAGACAACAATTATGAATGAATATATTGTAATAGTCGGCATGGTTTTGTTAGTCTTTAGTCTACATTTTGTTAGTAGTATAGCATGTTTCTTAGTCATGTCAGTGGGGCGACTGGGTTAATAGACAACCATTGCGTTTGACTCTTCAAATAGCATATTGCATGTCAGGGTATGGGCGGTTGTATCAGGTGCTCCTTGAACTAATTGAATTTTATTAATACTTATCATTGAGGAATATAAATCTGCCATCATCTAGATACTCATACATGGTATGTTTGTTATCAACATTCTATGTATGCTTCTTGTTATCAGTCTAGTATCTCATTAGACTTTATCTATACCACATAGAATTGATAAATCAATGAGCACATTGGATGAATTAGGTATAATGTCTATTCACATTGTGTGTCTAAGAGAAGAATTGTACCCCTCTAAATATCATTTACTACGTGTTATATTAAAAACTGAAGTATGTAACATAATGCCAACTGAAAAATCATGCAAATGGAAATCCTATAAGATAAGAGAAAAACACAAAAAAGGGCATATCTAATCCGCACCTGTACCGTAGAAGAACCTCTAAAAGAGCGAGTACTTTGCTTGAAAAGAAGGGCTCCACCAAAGAATTTTTAGCAATCGTGATATCAGCATTGGTACCATCTGTGTCAACTAAGCAAGACAATTATTATTTTGATCCCACCAAATGAAAATCACAATATGAAAAAAACCATAAGCAATCCCAGAATATTAATGTCCCATTCCCAAAATATAATTATTTTCCCATAGGAAAAAGTATTTTTATTTCCCTCTAATAAATTCGAATATGAGAATCCAAAATATAGCTAGAATGATAGAATTCATATTGCAGTTTTACTTAATCTTAAAATCGTGATCTTGCTTACAATTCTATTTTGTGGTTTAATATTACAATGACAATCTACCATCTTAGAGTAAAGGAAAACTAATGCTAGACACTTGATTTAACATAACTTGGACCTCTCTAGTCTGAAATAATGCGATTTCAAGTAAAATCCAATAGAATGCAACCAAAAATCTTATTCCTCACAAAGTTACGTCATCCATTTACTATTCTAAATATGCTGATGTAGAATCATGATTGTACTTATCCCATCTTGCAGTGTCACCTTCGGAAATAATTATTTCCCAAATCACTTTCTTTAATTTTCAAACTTATTACGTGCTAATTCCTTGGGACACAAGTGCGGACACAAGGATAGGGCGTTTGACCAAGGAATAACTTGATTGGAAACATTCATAATCACATTTTGGTGCACATCATTAGGTTTGTAAGGTTTCTATTGAATTCCTAGAAATGATGGAACTATATAAGAGGTGAGAATAAGTTGACAAGTGAAAAAATGAAAACAAAAGGCTCAAAGGAATACCCAAGTGGGATTTTGATTTCAAAATAAGCAAGTGCATGTTTAATGCCAAATAGGGTTCTCCCACCTTCAAAAAATTACCAAATATTGTATTTATACCAATTGAGGCAACAATCAAAGGAAAAAAAAGCAAGTGCATCTGCAATTCCTATAAGGGTGCTCCAACCTTCAAAACGTTAGCACAATGACGTATTTGTGGCAGTTGAGACACAACATTTCAGGACAGCAAGTAAATGGCACCTTCTTGTAGGCCCATAACGTCGTGTTTTGGAGGAGGGGACAAGAACAATATAAATATTGAAAATCTCTTATCCTTCCCATTGAGTTTCCTATAATTAGGGGATACCTTGGGATTGAAGTTGTTGCAGTAGGCTCTTGAGTGTTTACTCGCTGTATAGATTATTGGCATTAGGTGTATTTAGAAAAAGGTCTTGCCCAACCTATACCCATCTATTGTATTACATTCATTCTTTTTAATTGAGTTTGTTGTGTTCTAGGACCCTAAAAGGAATCCACCCAATATCTTTGATGATCTTGTGTACTATCTATTGAATGTTTGTGAATTTTGTTTTTCAATCATTGGAACTTGTATTGTTGGAGAATTAATCTTATTTGGGTCCTTTAGGCTAGTTTAAGTTTATCCTAAGTCTTGATTATGTGTGCATTTACTATATTTATATATGCACTTATCTTGGATTTGTGAGGTGGCTCTCACCTCTCTTGTCCACTTGTTGGATTTGGAAGTTACTTGCACAAGTAACTCCTCCCCCACATGTCACACACATCCTCCTCACTTGCAAGAGGATTAGGACACTTGGCACAAATATGAAGCTTGCTCAAGTAACTCTTTTTCTCTCCTAGCTAGCTCTATTTATTGAACTCTCTTCTCTCATTCTTCAACACAATCTAGTCTTTTCTTGACTTGCTCTTGCATTCTTGTAATCCTCTCTTGACTTAATGCCATTCTTTTCCTCCTCTCGTAGCTTCTACTTGCTATGTACTTGGAGATTCATTATTGCAAGACTTCTAATTTGTGGGGTTTTTCTTTGTTCGACAGTTTCCCCACTTGTCAATCTCTTGCCTCGCATTTTGCGGTTCACTCACTCCTCTATGCTTTTTCGTTGCTTGTTTTCAACATTAATCTTTCGATTTTTGGCAATAATTCTAATATGATATCAAAGCTATGACTTTTTTAATGTTGACTCACGAGTTGTGCAATATTTTTTGAAAGAGATCTTAGATTTTTTTTTTTCATTCATCTCCTTTTTAGCATAACTTTTTTCAACTTTGCATTTTAACCTTGACTTGCAAGTTATTCACAAGGAGTTTTTGAAGCCAATACACTAACCTAAAAGCATTATATCAGTTATAAATCAATTTTCTGGTCTTTCAATCTATTTTTTGGCATACATTGGCTGAAAATTGATAATACATGGTAGTTTTAATACATGAACAATATACCCTTGGAATTAGCATTCTTTTACTCAAATGTGTTATTTTTGGCTTTTATTTATCAATTTTTTGCATCTTGTCATGGCATTTAATCTTCAATCCTTGATTAAGTGGTAGCAATTTGTTTTGTGTGCTTCTTACTACTAGTCCTTGCTTATGCTTTTTGCTCTATCCTGGTGGCGTTTTTCAGTAACACTTTGACTCTTGCTTTTGTGTGGTAATGTGCTTTAATATTGTGTTTGGCTTCTTCTATTCTTGACGTCATCATATTGGTTTTTTGTTTCCTTCTATGTGGCTTTTTTTGGCCTTGGCGTCCCTTCTTGCTTCTGCACTTGGTGTTTCTTTTACCCTGATACACTTTCCATTCCCCAAGAGGCATTTTGTTCTCCATTAATTTTTTGGTTGCATGTAATGTGTTGCCCCTTGGAAATAATTTTTAAGGTTATTATTTCAGTTTTGGCATCTTCTAGCCATGCCAGGGACTATTATTGGCTTTCGGTTTTGATAAACGCCTTTCTTCTTTTATTTCTTGCTTGCCAAGTAGCATCATCTAAAATAATTTTTTACACTATTCTTAATATTCTCTTTCACCTTTGTGGCACTAGCATTTTCTAATCTTTTTTATCCATAACGTCTTTGTGCTTTCCCTAAGTGGTTTACAAAATGGAGTGAAGCTTAGTGTGTTGGCCTTCATGATAGGTGAAATTTTTGATTTTATTGATGAATGTGTTTTTTTATATTCAAACCATTCAATCTTTTATAACGCCTTACCATTGTTGCAAGGAGATGCATCCCCCACTCCCTAAGAGGTGTTTCGGGTATCAGGACACGTCTCTGACACAAGAGATGGGTACGAAGACATCTCTCGTATCCAGAGACATCTGGGAAAGACATACAACATCTCCCATGGGTTTCTCGATAGAAAAAGCATGTGCCCTAAAAAAACAAAATTTTGCAGTCTTGTTGTCCCCTGGTAATCCACAGTGTAGGGTAGAACTAAGAAAAACCTATGTAAGTCTAAAACACGTTTATTCAGAATCATTTCTCCATATTTCTGCATATCATTCATGGTGACAATCCCTGCTTTGCCGTGAATGGCAAAGATTTTTAGACTTTGCAAAGTAGTTTTTAGACTTGTCTAATGAAAGGTTAGGCGGTTATGTGGTCCATCAAGCAACCCTCGGCCTCCTCTCCTGACAAAAAGTCGGCGGTATATTTCTATCTAGGAACGTTTTTAGGTTGTTTTTTTCAATATGAAGCACAGTACCATGGCATTGTCGCAAACCGCATTGCCATTCGCAGCATTTCTAGGCAGTGCCATTCATGCCATTCTTTTCTTTTCTTTTTTCTAATGTTCATTGTTTTTTTTTAAATGTTCGTTGTTAATATGTTTAATGTTTTTTTTAATGTTTTCTTTTTTAAATGTTCATAAGTTAATAAATATTAAAAGTTTTTTGTTTATAAATTATTACTTAATTATTATTTAATATTTTAAATGTTTTTTTTAATAATTTATTTTAGTTTAAGTTTTTTAGTTTTAACAATATTTTGTTTTGATTTTTTTAATAAATTTTAAATTATAATTATTATTATTTTAATATATATATAGACATCTCCCTGTACCCCCATCTCCTATTTTTTGAAAAATGGCGTACCAAAATCCATACCCGTCTCCTGGCAACTATGTGCCTTACATTTAAGGCTCTTCAAATTTAAAAAAAAAGTATTCATGTGGCATTTGCCTTGGTAAAGGCATTTTGATTTTTTGCAGCTTTCTTGAGGTTGTTTTCTTACAAGCAAAATATTTCAATGTTTTTTAAAAAACTTGGAATCATTCAAAGTATTAGAATCCATAATAGTTATTTTTGCCACGTGGTAAGCTCCTCATAAGTCTTACCCTTTTAATCTTTGCTAAATACATTTATTCCAACCTCAAATAAGACTCCATAAAAAACTCGACTTTTCTTATTTTTTCACACAAAAGTCATTTATTATTTCTCAAAAGATTTTCTCAATACTCACGTAGCATGAGGATTTACATAAAGCATTAGAGTTTTTTGTCTGTAATTTATGCTTCATAACTAAGTTTAGCATTGGTAAGTTTTTTTATAATTTACTTTAAAAATGTTAAAACTTTTGACATTTTTTTAAAAATGTTCTCTTAAATTGACTTCTTAAAATTGTCTTTACATATTTATTTGATTTGTTTAAAGCTTTCCAAAATTCAAAAATAAAAAGGTCATTTTATTTGAAAACAAAGTCCTTACCATTAAAGTATTTTATGGTATTGCTAATTAGCGTTTTTATCATTCTGCTTCTTTAACATTTCTTTTACATTCGCATCATGATGAATTTCACATGGCTTGGCAAGCATAATGAGACATTAATAGATGATTTTAAGCATCAAATTTTTGAAAAAGACAATGAGATTCTTGCTCTAAATTGTCAACTTGAATGCCAAAATAAAACCATTTTTCTTTTGCAAACCTTGTACAATGAAAAATTAAGTGAAATGCTACTTTTAGTTCACTCTCTGACTGTCAAATCAGCATCTTTTGAAAATGCACAAACATGTAATGTTGCTTCTTTGTCTCCTAATAAGCATATTGCTTCGCAAAATCTTAATTCTAACCCTGGTTTCAAAGTTATGCAATATATGGGTTATTCTGGCAGTGGTCTTGGTAAGTGTGAACATAGTATTGTTGAGCCTCTTTTGCTTAAATCTAACACAAATTGTATAGGGTTCAGTTTTAATGCTCCTATTGCTTCTAATGCGAATTTGAAATCGTATTGTCCTCCACATCAAAGGACTTATCATGCAACATCTTTTAAATTTTTAAAAAAAACTATTATAGAAAATTCATATTGTACATATTTGAATATGCGAAGCTTGAAAGCTAATAGTCCAAACCTGAGCAGTAAACCTAAAAGAAGACATATGAGCATTCATTGGTCCAAATCGGAATCAAATTTTTTTCTCAGATCTCCTTGTTGTTTGGAGGGCCAACAGGAAGGAGGCAAACTATAACAAGTAAGGTCATAGTTGTCAAGAGCCTAATTAGCCAATCCATCTGCTACTTTATTGCTTTCTCTAGGAACATGGCTGAATTAGGCCTCCTAAAACTTATCCTACTACTTACGAATTCTCCCCATCTCTCTAGCTATTTGCCAATTTTTACTTGGATCTCCCTCTGGATCAGATAACAAGCCAACAATTACTTTGGAGTCAACTTCAATTAGAAGTTTTTGCCACCCAATTTTCAAATCTTATTGCATACCTTTGTAAACAGCGTTGATTTATGCTAAGTTATTGGTTGTATAACCCACCTTTTCAACAAAAAAGAAGGCTACAGACCCATCAAAAGATCTACCAATACCTGCAATACTAGCTTGACCTGGGTTACCTCTAAAGCACCATCCGTGTTCAACTTTCTGTACCCAATTGGAGGGGTTGTCCAATGTCTTTCCACTTGAGCTTTCTTTTTTGGTCAATAAGCAGTCATTGTTGAAGTTGTAGATTGCAAAGAGAGCTAGTGGCATAAGTGGTCCCATTCCGGCGTTAGCATTTGAGGAAGCTATTCTTATGCTTGATAGATTCTGCAATATTGATTTTGATCTTTTCCCAAACATAATTTATATCCCTTCTATCGTGCTGGAAAATTTTGCGATTCCGTTCCTTCCAAATATTCCAAAGCAAAAGGGTGATGCCAAACCACAAAGTTGGAAGGAGGTTTTGACCCTTGGGCAGGTGACTTTGCCATTCTCTAATCAATGGTTCCTTTAGCTAGGCTTGCATCACCTTCAATTCAAATATCATTTGAACCTCAGGGCTCTGCATCTCATTCACAGGTGTGCTTAAATCCTATGGGTTTCTAATATTTGTTCTGCTCTATGTGTGCTTAAATTCTTATTGTTAAGAACACGCATGTAAGCCCTATTTATCATTATATGAGCTCTCTTGTTTGTAACAATACATATAAAACTCTAAAGTCACATTACTCACTTTGGTTATTAGAAGACATCAAGAATGTTCCTATTCTTTATTGTATGTTTTCTTTTAACTTCACAATGTTCAGTTAAAAAAAACATTATATCTTCTTTTATTACTGTTTATAATGCTCACACAAAATCTAGTTTCTGGTTGCTAATTTTTTTCCAATAATACTTGTTACAGTTGACATAAAAGACACTAAATTTCTATACTTACTAACAGAAAATAATTAGTTTATAATTTATTTAAAGACACTTCCCAAAAGCAAATATTCTTAACAAACTAATAAAAACTCGTCATAAAACATGTTCGACAAATCTTTAGATAATTTATTTAAAGACACTTCCCAAAAGCAAGTATTCTTAACAAACTAATAAAAACTCATCATAAAACATGCTCGACAAATCTTTAGATTATTTATTTAAAGACACTTCCCAAAAGCAAGTATTCTTAACAAACTAATAAAAACTCATCATAAAACATGTTCGACAAATCTTTAGAGACTTATCAAGAGCACTTATCAATTTTTATACTTGTGTGGCATTGTTTAAAAAATATTTTAGCAAAGAAGACCTTACCTTCTGTAAAAGAAGGATCCAAAATTAATAAAGAATCCCTTAGAAATGATTTACGGGCATCACTCTCAACATTATCTTCATTTGAATTTGCATTATCCTCTAGCATAATTTTCACAGCCTGACAATACAAGGTATTAAAAACAATGGATAAGCACCTTAGCTCATCCACGTTTCAATTCCACAATAAAATATGATCACAACTAGAAATGAAGCACAAATAGATTTAGATTTGTAGACCCTTATATTATTATTCAACAAATTCAGACTTAAAGCAAAGTAGGGCAGCAAACAAGAAAAAGACGAACAATCAACTCACCAAGGATCATTCAACACTACCAAACACTCGCATCCTAATTTAAAAATAAAAAAATTGCAATTTTTATAGCATTTCTACAACTCCTTCAAAGATGAAAGATTCATTTTCCCTATATAGGAGCAATAATTTCAAAAACTCAAATCCAGCAAACATTAACCACCATAAATTAATCAAATCATTCTCAAAGAATAAACTAGAAACCAAGAAGTGGATCCTATACACCAAACATCATGACTAATGAGTAACTTGTAATGATTGATTATAAAAAATTGTCTTTTTTTTTTTTTTTTTTTTTTTTTTAAAATAAAAGATCAATTGCATTATATAGATGAGGTAAAAAGTTACAACGTAACCATTATTAAATTTTGTATTTTTTTTTTTTTAATAAAATACCAATTGCATTATATAGATGAGGTAAAAAAATTACAATATAACCATTATCAGTGTGGACAATAGCCAATCACGAGAATGATAACTGCTTTTAAAAAGATTTCACAGTGAAGAGCTAGCAGCTCAAACAGCTAAAAGAGAAAAAAGACACCATAGAAAGTAAAGCTTGCTTAATATCCGCACAGCCTGCCTGGTTATGAAGATATTACTTGTAGTGATCTCCTTGGACAGAGCTAGAACATTACTATATATGTACATGCAATCCAGAAAACCCATGCTATTTTTCTCAATGCAGAATTGGGCGAGTCTTGTGTAAACACCCATAATAATTAAGGATTTCCCCCTCCCTTGGGATTAAGAATAACTTATATCACAATCATCTACAGCTATTAAAATGGCTACATCCTCTTAACAATCTTTATTACACCAAAATAAAATTTGTGAATTATTTCTACAGCATTTAAAACCTTGCTAGTAATAAGAATTAAAAAACAAATATATCATGAACTTTTCTATTATGTGCTTTTGGGTCATAAAGCTTCTCACACAATGATCCCAAAAGCACATAATCAAAAATTTAACTACCATAAAAGCCTCAAACATTTAAACATTATAAAGTAACAAATCATGATGCATATACTCAAGAATACCCGATCAGAGCAAATAGAAGAAAATATGAACTATACCCAATGGGTGTCAATATTTTTTAAGTAGCTCAACTATCTAATTTCAAAAATAACCAGTCACCTCAGTGTCAAGGATGGGGGAGCATTGGGACATGGGGACGGGGTTTCCGGGATGGCGAAAAAATGGCTAGATTTTGGGGACGGCCGGGGATGCCTATTAAAATAATATATAGAAATTAATATTTAAATATTTCAACTTTATTCAATGAGATTTAGGTGTTTAAACTTTTTTTTAAATATGAGGTAAAAGTGGGTTTTTGAAAGGGCACAAACCCTTATACATCGTCAGAACAAAAGATATGACAAGAAATCCAAACAAAAGAAACAAACTACAAGATAGGATAGCCACTGCTGAGAGAACACAGACAACGAACAACAAAAATACCAGCTACAGCAAACTAGCAGCAAAGATACATGAGATCAGAAAGGACTAGGGTGAACCAAAGTCACTTAAAGAGTTTTAGTTGTTTCCCATTCTTCATACAGAAACTTGGGTCTTCAACAATATCTAGGTACAAGTCCTTGTCCTCTATGTGTTTTCCTTTACCATACATGCTTATTCTCTTGCTTGATCTAATCTTATTATGACTCTCTTTCCTCTTTTGTATCTCCTCTTGAAGCACAGTGATCCTTGCAGCACTATTTTTTGTAGTCACTTTACTTAGATTCAACACCTTCTTCAAGGCCTCATTTAGAGACCATGTTCACCCTCCACTTGGCCCAATTTCTCTTTTAACTGTGACAATTCATTTTCTAATTCAGTTAAGTTGTTTGTCATTGCCCAGAGATACTTGTTGAAGGGGATCCTAATCTAGGGTTTTTGTTGGTATTCATTAATCTATTGATGTAGCAAGTCAAATTTTATCTTCAAACTCTAGTTTTCTATCAAGAATCATTTCATTATGCAATGATGTAGGTGGGATTCCTTCTCCAAGGTGTCGATCTTTTCCTGTAGGTTTTCAAAAGACAATTATGCTATGTTCTCCTTAAGCCTCCTCTCCCCTGCCTCTTCTTCTAAGTTTTTGTCATGACTGATTTGATTCTTCTTCTCTTCCTCTACATCGCCATTTCCTTGCAGGAATGCTTTCCTTTCCTCTTGGGCTGAATCAGATTTGGAAGAAGACAACTTAGGTAGGTTTTTCCCTGAATCATTTTTAGGGGCCTCGACATCTATTAAATCAACAACAGAACAATCCTTCCTCAAAATCGAGGACTTCTTTGCCTTTCTACCTCTGTCTCCTTCTTAGAGGCTTCCTTCCTCTGAAATGTCCCTTTTAGGTAATAATTTGAATTCTGATTTTTTTTTGTATTTTTTTCCTCCTAATATTGAGCATCAATCTCAATATTAAAACAGCAATGCTCTACAATGATATTGAAGATCAAACTATAATCTTTATTGCAATTATCTGAAGGTATCAATTGAATAACAAATGTATTACAGCCCAGACTAATGATATTGAATCAACAATTAATGACTGTAAAAAACCCTTACAGCCAAGGTGATATCAGTGGAAATACTTGCAAAGGCAGCGTTTGTCATTTATAGGTGGTACAACTAACTGCAAATGACTTATAGCAGCAACTGAATGCAATTCGCTGCTATAGTGGGTAAATCGGTGGCCAGCAAGGTAGGGTGTCACCTTCATACGTTGGTGAATCCATGAAATCCCGGAGCAGATATCACAAAGGCAATGATTTGGATCCCTAGCTGGTACAACAACCTCCCTAGGGTATGGCAGCGTGTGAACAACAATAAACTCCAATAGATATCTTTTTAACCCCCACAAAAAACTCTGGATACGGATAACAATCTCCAACCAACTGAAAGTCGTAATTAAATTCAATCTATCAACACAATTATGATCCCTAGATGCAATCACCTCAATGGGTAAGAGGGCTTTCGTCCTCTAAACCTGTACACTGAAGGGTTTTCGTCATCAGAGGGAAAAGTTTGACACAAAAGCTCCAACCTAAAATAGGGTTTTGATTTCAAAGATGAAAAATGAAAGATGAATCCTTTTGAACCCAGCTCTTCTTTTATAATTTTTCTTTTACCAGTTGCCCTAACCTTAAAAGTATTTAAAACACTTTTAGATAAATATTACTTTTTGGCCCACTCAATGAAAATTACTTTTTGGCACACTTAATGAAAATTGTTTTTTGGCCTACTTAATGAATATTACTTTTTCGCCCCCTTTAAAATAATAAGACATAACTACCATTTCTCCATGTTATAAAATAAAGTGACTTAGGACAGCTTAAAAATTTATTATTAAATGATTTCCCTAACTTTATCCCTTAGCCAACGAGAAATAAGGAATAGGCTATGGGTCTTCCGATTGCTTTAATTCTGAAAAGGGGACGCGACATCCTCTCAGTGGGAATTTTAATGATGACAAATTTAGGCAACTTGGCCTACTTAAGGCAGTCAAAGTAGGTTCTATGGGTTTTAAAATAAAGATTTTTACGTCCATTAAGGTAACCTTCAGGACTAGGCTAGGTATATTAGATTTGGAACAAGAATCTTCGACTAACAAAAATATTAGGGCTTGATGCAAGGGAACATCAAGCTTCCCTAGGTGGACATCAATGACAGAGTTCTCCAGAGGCATTAACAAAAAGAAAGGAATGCTTATCAATTTTTTGTGACAGAAATGGTTGAGTAAGGTGAAATGGTACAAAAATGAACATTTGAACCTTCCTTCCAATGTCACATACTTCATTATTTGTAACACTGCTTTGCTCCATGGCCCTGGCAAGGACTCTCTCGGGTACCTAGCCTAGAATTCAGTTAGTTTCTCCCCGCCTCTAAAAAAGGCCTTCATATCTTCCTCGAATCTTTTTGATTTATAGAATCTCATTCCTTCCATGGCCATACGTGTTGCCCTTGCTATGCTCTCTTTGAACACAATGAAAGATAAACCTCTCACATTCACTTTCCTCACATTCTAGGATTTAGCAAATTTGGCGGATAGTATTGGATCAAACCCCACAGTTCTACTCATGAATACTATTAATCCTCCTTGTCTTAATGTGCCAAATAGTGGAGTTTTGCCTTACACCTTCACAAGAGGATGGTTTTATTCTAACTCTATCTCTTCCCATTGGAAAATTGATGTCTCTTCTCCTCAGAATTTTTCTGCCCTCATCTTTTTTGCACACTCTATATTTTATCCTTAAGTAGAAATACTTAGCCCTTTTGAATTATACCCACCACCTGTCATCATAATTGCCATTACTCATTTGGACAACAGTGTTATCATAAATGATAATGTTAATCTCCTCCTTAATACTAAAATGACCATCTAAGGCTTGACACGAGCTTTCAATAACCTCCAATGCTAATGAATTGAGCATGCCATGCCCAGAGAGGAAATAATCAATGTGTTATTGTAGCAATCCATCTCCTCCCATTTCCTATATGACTTAATTGTTGGTCATTTTGGTCCTACAGGCCAAAAATCGATCTCCTTCTTTCCCTACCGTCTTGAGCCGTCAATCTTGGATTTATTCCCCCTACTGCAATTGTGCCATTTCCCTTTGTAGTAGACATGTTCTGTAACGAGCCAAGTGACTTGAGATTTGTAGATGTTTCAGGTTGATCCGGAGGTTTATTTCGCTGTGGGCAGCTAGTTTTCACAAGCCTTTCAGCAAAGGAATGGGCCAACTTCAAAGAATGCAAGCCTTTTACGAAGCTCCAAGGACAAAGTGCCCTTACGGAGGGCAGTCGGGTTACAAACTGGACCGTTCCAGCAGGCTGCTGAGGGCAATTATGAACCCAAAACTGACCTTGCAGAGGGCAGAGAGCACCTTCGAAAAAATGCCAAGGCAGAAGGCCGAAAGATAAGTCTTCCTTCAAAAGAAATGGCAAAGCAAAAATACAAAGGACTTCTTCGGACTTTTGTCCAAAGAAAATCCATGTGGAACCAAAGGTGAATTCCTTCGGACATTTTGTCCGAAGAAATTCACAAAGGAAGGCCGAGACACGAGGCATTGAAGACACATTTCCTTCGGGCAAAATGTCCGAAGGAATTCCTTCAGATATTTTGTTCGAAGGAATTTGCAAAAGAAAAAGACCAGGGCATGAAGACAAGATTTCCTTCGGACAGTTTCTCCGAAGGAATTCAGAAGACAAGGGAGCCCGAAGGGCAAGTGCCCTTACGGGGGACTCCCAGCAACCCAAAAGGGGACCTTTTCCAAGGCCGAAGGGACACCTTCCCTTCGGGAAGGTTCAAATTACAAAAGGCCAAAAGAATTGCCGAAGGGATGACGGGCCCGAGCACGTCAAATTCAAAACAGCAAACTAGCCATTGGCTTTCAAATGGCGACGAGCCTGCGGACGTCAAATTTACAGTGATGAAATAGCCGTTTGGTTTTTGAATAGTGACAGGCCCGCAGACGTCAATTTTGACGGGATGCGTCGGCCGTTGAGGACAAGCCAAAAGACTAACACCTTCACGACAAGTGGCCTGAAAGAGCTCGAATGGCGCAGGCCCAACAGAATTCAAATAGGCATAAGACCCAAGGGAAACTCAGAGACCCACCAAGAAAGAAACCTGAAGAGCTAGCAAAAGACAAAAAGATAGCCCGAGAGCCAAGTTGCCAGGAAAGAGACAGAAAACAGTAAAAGCGCGACCACGCACACATAAGTCAAGCATAGAAAAAGAATAGAATAGCCCAGGTGGCAAAAGAAGCGTCAACACAGGAAGTTATTGCTGTGGATGAGACAAAGCGACCCATGCTTTTGCAAGAACATTTAAGACAGTTTAAGCTGTAAAGTCAAGACTTGCGACATCTACAGCATGGTTCTTCCAGGCCGTTTCTAGAAGGATGACACCAGCATGAGCAAGTTTCCTCTTTTCAAGGCATTCAACACAGCATGGGTTGCTTGTTCTGGAAGGCGGCAAAAGTCCTTTTCATGCTATATATTGTAACCTCTCAAGGAGAAAAGGCTCTCTCTCATTTTGTAAGGCGAAGCCCTGCCAAAATTCACCTTTGATCAATAAGAATGTGTTTTACCTCTATCTGACTGGTTATACTTTTGAGTGTCTGTGTATCAATTATGTGTTTAGTCATTTTAGCTTGATGCTTTCACAAATTGACACCAACACACCTAGTGTAGACAAAGCACCATTTCTGTAGGTTAACAGGGAGTGTTGCATCTAGAGCACAGAGGCAAAAAAGGGTTATCAGACAGTGTGTTTTCTACAGCTCTTGTGGTAAGTTCATTTTTTGTGTGCCTTCATTAACCCCATTGTTAAAGCTCCCTACAGTCTGTTCTTTTCATTAGATAAAGTGTATGTCCGCCCTCCTCTGGTCTGAAGTGTGAATAACTGAGTAGATCAAAATCGTTTGGTGCATCACCACTTAGATTAATTTCTATTTTGGTTGTATCCTTCTCCTTTTTCACCCCCCCATTGTTAGCAGTAGTAGTAAAAGACTTCAGAGATGCATCAAAAGGAGCTAGCCCTTATCTAGAGATTCTCCCCTCAGTTTTGCCAGACCCACAGCAAGAGGGGAATCTCCATTGTGTCACGTGGAAGAACGAAGCCCAGCCTTCTTTCAAGGGTGCAATCCACAACGTCAACATTAACATTAGGCTTCAAATAAGTATCGTTAGTCTTAACCCATCCTAGTGACTTAGCACACAGAGTTACATAATAAGGAAAGGGGCCTTCTAAAAACAAAGTAATACAACACTCAAGACTCCTAAAAATCTCCTTCCATGTTGGGAAAAACATAAGGGGAGTGCTTCTATAGTCGAGTCCCAACATGGGAGAACTAACAACTAGGACATAAACCATCAATCTATAGACAAATTAATAAGGGACCAAAATATGTTACCTTTTTGCTTCACCATATAACAATTGGACAATGGAATTAAGCAAGGCTTGAAGGTCTAATCGTTTCTCAAAACCCGAGTTGGAAACCCCTTTATTGGAAAACCAGTCTACAACCTTGTTACCCTCCCTATAAATGTAACATATTGTGACTTCCTCAAAGGATTGCAAGGTCTGTAACACATCTGCAACAATGTTGCTAATGGTCCAAGTTGGAGAACTTTCCTCCGTAAGACATTTGATAATATTAAGAGAGTCCCCTTCAATGATAGGTGAGTGATATTCATTTCTTTCCCTACTTGAAATCCCTATAAAGCTCCTTTAGCCTCCACAAAATGATTAGATTGAACTCTAAGGCTTCCCGCATAGGTTGCTACCAAATTCTATCTACTATCTCTAAAACTACCACCACCCCCTGCCAGTCCTAAGTTATCTTTCGAGGCATTGTCAAAGTTTAATTTGACCCAACATGGAGAAGTACATATCCATTTAACTAATTTTATGTCAACCTTCTTTTCTACATCCACTCTACCATCTTGTAAAGTCCCTTTTCGAACAAATTTGATCAATTACGTATTTTACGTAAACCCTTGTTTTCTAAATTGGCAATTAAATAAATGATTTTACAATTGCTTTCAAAGATATAACAGAATTGTTATTTCACAATAAAGTATCAACTTTATTTCAATTCTTTAATCACTTTACAAAATGGGTTTATTGCCAAAATCATATTACAAAGGAGTGCTAACAATATTTATGAAATTCCAACCTTATACTTGTTGCTGGAAACCCAATGTGTTGTTGCTAAAATGTTGGAATTTATCCATTCTTATTTCTACAAACCCTGATCTTTAAAAGGGCAAAAGAATATTTTATGAAACACTTGTGATCCCCTAGTCAGCTTCGGAAACGCTATTGTTAGTTGCGTTCTTAGTATTGGGTGGTTGAAACCATATTATAAGCTATGATCTTATTTTTGCACCCAATGGAAACTAAATATGAAACCCTAGTGCTTTGTTGAATTGATATTTAAAGATTTTGATGTAGCACACTTGTAATCTCTAGATGAAACCACCTCAAAGGTTTAAAGGGTTTTCGTCCTCAAATCTAAATCCGAATGCTGAGGGTTTTCATCCTCACAATGTATTCCCAACTATAAGGTTTTTCTTCCTTATGCTGAAAACCGATGAACAAGAAGGCTTAATCAATGAAAAATATAGATAATAAAAATTGAATGCTTTAAAGTGAGGACTCTCAATATATACACCTATAGGGTAAGGGTTATAATTTTAGGTTTAAGGTTTTACTTTTCACTTTTACCCTTTTCTTTTATTTTCACTTTTCCCTTTTCTCACCCTTTTCTTTTATTTCTAATTCTAATAATAATAAAGTAATATTAAGTTGTCACCTTCTTTTCAATTAAAAAAAAATGTAAGTCACTTAGACAACTCAAAATATTAACGTTATTATTTTTTATTTTATTTGAAAAGGGGACATGACACATCTATTTCTGCAAGATTCCAACTTGAGGCTATCCTAGCTTCACATTCCTTTATCTTCTCCTATTTATTGTTTTTAATCATAGAGAAATTCTCTAGAATTGCATCAATGATCCTTGATTCCACTCTAGGAGCACTTCGCTTCTTGGCTTGAAAATTTCTTAACTTTTTTACCAACCAAAAGCCCCAAAATACATGTGGGAGGACCAACTTCCAAAGTTTCGTCAACTGAAAGCTAAATAAAGGAGTTGACCACTAAAGAACAAATTCCAAGATGGATGCAGGCTATACCCAGCAAACCTCAAATTTAGAGAGAATAATCCTCAATGTTTCATAGGCAGGACATTTCAACAAGAGATGATAAACAGATTCAGCTTCCTTTTCACATAAGACACATATGTTTGGAATCATAAAACCTCTTTTTACCAAGTTATCCTGTGTTAGAATTTTGTTTTGCATTGCTACCCAAAAGAAAAAGTTGACTTTCGGGATAAGGTTTTTATCCTGAACTTGATTCCAAAGGAATCCATTCGGCATTGAGTTTAGAGCCACCGAATACCCTACTTTGACACTATAATTTACATATGTTGATGCTGACCACACCAACTGATCTTCTCTATCAAGTTGGCTAATGTGGAAACCTTTTAAGAGTTCGTTCAAGGAAGTTTTGTGATGTAGATTTTCAGGATCTGTTGAATTCAAATTAAAAGTTTTCCAAGCTTTCCCTGAACTCCTCTCTTCGATATAGTCCATCTTGTAGGGGTTTAAACTTTATTTAATGTCTTTTATGGTACTTTCAAGATTCAAGTTCAATGTTTTTACAAAAATAATAACTTCCTTTGGTGTGGGGGGTTTTGTTTTAAAGTGAAAGCATCAAAAAAAAAAATTACAATGGGAAAATCCCCTCCAAGTCCCCAAATTCTCAAAAAATTTGGGGCATCTGGGACATCACCAAAATTTGGGGGATGCGTCCCCGTGTAACACTAAAAAAAATAGAAGATGAATATTGCACAATGAAACACTCATAAAGAAACAGAGACCAAAGCCCTTAGTTTGAAGAGCAAAGTCTAGCAAAGCAAAAGAGATCCCCACAAACAACGATAATAAACCATCCATTGAAAAACAATTAGCAAATGAATATATTAATTTGTAAAAAAAAGGATTGAAATGCCTCGGATGATGATTTATAAGTGATTTATGCAAATGAGGATGCAAATTATCAAGGACTGATAAATACAGCACTAACCATGACTCCAAATATGAGAGGTGCTGAAAAGAAAATGCTACAAGTGTGGGAATTAGAGATATCTTAGCAAAGATTGCATTTAGCAAGTGACAAGGAAGTTATGACAATGGTGTGGGATGAGTAATTACAAAGACAACAAGTGCCCACATCACATGCTAGTAATGTTCGCAGTCCAATATGGGACGATTGCAGTCCAAGCAAAACAAGAGCTATCATCCTAAGAGTTTCCCACACCGAGGAACAAGGATGTCTTTACGTGACAGCAAAATAAATTCCCATAGTTACCATGTTCTAAAAGTTTGGGTTGTAAGGAAGGGGAAAAAGTTCCAAAGTTTAGGATTTTGCAAAAAGTCTGGTTCAGTAAGTTCGGTTTGGTTCGAAAAAATATATATTAAAAATAAATATATCATACATATTTGTAAATGAAATCTAATATTTTCAAATAGTAATATTTAATATAATTATAAATATATTATATTATATTATATTAATATTTTATAAACTATATATTAATATTTTATAAATTATAATATATCATTTAATATTATATTATATGTTATATTTAATAAATTATAAAATGTGACTATTCTCGCCAATGAGGTGTGGGCTAGTTGGTAAAGTGGCTTCGTTGTTTCAAGCCCCACCTAGGTTCAAATCTCACTAAAGCATGTGAGGCTAGTTGTGACCGTTGGTGGTATTCTCGAGGCCAGTTGTTGTCGTTGATGGTATTCTCAAGCCCTGTAGTTGCCGTTGGTGGTAGGAGGCCGGTTGTGGCCATTGGTGGTATTTGAGAGGTTGGTTGTAGTCGTTGGTGGTTAATAACTTGGGGATCAAGGCCCCTGTCGTGTCCCAGACCGATTTATAGCTCCGGGCAAAAGCAATTACCAATCAAAAAAAATGACTATTCCCATATCGAACAGGATACGGGGAAAATCTTAATAAATCTCAGAATATTAATGCCAAATAAAGAGGACGTATGCCTGCATTATTGAACAAGCCAACAAGGTAAAACGATAACACTAATAAGTATTTGAATTTAACGCATACGGCACCAGAAAATTTAATGGCAGGTACCGGTTCGCGGGGCGGACAAGGGGACAATTGCGGTTTCATGGACAGCTTTTAAATCACCAGCAAGCTTAGCAGTTAGCAGCTTTGTTCAGCCTGACACAGCTTCAAATAACCAGCAGGTGGCCAAGCTTCATTTCAGGGTTTTTTTTTTTCATTTTAGAGTTTATTTTTTTCGTTCTTTCTACTTTTTTTCATGGAAAATAGGATTTCACCATGTAAAAAAACCAGTGATAAAAATGGGCTGAGGCCCCAAACCAAAACGGGCAAGTTTGGCCAGCCCAAAAAGTTCAGTCCGAACCAAACCTAGTCCAAGCTCGGTGGAACCTAGTAACTCTCTCTCTCTCTCTCTCTCTCTCTCTCTCTCTCTCTCTCTATATATATATATATATATATATATATATATATATATATATATATATTTCATAACTTTTGCTTTGCAGGATCAGTTGTAGCACACTAGCCATCTCTCCTTACTCAAATGTACAACTGCGAGATATTTCAAGCACAAAAAGTAAGAACAAAGGTAAACCAACACCTCTAGTTACATTCACTGCAAAGGCTAACTCTACTAAATCTCATCTACTATATAGGAAGGTAAAAGATACCCCAGTCTCAAGGGGATCTTATTCGGATAAAATCTACAAGTGTGGGAGCCAAAGGGCCTAACCAATATCAAGAAAAAACAGAAACCACGCACAGAATAAATCTCTGAAGATGATATCATGGCCACTCCAGAACAAGGAGAAATAGAAGATTCAGTCATGGAAACTCAGATTACAGATAGCCAGAAGGATAAGCATAAAGACTGGTATTTGAGAAACAAAATCAAAATAGAAGGAATCGACCTGTTCCTTCTTCAAGAAACCTGCTGATCTGGTTCTTTTCATGGAAACACATTGTATGCCACATGGGGGTCAAAGCATTCCATCATTAATTCCATAACTCTCATTATGATTCAATAGGGCCCTTCTAGGCATGTCATTCAATCACACCAACATTTGTATATAGGCTGTTTTAACTTTTTCCTCTTTGGAATTGAAACTTTTCTGGGGGTTGGTCAATATATGTATTCCTCCGCACATAAACCCCAAAATCATATTGTTAGAAACGCATACAATCTGTATCATCAGTGCAAAGCCCAATAACCTCATCCTAACGGGTGATTTTAACACCATAAATCACCAGATGAGAAAAAAATTGGCTCTGGAGTTTACCACAAAACAACAGGGACACTTTCAAATTTGGCAATAGATGCCTCATTGGTGGATCAATATTTTTCTCAGGGGCCATATACATAGTGCAAAAGATGAAAAGGGATGCACTGCATGGTGGAAAAATTACACAGAAACATTGTCTCTGATCAATGGTTCGTGGCTTCCACACACCTAACAAGAGTCGGTGATTCCACACTCTCAGATCCCTAGCCTAATGCTCTCAACATCTCAATGGCACAGCAGCCAACAACAAACACTCGGTCCAAATTTCAAAGATGTGGCTTACCCACCCACTTTTGGCTTCCAGTATTCGTAACTAGTGGTTATAAGCTAGTAAGATTCATGGACAAGCTATGTACAGATTCATGAGGAAATTCAAATATCTAGAAGCAAAATTACAAATTTTGTAGCAAACAGTTTTTGGAGATATTTTCCAAAAGATTAAAACAAACAAGCAGAAACTTGAGCAGGTCCAAAAACATATTCGTAAAGGATTCACCCAGGTTTTTGCAAATAAAAAACAAGCCCTCATCCATAGCCTATTACAGCAGCGGGAGGAACAATACTGGTGGCAGCGATCACAAGAATGATAGGTAAAATATGTGACTCAAATAAAAACAAATCTGAATCAGCCCATAACAGAAAACATCTCAATTTTGTCTATCATAACAAAAAATATGATGGTTCCTTCATCACGAACCAAAAAGATATTTCAAGCCATGCCACAACTCACTTTCAGCAAATTCTCACAACAAATTTAAACAGTTTTAAGAAGGCTCAAGCCCAGAGTGCTCTAATTCAGCAGATCCCACATCTCATCAACGAGGCAGACAACAGGAATCTTGTGGGGCCAATTACAGAAGAGGAACTAAAAATCGTTGTCTCCTCTTTCCCCCCCGATAAATCCTCTAGTCCAGATGGCTTTCCAACATTTTTCTATCAAACTTTTTGGATATCATAAAAATTGATTTGCTAGATCTTTTGGAAGAATCATGGGAAAACAGGGTAATAATCAAAAAATTTAAATGCCACAATACTGATCAGATGGATCACTACAGGCCTGATGAACTGTGCAGTATGGCTTATAATATTATTTTCAAATTAATTGCAAGAATAAATAAACTGTTAGTCCAAAAAATTAGTTCCACTGACTCGGTCTACTTTTGTGCCCGGTCAATAAATAAAGAATAACATAATATCTGTATAAGATTTCTTCATTTTGTTAATTCGCAAAAAAAGACTTCCAGTTCTAATCCTATTGGATGTCTCACAGGAATTTGTCAAGTGTAATTGGAGCCTTATTTGAGTCCATCCTCAGAACTCTTTGTTTTCTTGAGCAGATGATTGCATGGATCAACAACTGCATAAGGACTCTGTCGTATTCAGTTTCAATCAATGAGGATTTAGGGCCTTTTCCTTCTCCTCTTGGGCTTACGACAAGATGACCCTCTTGGTCCTTATCTATTTATAGTTATGGGATAAAATTTAAGAAAATTATTTAGAGAGGCAAAGCTTACAAATGAAAATTCATGGACTGGGAGTGATTGAAAGAGGAAACAGATGATGAAACAGATACACTCTTCTCTTCTCCACTCTTCTCCTTAGAGAAATAAAAAAGCTGAATCAAATTCTAAGTGAATTCCAATTGACCTCGGGAGAGCAAATAAATTATGATCAAGTCCCATGTCCTTTTTGTCAATGTGGCTATCAAGCACAAAAGGAAATTTCTTTATCTTCAAAAAGACCTTCCAACAAAAATATTTTGGAGGAATCTTCATCTCAAAAATAAATCTGCTCTATTGGGCAATATTATTTAGCAAATGCAAAACAAGCTTGCCCATTGGACACATTGCTGGTTGTCTTTTCTAGAAAAAACAGCTTTTAAAATCTTTTCTCAAGGCTGTTCCCATCTACCTTTTAAAATTCCTCCCTCTTCCAAATCAAATTAAGGACATTGGTGAATCCATAGTTCAAAAACTCATACAAAAAAGGGGATATATATATATATATATCAAATCCTATTGCCATGGAAGTCGGGGAAATCAGCTATCCTGGGATGTTGAAATGATCAAAGAAGCGGTACAAGCTCGCTCAGAGCAAACTAAAAAAATTATAAATTTTGAATAAGCTCATCTTTGCCAATGGCAACCAACACTTTATAATTTGGCCTTTCACAAATCAAGGGGAATGCACGGTTGCCTCAGATTATAGAACCCAAGCTATTTTTCAATCTTCTGAGACTAAGAATTGGAATATGCTCTGTTGTTCCTACATGGCCAAAATGCAAAATTTTCCTGATGCTCCTAAAGCACAATAGCGTTCTTACAACAGATAATCTACAAAAAGGAAGTTGGATAGACCTCAATTTCCTGCAAACAACTGAAACTATTAAAACAATTTTTTTCAAACACAAATTTCCGTTGAAAATATGGGAGCATATTGCTCTTTTATTTGTTTGTTCCAATATTCTTTTTTAAATAAAAGGATTTATATTATGAAAATATCAAAATATACATATTCCATTGTGTCAGGCCAAGAAGCTATTGGTCCAGGCCTAAGCATTAGACACAGAAGCAAACATAGTCATCACAATCATTGATACAAATCTAACTCTATTATCTGCCGAAGGTCTTGTTGAAGCTTGTCGGACCACCACAGCAACAGAGGACCAAAACAAGATATATTCCCATTGTCAAGAGCCCAATTTGCTAAAGCATCTGCCACTTTGTTGAGCTCTCTTGGAATATGTTGGAAGGTGATTTCCTGAAACCTGTTTTTAAAACATTTTATTTTGTCCCGCTCTCTACACAGTTTCCAATTTCAGCCCTGATATACAGCAGATGCAGAAAGCAGTCTCACTATAATCAGAGAATCAGATTCCACCTGAATTCGCTGCCACCCAAGTTTCAGGGCTTCTTTCTTTTCAGAAAATCTTGGTTGCTCCAATATTGACATCAATTCTTACCGCTGCTATATTTTATTGGAAACCCCTGTATATGAAGACCATCATGTTCATGTCAAAAATTGCATCATGTTTTGTTTGATTTCGGACAGAATGAAATTCTCAGATATTTGAGAATCAAACATACCAAAATGAACAAGTTTTGGTCAATATCAAGGCTCAAGTTCAACATACAGCTATCACCACTGAAAACCATATTAAAGGAGTTTTTGATTCAAAAATTTGCTGAATTTTCAAATTGCAAGTGTAAGGTATTATCCATGATTTACAACGGCATTCTTTCACTAGCTTTGCCCTACAGATTGGCACTTAAAAAACAAAATCATCAAGCTTCATGCACTTCACACAAGACTTCATCTGGGTATTGAAAATGGAATTCACAGGTTTATAATTGAATGAGACTCTCAGGCAGCTATCCAAACTGTAAACAAGGTTTGGCTCCCACAAAAACTCCACAACATAGTTGAGGCCTTCAAAGCAAACACTAATGGCAGATGGATAATCTGGCTTCTCAATTTTTTTCCAACCTACATCAGCTTGACGAAGTGAAATATTCCTTTATGTTGACGCAGTAGATTGCACCCTCGACAAGAGGCTGAGCACCTGCCTTCCACACGCAACAATGGAAACTCCCCTCTTGCCTATGGGCCTGGCAAAACTGGGGGGAGAGTCTCTAGATAAGGGCTAGCTCCCTTCGATGTATCTTTTAGGTCCTGGATTCCCTACTACTAACAAATACATGAAAAAAGGGAGGGGGATGAAAAGGGAGAAGGATGCTGAAAACAGAACCTAAGCCTAATCTAAAAAGTGATACACCAAAAAGGTTGATCTACTTAGCTCAAACATACGCTTTTCACCAAGAAGAAGCTAGCATACACTTCATTTGATATGGGAAACTCTTCTGCATCAGTGAGCTAGGGGTCCTCTGGAGATACAGGGAAGAAAAACTATCAGAGCTGTTCTACGACACACTATGGCAGCCTGTTCACATGCGTCTATATTCCTGCTGTAGACACTTCTCGCAGATCTGCAGAAGAAGAAACTTCACAATGCCCTAGACATGCTGAAATCGTTCTGTGGAAGCATAAAAAGAAATGACTTAACACAAAAAGAAAGCATAGACATATGCGTGAGTGCAAGTTCAAATGGAGGTAAAAATTGCTAAGTCTTGATTCAAGGTAAAATCCGGCAGAGTTCTGCCTTACAAACCCAGATATTTTTGGGCAGAGCTTTGCCTTACGGGCTAAGAGATTATCTCCCTCAAAAAATGAGAAGTTTACAATATATAGAGAGAGAAGAAAACTTTGGCGCTCCTTTGGAAAAGACTTTTGGCGCCCTTTGACAAGTTGGCCCATGTGCGTTGAGAGCATCGGGAAGAGGAAGCCGCTTGATAAATAATGTTGTGTCGGCTCCTGCTTTGACTTTGGCGTTCAAACACTAATGTGAGAGCATGGCCACGCCTCTTTTCTGCAAACAGACTGCTTCCTTCAGATATTCACGCGGTTTGTCTGCTCATAAATGCAAAGTGGAGAAAACAAGTTGCGCCACTTACTATTTGCGCCGTTTGATGACCACTTGGCAAGCACTGTTCCAACTGTAGGAGTAAATCCTTGAGTCGACACCTCTCTTGGCCACCTGGATTTGTCCGTTTCTGCACTTTGTCTCTTCCTGGTTTTGTCTTCTCTGTCTCCTTCGGCCCTCGGGGCTATCTTTTTGGTGGGTCGTTGAGTTCATTCGCAGCCTGTCCTTAAGCCTTTTCAAAATCAACGGCTATTTCACCGCCTTAAATTTGACGTCTGCGCACCCGTCAGTGGGCGTTTGAACTTCCAACGGCTAGTTCGTCGTGCTCGATTTTGACATCTTCGAGCCCGTCACCCCTTGGAATTTCTTCGGTCTTTTCCTTTCCTTCGGCTTCTTGTTGCTTCCCTTTCCTTCGGGCTTCTTGTTTTGGACCCTCCAGAGGGTAAGGTGACCCTTCGGCTTTGGAGAAGTGTCCTTCATTTTGACCGAGAGTCCCCCGCAAGGGCACCTGCCCTTCGGGGTCCTTTGGGCTCCTTGGTCCAGAAATCCTTTGGACAAAAGTCCAAAGGAATTCCTTCGGACATTTTGTCCGAAGGATTTCTTCCTTTGCTTTTTGCTTATTTCTCTGGGTCTTTTCACTCGGCCACTTTTCCTGCGGATTTTCTCTTGGCTATTTTTCCCGCAAACAAAAAGTCCGCAAGAATTGTTTCGACCACTTTGCTTGACCTTCAGAATTTATTTAGGTTTTCCTTCCGCGGCCTTCCTCCGAATTTCTTCGGACTTTTTGTCCGAAGGAATTTCTTCGGACTTTTTGTTCGAAGGAATTCCTTCGGACAAAAGTTCGAAAGAAATCAATTTATGCCTTTGCCTTTTTGACAAAAGTCCGAAAGAAATCAATTTATGACTTTGCCTTGTCTTTTTCATTTGGCGGGATTCTCTTGTTTACTTCTCCGAAGGAATTCCGACTTACCTTGTGCATTTTTCCGAAGGAATTGCAACCCTTTCAGCCTTCATTTTGGTCCCTTTGAAAATGTTCCCTGCCCTCCGCAAGGGCACTTGAATGGTTCCATTTTGCGCCTAAGTGGGGACTTGTCTCTTCCTGCAGAGTCCGTAGAAATACCTGTAGAGTCCGTAGAAAACTTCCTTGCAGAGTCCGTAGAAACACCTGGCAGAGTCCGTAGAAACTTTTCGCAGAGTTCATAGAAACGCCTGCAGAGTTCGTAGAAATGCCTGCAGAGTCCGTAGAAATACACCTGCAGAGTCCGTAGAAATGAGACTTGTGAAAAATCAAAAAATGTACTGGCTCAGAACAGTAGGGGTAAAGAGGGACCGATTTTGTCCTGTTGGACCAAAAATGGTCAACACTTTACATTACAGGTTCGCAAACATCATAAACAATCCCAAAAAGATATGGGGCACACCATCTCTGTGTTTTCTCAAATTCAGATTTGACAGTGCATCAATAAAATATCCACGGCAAGACAATATAGGCAGTATAATCCGTGAATCTCAAGGGAGATTCCATCATTGGCTATGCCCAACATATTGGCACTCAAACAAATAATTATGCTAAGCTTCATGTGCTTCACGCAAGACTTCATTTGACTATTTGAAATGGTATTCACAAGCTCTTAAGTGAAGGAGATTTTCAAGTGGTTATCCAAACCATAAACAAGGTTTGGAACACATAGTGAAGTCCACAAAATAGTTGAGACCTTCAAACAAACCATCATTGGCAAATGGATAATTTGGCTTCTAAAATTTTATCCAAATTGCATCATCCCAATGAAGTGACCATTCATCACCAGAGGCAAAACTATAATGAAATTGCAGATAGACTAGCAAAATATGCTTTGGAGCAACTAAGTGACTATCAATGCTACTCTTTCTCAAGTACTTCCAATTTACCTACATCTAAGTCAAAAATTGTACTCGTTATTAAAAGAGTCAAGGGTGGTCACTGGGACACTTAAAGGCCACACTTCCTTTTCCCACTCTTAAGTTTAAAATCCCACACTTCAATCATTTTCGTCCTTTTGATGACAACTTTAATTTAAAGGACCTTATTCATTTTCCCACCGACCCTATAGATTTTTCTACCCGCCCTCATATTTTGAATGCTTTCCATCTATATCTATACTCATTATCACCTATGACTAACTTCAATCTTATCGCTACACTCTAATCTTGTCCTATCGGTTATATCCTTGTCTTTTTTAACACTGTTTTTCCAGTTTCCCTATTATATGAGTCTAAGGAAATACAATTATAAAGGAGAAGGATCTAAAGTAATTGGTCACGTTTCCTACTTTGAGAAGCCAAGGCATTTGGTCTCCTAAGTACCTTTCACTCACTACCACTTTTCCTTGTTACATTTTACTTCCCCCCACGCTCCCCCCAAAATTTCGAATCTCTATTGTTCAACACTTTAAACACATTACACTTGCTTCATTTTCTAATTTCTCCTTGCTGGTTACGGATTATAATCATGCAGTCTCCTACTGTGACGTCCCTTACAAAGTACAACAAAGACTTAGGCGCAGCTTTAACTCTCACCTACATGATCATTCTCAGATCATAAATTTAATTAACGAAATTGTTTGGATGGTGCATTTCAAGTTTAAAAGTAAGGCAGTAGTTATGACTCCAACATCATGTAATTCCTTTAGAGCTGAGTGGGTGCCTGTTGATGGCAATTCTAATTAGGCTTTCATTCATCTTGTTCATGCTCCAAATCACAAATCCAAAAAGCACGCTTTAAATACCCATGCTATCAGTGTGAGATCTCCTCGAGAAGGGACGTCTAGAAGTAATGGAGAAGGTACTGTCCCAAGCAAAGCATCTAATAATAAAAACCCTCAAACTTGAGCAGATATCTGGATTGTGTCAATGAGATAATCAATCACACCAACAAAATCTTAGTAGGGTTCTCAAAAAAATCAACACAACAAAGGAACATAGGAGAAGCTCCAGGTCAAGAAAGAGAAGCTACTATGTTCCTAGTGTTCTTATCTCTCTTTGCTCAACTCCGTGCCCTAGTTTTCTAAGTCTCTAACTTTAAAATATCAGCATGTTGCATGCAAAGATTGCTCAGATAAAAAAATCATTAACTATGAATACAATATACTCACTAGAATTGATATATATGAACTTTGAAATAATGAAGTATCCCTTGTAATTCATATATGTTCAACTTTTAAGTTGTAAGAAACTAATATATGCTTAAGCTATGTACTTTTATTCCTTCATTTGGCTTCTAGGATCCTCTCTTCCTAGAACTTTCTATTGTTAACTGCTGGATCCTAAAGTACCATTGACCTACTTTTGGTTGGCTGTGGACATTAATATGGGTTTCTTTCTTTCTTTCTTATAGTTTAAAACTTCAAAGCTTAGCATATTGGTTACTTTGAATAATTCTTGACAATACTTGGATATTTTGGCATCCTTGTCTTATAAAGTTATATAATAAGAAAAATTATATGTTACGTATTAGCTTAGTTACTGGTACAGGTACAGGGGTTCAACCTTTTTTTGGACCCTTGGTACAGTACGGCCTAGGGACATCCATACAAAAAATAGAAAATACTAAACACATAAAATCATAGACAAAATAACACAATTAACCACAATATCAATGCCATATACATAAAATAAACAAAAAAGCAAAACACTACAAATAAGTGCTAATTCAAAATATTAATTGGAGCATCGCATATGTTTATATTATCTGTTCAAATTAGGAAAATAGTCCTTTGTCGTAGTCAAACTCAAGAACTACATGATTAAATCATTAGTATCCAAATCAGCAATTGGTTCATTAAAAGTTAAAACTAGATAGAGTTGGAATAGTAGCAATTTGATTTGTTGTGTGTTTAGCTTATTTTTTTGTGTGTTTTTTTTAACCTTGATTCTTTGTTTTTGTTTCGTTTTTATGATGATTGATACCCAGACCAGCTGTTTTATGTTTTTTATTATGACAGTCTGTACCCAGGATAATAGAAGAACCCAGGAAGTTCCCAGGCCAGTATTGGGGCCTCCAGGGTAGCACCCGAACATAGGCAACATAGCATATTACATAAATCAGTAATTAGCTAAAGACTAACACTCTATATAATTTCATTATAGTTTTAAAGTTTAGTTTTGATGTGCTGTACTTTTGAATTATATTATTAATGGCTTTTTAATAATTATATAAATAGTTTAAAAAATTGTATACAGTAATTACTTGGCAGCCCAAAATTTTGACCCCTACTCGAGACTAGGCAATTAATCGGCACCTATATCGCTACTTTAAAAAATATATAAATTCATAAAATAAACTGAAACACATAAAAAAATATGAAATGAATATAGAGAAATGAATGTAGAGAACACATAACTCAGAGTCATAAGTACGTTTTATATTTTTTTTAGCAAATAAGAGTACAATGCTTAATTTTAAACAAAAAAGAAGAGTACAGTGCTCATAGACTAGTCATCAATGCATCTCCAGCTCCTCTATTGCGCTCTAGAAATGAAAGGTTGAGATTCCTCCTCTGGAACATCATCCACAAACACATCACCCAGATCCTCACCAACCCCTCCCAATGCCTTTACTTCCCCTGTTGCTATAGTTTATTCTACTTCCCTCTCCAAATTTGCGATCTCCTCCTCGATAAACATGGTCTCGTGTTGTAGATCCTCAGACTCAACGATTCAATCTACATATTGATCAATATCATCCAAATCAATTGCCACATGACTATATTGCCATTCCACTTGTTTCACACAAAGACAAAGATTGTACCGCACAAAAACAAGGTCATTGAGGCATTGTGTTGTCAACGTATTGCACTTCTTTGTGTGAATGGCCTCAAACATGCTCCAATTTCTTTCACATCTAAAAGCACTACATGACTTGGACAATATGCAAATGTCGAATTTCTGAAGATTTGGTGTTTTTGCACCATAATCTTCCCACCACAAATCTACATATAGGACATTTCTAACTTTTTAAGTCAACCGGGCATACATTTATAAATAAATAACGACACTACAATCAAATGACTTAATTTAAATTTATTTTTTACCTAGTTGATGGGTCGTTCTCCTTCGAATGCATAAAGGTGAAGAAAAGAGCCTCCCCTCTGCAGTTTTATAAATCTGCAACATATTGACAATAATGTCTCTAATGGCTTCGTCAAGGATCATCCTCTCTATGTATGTTTCGGCCATTCATATCCTCTTCATCGGCCCTAAATGAATCCACGAAGAAAAACTTGGGGTTCATGTAGTAGGCCGCTACATGTATATGTCGATGGAGTTGCTTGTGCCATCAAAGATCAATTAGGTGTCAAATGGGCTCATATTCTTTTTATTTTGCCCATAATAATGCGCTATGGCCTATATGAGTTTGTCCATGGCCTCATACAAATATCTCATCGGAGTATTTTCTCCATCCACCAACCATAGAACTCTAACCAGAGACTTTGACACCTAAAAGGAAATAACATATAATTTTAAAATTAAGATAAATTTGAGCCAATTTTTTTTAAAAATAAATGACAAATAAAAAAATAGTTAAGTCTAAAGTTACCTTGATGACCTCATTTATGGTATTTGCAAACATGTCATTAAAAACGGTCTTCAAAACCCTTTCCCCTTTGACCTTCCTACTATAGGGAGACTCCAACCATTGTGTGCTCACAAACATTTGCTTAAGAGTAGCAAGACTGCAATGTGATGAAATTTGTGGCAATCATGTGGATCTCGGTCGCACAAGCTCCCTTCCGTTGGTGTGCTCTCTCATCAAACTCAACACCTAAGGATGATTGTCAATGTACTTTGTGATATTTCTCGCTTCTTCGACAACATTTTTCACCCATGTCATCTTTCATATGTCCTTAAGTAAAAGATCAATGCAATGCGCTAAGCATGAGATCCAAAAAAGTGAAGGGTGTCTCTCCTCAGGAAATCTACTTTCTGCTACATACGTTGTTGCATTGTCGGTCACACCTATCTCCATGACCACTTCATCCAACATATCACAAAAAATGTTTACATTTTTCACTTTGTCGAGAGGCATCAATTGACTTCAAGAACACCAATAGTCCACTTGAAGCCACTAAAAAATTAATCAAGGTGCGGTTCCTTCCATCCACCCATCAGACAAAATGCCGCAACCCTTCTTGCATCATGTTCTTCTTTGCTCATCTACAATAATATGTATTTTTAACAGCATCCTCTAACATTGGGCCTCTCAAATCATGAGTAGGAGTTTTAAAGCCCTTCCCATCAACGGTCAAAACAATTACCAAATTCTCCCAGTATGGGCTTTTAACTGCTTTTAATGGGATGTTGTTGAACTAGAAGATTGCCACATGCCCACAACCACCCTTGCTTCATTCTACAATTCTTTGTTACAAGTCATACCTTCGAGGGAAGGTTGTACCCCAAGGGTATTTCAAAGAACAAAAAATCCCGAAGGTGAACCTGAACTGTCTTGAACAGGTGAGCCCCATCCCCGAACTATCATTTGGGCAACAGAAGAGCCAGGGGTTCCTAACTCATCAAAATCAACTCTTGATGCTCCCCTATTCATCACGACTACACGTGCTTCAGTAGTTCTTTTTTTTTCTTTTTTTTCCTCCTCATATGCAGCTAGGAGAGTAGCCATTTCTTTTTGAGCCTCAAATGGCGCTTTGTCAAATAGTCATGCATCATTGCCTAAAATCCGTATTGTGGTATTTGAGGCAATTCACCCTTGCACTCATCTTAAACCTGCAACAATTTCATATGGCAGAGTTGCTCTCTAAGTCGCCATAGCACTGTTTCCAAGCTAGGTCATCGAACTTCCTAGGCCTACAAAACTGAATGCCGTTTTGAAGTTGCTTTGAAGTTGATGTCACCTCACCTTTGGGTTCTATTTCAATTTCTAAAACCAAGATTTCGCTGATCATTGATGCATTACTATTATCACTTCCTTAGCAACAAGCTACCAATGATGTAATATGATATTATGATGAATGAACAATGGCAATCTACTATGAAGCTCTATATTGAAACACGCGAGTTACAATCTATTGTTAGAAATAGAACTCCACCATTGGCCCCAATAAATTAATTAAAATTCTCCATTAGTAAGCAGTTACAATCAAATGAGTAATGTGCAAAGCCCAGGTAGAGAGTTCAGTCATTCACTATTAGCCAGACCCTATCGGCAGCATGCAATTTGACTTCGAGCTCAAACGACGACACAGTCTGTTGAAAGTTTGAAACCCTAAAAGTTTGTTACTCGAGCCCTATACCAGCTTTTGACTCACCATTCAAACGTCTCAAACTATGGCGATGAATTCTCAAGGCTTGGACGACAAGCATTTCAAAGTAAAACTTGCGGTTTATAACTATTGTTTAAGGCTTGAGCTCAAACAGTAATGAATCTTGCAGGCTATTGCACAAGGTTACATCGATGATCAAACAGCCATATTCCCTGATGAATGCCAATCAAACGGTGATGACTCTTGTAGGTTGTTATACAGGTTAACATTGATGATCAAACGGTCATATTCCTTGATGAACGCGATCAAACAACAATGAATCCTCACTCAGAGCAATTTATAACAGCAAATTTCCGACACAGAGCCAAAAAAAGCGATGAAAAGGGACGCAAACGTTATATATTGTTTGACTTTCCTCATGTTTGCCCTATACCCAGGTCGAGGCCGAGTAGTACCTTGAAAACTACGGTTAGTTACTTGTCGTTAACTGCATTTTTTAGGGCACCAGAGGACACATGAAAAGTTCAGCTATTACAAGTCTGTGCAAAAAAAAACTGGTTTTCCGCAGTTACCCGCAGGTTTTCATATAGAGGTTACATGTACAAGTACAATTACTGGGAACTTCGGGGCTGCACCCAGTAACATAGCTTATTACTTATATCAGTAATTAGTTATATATTATCACTCTAGATTAATTTTAATATAGTTTTAAAGTTTAGTTTTTGATGCATTGCACTCTTAAATGACATTATTAATGGTTTTTCAATAGTTATAACTTATTTTTTGTTATTCTTCAAGCTAAGATATATAATGTATAGATTATAAAATTTATGAATAAACGAAACAACATAGATTTGAATAAATATATATAATTAGGCCAAAAATCAACAAATAGGATATGAAGCTTCCATGAGATTAGTCTCATAGACTTCCGCATATCGAGAGGGTTCATAGTATCATGTTTCAGCATATTGTAAGTTTCAAATGCATGGTTCCAATGTGCATTGTATAGGCCAAGTTTGCTGCCCAGCCCCTCTGTCTCTAGAATATCTTTTGGTGTCCTTTCTTTTTTCACAAACTCAACCTCGGGATCCGTATTTGGTAATTTGTATTTCAAATAGGGTTGGCTCCTTGGGTCTTGCAAGGCGTCAAACTTGTTGGCGGCTTTGCTTCTTCAAATTGTCGACATCTCTATCAATTAACTTCCCCCATTCAAATGCTCATGGATCAATGACTTCAAATTTTCAGCTTAAATGGTATAATTGTTTGACAAATTTTATGGATAAATAGTGTGAAGTTTAAACCGCCAACATTTTGGGTAAGCCTTTATGACCAATCATCAAGGATTTTGATGAATTTTAGGGAATTGGATTGCAAACAAGTGAATCTATATCAAAAATAAATATTCCATTACTACATGTTATTTACAGTGAGCCTACCCAAAAAAATAGTTAATTTCTTATTTTTCTTACACTATGGCCGACATCATTGCAGAGGATGCCCCTCCTCGCTTCTCACCTTAAGAATTTAAGATTGTGATTAATAGAGTTGTGAGGGAGGGCATTTACTGACAATATTTTCCGATCATTTAGACCCCTTCCCCACAGCGTCTCCAACCCAAGATGGCTCTCTATGCCAACCATTTCTTACATAATAATGATGGCAACATTGTGCAGTCTAGCTATCCCTAGTGCCATTGGTTGCATGGCCTAACGATTCATGTTGGTCAATCAACGGTTTGTTCCCACCAAATTCAAGTTAAATTAGAACCATAATGATTGCACAGTTTCACACGGCGGCCCAAGCCTTGACATGGTGTGCAAGCTCATATTTACCACCTCAATATTCAAACCAATAAATTAGACTCTGGGACCAATTCAAAACCACCATGTGAGAGATATTAACCACTATGATGTCAAAAATAATTACCAAGCAATGGCTACAGATTTGACAGGCGTCACTCAATTTTCAGACAATGTATTGATATTTTCAACAAGCTTTCCATCAAGATACCAAGAGAAATTTGAAAACTCAAATTCATCAGAGGTTTATTTACTCACATTCAACATTATGAGCAAAAGATTATTGATTCTAAGAGTGTTTATTTTGGTAAAAATTCAGGCAAAAAGAGCACATTTCTAGTCAACAGCTTTACCTCACTGATGTCAGCAGCCAACCAGAATTGAAAAGACATTCTCTCACTCCAGCACCAAATTAATTTTGGCTGATTTCAACAGGCAGAAAATCCCACATATGAGACCTTAAAATTGTGGATAAATAAGGTAGTTTCATGTATATTTATACATTTTTTAAGGCTTTATTTATGATGTGAATGTCAAAAGCTCAGCATATGTTATCAGATTCACCCATTTATCAGGGAAAATAGTCAAGTATTTTAAAAATGTCACCCTCTAGCATTTTATTCTTGAATTTTGGCTGGCATTTTAATAAAAGGCTTTTCCATTAAGATTTGATATTCTTGTAATGTCATATTGATGACTTATAGAATCATAATGCATTCCTTGGCAATGTTATCACTGGTTCTTAGATTGTTCTTGATCCTAGCTACCTTTAAGCTTCCATGCATGAATTTTTAATACAGTTGTTAAGCTATAGGGCTGACCAGGCAATAGCACATACCATTATACATTCACTAGCAAGTAAAAACCGTATACCTGGTTGGCAAAACGAGTAGCTTGCCATCGCAAGCTAGGCAGATCTTTCAATCCTCTTCAGAGACAGACTTCCCATCAAGAACAGAAAGGAATAATTTAATCTTATGTAAAAAGGAAATGACTATATTTTGTACTTGTATGTTTGTATTGTGGTAATTATAATCCTTAGTTGTAATCCATACTGTCCCTATTGAGGGTCGTGTGCCTCATCCCCATAGGCATGTAAGGTAGAATGGTTCAAAATGTTTGCCAGAGAGAATGTAACAACCTCATCCACTGATAGAGAACAGGATATAATCAGGAAAGTTTCTCCATGCATTGAAAAGTAATGCAACAAAGAAATGGATATTTATACAAGATCGCAAATAAAGGCACAATATGCTAAATCAACAACTTCATGAGAAACATACTAATTAACATATTCTTTGAAAATAGAACAAATCCTGGCAGAAATAAGTTACGCTCCAGAAGCAGGAACTTTTCTGGTGAAAAATATTAGAACAGGAATTGGAAAATGAAAAAAACAATTGCAAATTACATTGAACCCAAGTCGCTAAGAACAGAGGCCCTGGTTTTTGTGACCAAGTATTTCCATGAACAAATTACATCTGAGAGAATGCAACTTTACAAGAAGCTGAGATCATGACTAATGGTTAAAAAATGACCCAATTAAACAACTGCAACCCTCACTCATGAATGCTACATGAAAATGTAATTTGTTTAATTCAAAGATGAAGTTAATATTTAAAATCAGAAATGACGCACTTGTTTTGTACCCCGAAGGCCAATTTCATCCAAACAGTGCACCAGATCACCATATAGCTTGTTTATGGTACTAGTTTTCTTGTCGTTTCCCTTAAAATCATGTTTGCATTTGTCCACATTTTCCCCATTGCAACAACTAAACACCTGAGAAATATGCTGTGTCCACAATTAAATCACATAAGCACCCTTCATATTTGTCACATGTTATAAAACCAATATTACCAAGAAAAAATGATGCCAAACAACCCAAATAATTAGTATCAATAGGCATTTTAGCACCTGGACTCTGCATTCTTCAAGCTTGTTCCAGCAATATGTAATGGAACCATAGCCCAAATGATTTTTACTGTCATGATTTTTATTGTCATAATAACAGACCATCATTACTGGAGAAGGCACATACAATTCAAGCTCTGACCTGTCCCCAACTGTATATACCTGCATCAAACCTTATCCCAGATATCAAGATGAACAAAATGATCAACTTCCTGTAAACAAAGTCACATTAAATGGTATATCTACGTAAACTCATTTATAAAAGTCTTTCAAAATGTATAAAAGGCCTACAAATTTTTCCACCAATTTTAAGTGAAGCTCTGAGCCAAAATAACTTTCACCTTTGCATCCAATAATTGCTCCAAAGTGTTTATGCCTTTGGCATAATCAAGTTGATTAGACCCACCTACATGAGATAGCAAATCATAGACATAAAAAGAGTTTCCAAGCAAACAAATTTACTATTCCAGTATAATTTAAAATATCATGAATAAGATTTGTAGCTTTGATCCCTTCATGTACTTACTATCTAATTATCTGTATTTTTTGTCTGTCTTTCGAAAAAGAATTTCATAACATACATAATGAGCAGGAAGGCTTCAAATGAAAAAGGACTTGTACTGTCAAGAATTTCAAGGATGTGAAGGAAACAACGCAAAAAACCAAAAGTATGAACGCAACATATTTCAAAGAAGATCAACACAGGGTAGGTTAATTTAATTTAAATATTATAGCATACTGGAGGCCAAAAATGTGTAGAGATCTTCCAAAGGTCCAATACTTAACATAGCCAATGGGAGTGCCATGCATGTTCCCGGAAATACAAAGAAAAATCAAAACAATACAATGAATGGAAAGAATAGTATGTCCAACTGGAATACAGGTCCTCGAACTGCAAGTGTTTCCAAAGAGTGTACATAAGAGTGATACATTGAGACATGCTAGGTATTTTGTTGTAATGAGAGAAACTTTGATGCTGCACAATGGGTAACAAATTATTGGAATAGGAATGGCATAAATTGCATGTAGGCAAGAATTGCCTCTATAGGAGACCAAAAAAAGGATTTTATGATAATCCATAGCTGTCTTGCAAACTTACAATCTTAATCCGAGAGCTTAATATTATTCTTTTCTACAATGAGTACAAAATCTATCTGTTAATCCTATTCTCAATAATCTTCTAATTTGTGAAACTTTGAAGTAACCTGAGTTTGAAAGAGCTTGAGTTAAATCCAAATAATGTTGATTCTTCTAAGTACTCTGATATTGCATTCTGCAATTAATATCTCAACTGAAAATTACAACACGCTGACTTTCAGCCTGATTCAACTGTACATGGTATGAGCGTCATAAAGGGTAATGACTTTTCCTTCTGGCCATTAGGGCTTCCAAACCAGATCAATAATGTCAATGAAGTCCGAATAAGCAAAGCAAACTTCTATTTTTTTTGAAAACAGACTTCCTAGATACCTCTCCAAAACTATAACCATGCAAATGGGCCAGACTCCTTTTACATAGAACCTTGTTGTCCATTCCCGAGATCAAACACAAGGAGCCATCAATAGCTTTGGCACATCAAAATGATGTACACAGGGTTGGGGAGGAACAAAGAAGGACAACCTTGTCCCTGCAGCCTACAGTCAACACTCACTAACGGACACACACTTGACACAACACACTCAGACTTGAGACCAAAACGTAGTCTTTATCGCATTCATATGACAAGTATTATGAACATTAGACACCCACACACATGCTTTGCTTATTGAAGCACAACCATGAAGAAGATTATATCCCAGACAGAGTCCCTGGATGAGCTTGATACGCTCTCATTTCTGTTAAGAACATACAACTCTCCCCTCAAAAGTTTCTGGGAAACTCTCTCCCTGCTTCCCTCTCATATTTGCTCTTCCCAAACTGAAACCACTCACACTAATTGATTCAGATCATTCCCTGACTACTTCTGACTCCTGGACGGCCTCTTTGAAATCCCAAGCATCTTGAAAATGCTTAGCAACTGACAATTCATCATTCAGGGAAATTAATTTCTTTTCGAATTCACCACAGGTGAAACCATTGCTTAATTCAAAGTGGAGGTTGTGTAACCGCCCCAACGGTTACAAAACAGCCATAACGGTTTCGTTTACTCCTTAATACATTCATATGACATTGATACAAAGTTTACTCACACATATGCTAATCTTATTGAAGTACAACTATGAAGAAGATTACATCCCAGACACGATCCCTAGATGGAATTCATACACTCTCAATTATGTTATAAACATACACACAACTTTCCCCTATTTAGCTTCTAGCAAACTCTCTCTCCTTATCACACTTGCTCTTCCCCAACTGAAGCTACTCCCACTAATAGATTCAGATCTTTCTCTGACTACTTATGACTGCTAGAGTGCCTCTTTAACTCCCAAGCATCTTGAAAATGCTCAACAACTAACAATTCATCACCCTG